>JAAWXA010000002.1:13127739-13215560 GCA_038090715.1 Florisuga fusca | reverse complement strand
AGGGTGGACGGGGGGAGGGAGGTGAGGCCGCGGTGCTGAGGCCGTGTGTCTATGTCGCTGTCAAGCCCTCATCTACGGAGATGCCGAGAAGCCCGTGGAAACCGGCGCCAGGGCAGCCCCGGGGGCAGCGGAGCCGCGGCCGACCTGTACCTGCGACAAAAAGCCCTGTGGCTGCCAGAAAGCGGAGGTGAATTACGCCTTTCTGCACTCAACAGGTAACGGCGGTCCTGGGCCACGCCACATCTCTCCCAACTAACAACAGCGGTTCCGTCGGGAAGCAGTATCTGCCCCGGCGGTGCGCGGAGGCCGGAGGGGCTCGAAGGTGCGCGGTGGCCCCGTCCCGCTGCTGCGCCCACCCGGCACCCGCTGGTGCTCGGCATTTCTCAAACGGGCAGGAAAAAAAACAACACAAAAACAACTTACCAAACCACAAACAAACAAACAAAAATAACCCAGAAAAAACAGAACAAAACAAATAAACTCCACAAACAACCCCAACAATAAAATCCCGGCGTTCTGGAGGCTGCTGGTTGCTCTTTCTAAGGAATGCGGGCAGCCGCGACCTTCTCGTTAGAGCCTCTGAGATGTAATTGAGGTTTGAGGGGAGGAGGGACAAAGAGAGCTCTCTTCCCGATTTATTTTAATCCAGGGTATTTTTGCACTACATCTCTTCTGATCTTGGAGGTAGTGGCTTCGCTACTACATAGCCCCCAGCTCCCCCCAGAAATGCGCCGGCCAGAGGCTCTCCCGTTTGCGCGGCAGAGCGGGGCAAGCTCTGCCCTCCCGGCCCCGCCGTGGCGGAGCGGCTGCAGGCTCCCTGCAATTGTGCTGCTGCCTGTCCCACCGCTCCCCGGTCACCCCGAATTTGAGGGTTCCGCTACAGGTCGGCTCTCTCTCGATGTCTCTGTCTGAACCATCTCACTTCAGCTGAAACGAAAGGTGTGTGCACTGAGACCGTGCAGCATCGCCTCGGGAAAAAGGCATTAAATTATCAACAAGTTACTTGCATTGGAGAGTCACCGCGAAGGTATTTTATTGCAAGGCAAATGGCAGGTTTTAGAATGCTTCTTGTAGCCTTCATTTCGCAATCTTTATTTTTCGTGAGATTCGTTTTTTGGTTGGTTAGTTGGTGTTTTGTTTTTTTGTGGATTTGTTTTTTTGTTTTGTTTTGGGTTTTTTTGTTGTGGTTTTTTTGTGGGTTTTTTTTTTGTTGTTGTTTATTGCTTCCCTGCTCTCTTGTGTCTTAAAATCAACCTGAAATACACAGTGGGCAAAATTTGCTGTTTTAGGTAAGATATTAAATGCAAAGTATTCTTTTTCACAATACTCCTTGAAATACAGTCTTATCAGTTGACTTATTAAAATGAAAACAAAGTTGGCTTGTATTGAACACGGTTAATAGATTTCCTAAACAGAAATGAGAGAAGCCTTTGTCCAAAATCGGTGCCTGTGGTCATAAAATGAAGTTAACTTTTCATTTCTGCGTTCCTAGATCTTCTGCCGGCATGCAACGGAGAAGTAACAACTATGTCTTTCCTGCAAGACGTTGTGGACATTTTACTTCAGTATGTTGCAAAAAGTTTTGATAGGTCAACAAAAGTTATTGATTTCCATTACCCAAATGAGCTGCTCCAGGAATATAACTGGGAACTGGCAGACCAGCCACAGACCTTGGAAGAAATTTTATTGAACTGCAGAACAACTCTGAAGTACGCAATTAAAACAGGTAATGGTCACGCTCGTTTTCTACCTTACACGGTCTCATCTATTGATTAAAGGTGTCATTTCTTTTTATCTTGAAACGTTAAAGCTTAAGTCGGTGACTCTATTTTGTCACTTCGAAGCAATTTCTAGCAGAGACAGAAATCGTTTTCCTAAATGATAAAGCACTTCAGCAGCCCCGTCTCTGTAGCTGTCAGTGCAGCATCGCACGCCTTTTCTGATTTAAAATTAATGATTCTAGGTGTTGGAGTTGCCGAGCGTGCCATTAAACAGCCTTTTCACTACCTTTGAGTCTTCCCTCGATTCCTTCCCATCCATTTTACCTGTGACGGCCCGGGCACAGCCCCTTTCTCCCTTGCAGACGAGGGGTGCATCGGGCATGGAGCTTGGGGGCAGCCGGGGCTGGAAGGAGGAAGGTCGTGCCTGCAGGGGGGCTGCAGGGACCAGCCCACTGAACAGCCAAAATCGCAATAAACATCTTGTAAATGGGAGCTCTGAGCGGCCATTTCCTGTGTCTGGCCTCTTACCTGAGGGACGTAAAAATAGGAAAAATTGGCAGAACCGTTCTCAGAACCGTGTTGAGGGTTTTCTTTGGCATTGTTTTTCAATTTCAGGCTCAAGCAGTAAAAGCAAAGCTCGAATTGGTTTATTAGTCTTTGTTTTTCGCTGGGAAAGAGAGGGATGGGTTGAATCCTGCCTGCCCGGAACACCTCCCCCCCGTGAGTCGTGCTTGGTGGAGGGACTCAGCCAGGCGTGGGGCAGCCGCCCCCGGCTTTGCGATCAGGGATGCTTTAAATAAACTGCGTCGAGCAGGCAAAAAATGGGGCTGCAATTACGGTCATGATTGGGAAATAGTGTGGAAAGCAGGGAGGTCTTAGTGGAAATGTGATTTACAAATTGCTTAAAAATAAATTCGAAGCAATTACTGGAAGAGACAAAAGGGTGACAAGAGGTTGAACAGAAAAGAAAAAAATGGGGTTTGGCACCTTTTGGAAAGAGAACAGAGTGATCCCCGTAAAGATTTGTGAGGGATCTGTGTAATAGTCCCCGTTTAGAGGTGGAAATGTCTAGGTGCTTGGGTTGGGTGCTGTCAAAACGTCTGTAAAATATTGGCATTAATAGTTAGATAAATGGTGTCCACAGGAACAAAGTCGATCAGTCCAGTGATCCGTGTGATGTGTCTGCGTAGGGCGTAGGAAACATATTTTCAGAGAATGCCATGGAACACAGGATCTGTGAATCTGGGAACTCAAAGAATAGGGTTTCTTAAGTGATTTTTGTTAATCTGTTTTTGTTATAGCCCGTTTCACATAATAGACCTACTTTATTTTGTGCATCTAAAAAAAGACCCTTTAGAACAATGTTACTACTTCTCTTCCTTCTTGGGAATATGTGAGGATTTCCTTTCTTGGAATTTTTTGTTTGTTTTAAGGAGAAAAATGTTTTCAAGGTCTGAAGACCAGTGCTGGGCGTGTGTGATACGAGGAGGCACAGTGGGGTTTGACTGGGGGGGTAAGGAGCCACCTCACTCAGCTGCTGCCTCTCCTCGGGATTCTGTGGGGCTCATTCCAGCCTGGGGGCTCATGTAACGTACAGGAGTTACACCCTTAGCTCTATTGCATGTGCTTCAGAGTAAACGGCTTGAATTATCCTCCAGGAAGGACAGTGCAGGTGAGGTTTTTGCTCCTGATGCTGAGCCCTTTGGATGTAGCCCCCCTCCTGGCCTGTGGGGGCTTTGGGCTGTGTTTGGCTGCAGGGGCCTGGGAGGCTGATTGGAAAATAAATTGTATTGCTTAGATTAGCCTCACTGCTGGATCCCCAAGTCCCAGCATTTATCCCTGCTTGGGATTTGAGAAGCTGAATGGATGATTTTTCAGCCGAGGGGTATGTGTGGGATGCCCTGGGGTGTTAGCTGTGTGCCATGGTTGTCTGGGGTACCCTGGAGGAGCTGCATGTAGATTTCTGCCCCCTTACCATCTACTGGCATCCATCCCCGGGGAGAATTTTGTCTGAGAGAATGTAAAAGGCAGGATCTGAAAATGCAGGGAAAGGTGGACGCAAAATTCATTCCCAGTGCCATGCTTGTCAGGGAAATTGAAGTGTGAGCATTTAAAAATGGCTTGGAAATCCCAGGAGGGGTGCAAAGAGCTGGCATTCACCCAGTCTTGCTCCCTGGCAGGCCCTGATGCCAGTAGCAGTCGGTGCGTGTGGTGGGGCTGTGAGCAAGGCCAACACCAGTGGGTGCTTCTAGCCGTGCCTTTATTCGTGCTGTCTGGCTTTCCCTGGCCCTTGTCGTTTCTTCTGTGTCAAGGCTGCAGAGGCTGCATGTTAATACAAGGCTGTCTGTGCCCAAGAGCAAGTGCAAGCAGGATTGTGTGTGAGAGGAGGGTGTGTGTGGTGAAGGCACGTCCTCAGAGGACTGGCCATCTCAGTGCCCTAGCCCCAGCTCTTGCCCATCATCTCCTGGTTTACTGTGGGACATGCATAAATATGTTGTATGTCACTAAACAACCAGTAAGCAGTAATCTGCTACCTTCACTCTCTCGCCTCCCCGCACCCTGTCAGTCTCTTTTCCAGTCACCTCTTTGTTCGGTGACAGCCATGTCAAAGGATGTGTGTTTCAGGCAGATGGCACCTGGATACTGATTTTTTAGCACCTCTCCCAAATCCTTCCTGTGCGGTGGAGACTGTCTTTTAAGCAAAGCCACATTTTACACGACCATCTAGCTGAGGGAAAAGAGCTCAGGTGTCACCCTTGCAGCTGCGGTTGGGATCAGATTGGGGCATTAACATTCCCTGGTACCGCGTGTTAAGGCCACCTTGCAGCAGGCGGGGTCTGGTGCGGAGGGGCCGTGTTACAGATGTGGCCGCTGCCAGCAGCCACGCAGCGGCTTCTGCTCTCCCCGTAGTGACATCTCTGGGGGACACAACGCTGCTCCCTCCCGGGTACGGGTGCCACCACCCCTGGGTGCAGCTGTCTCTGTCTGACGGTGGTTCCCAAAGCAGGAGGTGTGCTGTCGGGTTTCCTTAAAGAAACAGGCAGTGACGAGAGCTATCGCCTGGGGCTGGGCACGGGGCTGATGAGACACCACGACTGCAAATCTGAATTCTGCTATTCCACAGCTTTTCAGGGGGGATTTATTTGCAAAGCAGGAGCTTTTCTGGCATACTTTTGAGCCTTTGTTTGATCCATTCAACAGAGGCTTTCAGCTCCTAATTTTGTGTTGCTTTCCACCATATTCCAGGGACCCACTTGGAGCCTGGCTGTGAGATGGAACCCGAACTTGTAAATACCCAAATCTCTCTGTAATCCCATTGTCAAGGACATGCAGTCCTCTGCAGGCAGTGGCCCTGGTGCATTGGCTGTGCTGGCAGGGCACAGGTGTGCCCCAGGACCACCTACACCACTGAAAAGCGTGTGGGTGTGGGCCAGATCATCTTTGGCTGGCTGGTTCTCAGCAGCAGCTCTTGGTGCTTGAGGGGATTTGGCCACCTGTCCTGGGCAGCCTGTGCCAGGGGAAGGTGGCAGTTTTATCTCCAGTGGGGAGAGCTCAGTGCGAACCATGGGCTGGAGGGCAGCAGCACGGTGTTCTTCTCGATCTAAGGGCATACAGAGATAGATTTTGCCTGTGTGTGTGTGTGTGTGTGTGTGTCCCTTCCCTCCGCCCCTTTTCCCCGGCTCTGGTCTGCCCGTGCAGCCAGATTACTCTGTCTTTGTGGGTTGTAAGGCAGGAGCCGGGGAGCAATTCCCCATTTTCTTCTGCCAGCCATGTGTCCGTACCTGATAAGAGGCCCCTGGGGACTGAAGATAAATTTTCTCTTGGTGTTGGTTCTGCATTCCCTCAATCATCTTGCTCTATCTTTCGTTTTCCATGATGGCAAAACCAGTACATTGTCTGCTGGTCAGGAGAGGTATTTCCAAGCAGAGGTTGCTGTTCTTTGAGTTGGATGGCATTTAAGTAATTGTGAACCATCTGTAATTTGTACTAGTAATTATGCCACTTGCTAGGGCCTTGCAGGGAGCAACTAGTAAAAGCTGATTTTTAATGGTTCCTGGGTATAATGGCTCTAGGCATATTTTTTAAGAAAAACCTCTGTCTGTATCTTAGAAAAAAAGTCAGGAACCAATTAGATTAACCAGGTAAGTCAACTATCAGCTCATTGCATATGCTCTTGTGCAAAATTCTGCTCGTGCAGAAATGCTAGTTTTCACGAGGTTTGTTTAAAATAACAATTGCATTCAGCCAGGCTGTTTGTAATTGCAGGATGACAGGGAAGAAATGAAAAGGAGAGCCACCTTCCCTGCCATCATTGTACAATCATCAGCCTTTGAGTCATGTGCAAAGCAGTCACCAAAATGGTCCATTTTCTCATTTCCCCCCCCGTCTATTATAATCATTAGCCATTCATCACTGATGTTGTATGTACTGGCAAGCTTTTCAGATGGTGTCTCGTGTGTGCCTTTCAAACCTAGCCAGGCAAAAACACATCCAGTGACAACATGTGACACATAACAGGAGCAAGAAGCTATTTCTGTGAGGCAACGATGTGCTAATTTTCAAGGCATATTGAGAAGATAATAGGGAATTCTGGAATTCATTATTCAGCGTTCAGTGTAATTACTCTGATTTTACTGAGTTTGGAATGAGAAAGAAATCCTGCCTTTTCCCAGAAATGTATTTATTGCTGTTTGCTTTGTTTTGTATCTTGAAAGCATTTCCTTCTCTATAGAAATCCAGAAGTAAATAAGCCGTTCAGCACTGAATAGTTTAATTCAGAGTCATCAGCCTTTTGGTAAAATTTTCTGTCTTATGCAGGGCACCCTAGATATTTTAATCAACTTTCAACTGGATTGGATATGGTTGGACTGGCAGCAGACTGGCTGACATCAGCAGCAAATACTAATATGTAAGTAGCAAGTATTTTTCTGTAATAATATTTAATATAATTTTACAGTTATAGCCTTAAAATATTAGCTGCTGTATCTGAATGAAAGAATGAATACGTACTATGTTAGGGTTGCTGGAAGAACAATCATCAGCTTTTTAAATGGTTGCTACAGCTATTTACTTGATGACTTTCAACATTGTCCTGTAGTCTGAGTTCTGTAAAATTTTGTCATACTGCTATGATATCAATTATGCTACTTCCCCAAAAAATTGACAGAAAAAATATTTTATGTGTAAATATATCAAACGAAAGGTGTGCTAAGTGAACAATAGCGTTCATGTGAAGAGATTATGTGCAATCCATAAAGCAGTTAGAGCCATAGCTTTCTGTAAACAACTGAACTGAAAGTGGTGGGGATTTTTTTTCTTCACTTTGGGACTAGGAAGCATTTTTGTGCACTTGCACTTCAAGTACCATCTCTCGTCATCATGACTGGGACTGCTCATGTGTATGCTTCTAGACATGCACACAGGTTTTTGCAAGGTGAAGGTCTGGCTCTGCCCAGCAGCTCTTAAACACTGGGCGAAGCCTTGAGGCTGGAGAAGGTGATAAAGGTTTGTTTCACTGAAATAGGTGGAAGTAGAGTCTCAGGGGCTCTTAGCACTTCTCCTTCTAGACATATGACTATTAATTAGAAATTAAAAGGAAGATAATAAAAAGTATTGTAAAACAGAACTCTGCCCAGTGCAAAATAGTAGAGTATATTGTGGCTATGATCTAATGTAATATTAAAAAAAATATGTGCTAGTGTCATAGATGAAAGCATTAAATATGGACATTACTACATTTCAGGTTCACCTATGAAATTGCTCCAGTGTTTGTACTTTTGGAATATGTCACACTAAGGAAAATGAGAGAGATGGTTGGCTGGCCAGGGGGCTGTGGCGATGGGATATTTTCACCTGGTACATGATATTTCAAGCTTTCTTTATTTTTCAGACTATGCTATATAACATCCCCTGTAGTATAAGAGTAAACGTAATTAAATATGCATGTTTGAGAGGACACTTGTTAATAACCACCAGTGGCATCTTTGACATAAAGTATATGGCATGTTTTATGAAATTCAGGCATGTGATTATGAGGGTCTGTTTGAGCAAATTGCACTGCATTATGAGCAGCTGTAATGGCACATGGGAAACATAATCAGAAGAGACATTTGCCTTGCAGTTTCACTTTGCCCCCATTTTTTACATGAAATAGGAAGGCTGTTGTATTAATAATGGAGGGAAGAAACAAAATAATGCTGCAGGGGAAACCAGAGCTAAAAGGGAAAGACAGCATTCCTTGAAGTGGTCTTAGTGAGTCAGTAAGATCCTGTCAACACCACAGTATGCAGTTAGCTTTCCATGTGGGAGCTGGCCTGTTGGGTGCAGTGGGGACACTTGGGTGTCTAGTTAATCTGAATGCTTAAATGCTCAGAAACATGGCACCTTCAGGGCAAGCCAATAAGGCAAGAAATGAATGTGACTAACTGTAGAGAAATCATTGACTCTGACAAACACAGTGTTGTTAAAAGTTTTTTATTGTTTGGTTTTGTTTGTTTTTAAGCATTCCACTTAGTCTTTTGGTTTAACTTTTTGTCATCTCCTATCTTGCTCTGGAATTTCATTGCTAAATATATTGGCCTATCTATGTCACTAAGTTGCAAAAACTTGAACATGTTTCCATTGGGCATAAGCATCTTAGCTTATCAAAAGAGAATAGACTGATTGGTGGCAAAGGAACCCTGCTGGAAAGAAAGCTAATTGGCCTAATGGAGAGGAAAAGAAAATGTTGGGACTAGGAAGCAAGGGAATGCCTCACTGATAGCATCCTAGGATGGTCACGTCTCCGGCATCGGTGACGAGGGCATCGGTGGTGAAGTTCATGTTGTGCAGATCAAAGAAGTCTGATCTTCAGCTTCTCACATCTGAATGCACTTGTGGGAAATGATACGGGAATTTTGTCCTGGGACTTCCCACAGAAGTGAAGAATAAGATGAGAAACATTTACATTACTTCTTACTAAGTTCTTATTTTAAAAATATCTGACAGCTTTTACTGTAGTGCTTAGAGGTCTTCACCAGAACGGTGGCCTCCATCACACAGGACAACATCTGTATGTGTATCATGAGCTCAGGACCAAAGCCAATTTTTTTTTGAAACTGGATCATAGCTGGTTACTGTTCAGTCCCTGGTCTGACTAAGTACAGCTGGTTCTCTATTCCTCACCTTGCAGGTGGTAACCTCAGTGGCCCCATCAGGCTGATCAGGGATCTAAGAGTGTAGAGGAGAGCAATTACAGTGCTGCTCAGCCAGAGCTTGGGGGCAGAAGCTGAGCCAGGCAGCAGGCGAGGGTGAAAGGTTCGGTGCAGGTACCAGATCTGCACAAGTCTGTCAGGCTGTGTATCAGGAGAGATGAACGACTCAGGGGGAACTGCCATCCAGCCTGGGTCAGCCAGAGGTCCCTGGCTGAGCTGAGGGCTAGAGTTCTGCTGGTGTGTCAGATGCTGGAGCTCACTTCATCTGGGTGAACCCTGCATGAGGACGGGCTCTCTGGCAGGTGTGTGCCTGTGCTGGCCGTTTGCGGTGCTGCCCCTCTCATCCTTTCTTTCTTTCTCTTGAGATTTATGGTTTGTCCAAAACGCATCTTCTAACTCATTCTCTCATTCTCAGACGCCAATACCTGGTTTGCAGGTTCTGCTGTCTTAAGCAATGACCAAAGTAATCTCTGCTGTTTTTCTCATTTCAAACCGTTGCAGCTTCAGGTGAAAACATTGCAAAGAAAAGGTTTTCAGTCTCTGCATCTTCTGGAATGAAATCTACAGTATCAATATATGCAAAACATAAAGGCCTGATTAGGTTCTCTAAATCCAATAGGTGTGTTTTGTTGACTGCAGTTACCTTTGAGTGAAAACACAGCTGCAAAATTAAAGGCAGAGTGCAGGCTTAAGGTTAAATGGCTAGGCAGTATATACTAATAGGAAAGCCTGGTATTGAAGAAACTTATAATTTCAGTCTTGATTCTTTTGACACCAAGCCAGTGACTTTGGACAAGATAGGCCATATTTCTTCAACCTGGACCCCTTAGTTCAGTCACCTATATCATCAACAGCAGCCTTTATCTGACATCTGCATTTTTTAGGACGGGTACTCAAAATTTTCTTTTCAATCTTTCCATTTATTGTTTTGTCATTTGTGAGAAGAGGCATAGCAGTATGTCCATACTTCTGAAGACAGTTGAAAGGGGAAGAAAAAAGCCTAATCTGCACTGATCTCCATGCCAGTGATGCCATGCCTCTAACATTTTCCCTTGGATTCACAGGAAGGCCAGTGAGGTCAGGGGAATCCCAGAGCAGGGACAGCCTGACTGCAGGAGTGGAGCTAGGACACTGATTAGATGTGAAAGGCGCCGTTTCTGTGGACTGGGGAATGGTGCATATGTATCTCCAGTGGGACAAGTAAAAATCTTACTAAAGTCAAAACGTTTTTAAATTTGCCAGCAAATAAACCCTGCTGGTGTAACATGTTGCAATGTTGCTGCTTTCAGCAGAGCTACCTTGATCTGCTTAAAGGGTGGATTTTATCTTATCTCACTTTGGCTGTCCAAGCATTGGGTGTTTACCCTGGGCTAGTTACAGCAACTCTTACATATTCAAGGGAGAGGAGAGGATGCATTTGCAAGGCAAGTCATCTCACTCACCACAAGCAGCTACCTTAGGATTAGCTGAACCATCTTCTAAAAGTGCCTGTCTTGTGCTCTTCTACATTTTTTACATGGGTGAAAGCTGGGTTAGTTGAACTGTACTTCAGCTGCTCTCTGACTTGCTCCTTTAAGAGACTAAAATGATAATCAGTATACACCTTTGCTTTTGCTTTATATAAATGTATGTGCATAAACATTAATATATCATCAATCTTATTATGTGTGTATGTATATAATACATACAGGATAAAAATGATGGATTTTATGTATGCATGTATATGTGTGCATTCTTGTGCCTACATATGTAAAATAGTCTCTGCCTCAGGTTCTGCATTATATTCCCATAGTGCTCATGCAGCATGAATATATAATGAAACACATAATATATAAACAAACTGCAGACGTAGGCGTAATTTGTAAAAATCTCAAAAAGGAAAAAAACAAAGTGCCTTTTTTAATTGATGCATTGACAGTTGAAATATGGGAACAATACTGTAGAGCTGCCATCTGATACTGATCTTGAAGTGGGCAAAGTCTTGAAATGGGTATTTTTAGTCAAGACATGCCAGTGATTTTAAGACTGGTGTTAGGGACATCTGACCTTTCCCTCTTATACCCATTAGAGGACCAATGAAAAGAAAAATATTTATTGAATATTGAAATAACCATTTTTCCTTTCTCTTCCCTCCCACACTCCAGTTATCCAGAAGGTGGTGTCTGTTGGGACTCACGGTGTGGGTTTCCACAGAGCCAGTGCATGAAATGCCACCCTGATTTGGGAGGGCAGACCACAGATGAGGCTTCACGTGGAAGCCCCATAGGAAGTTGCCTTGTGGTGGTGTCTGCTTGGGAGGTGGAATAGAATGGGGATTATGTGTTGATGGCATGTAGAGAGAGAAGACGGGAGTAAAGGAGAAATTATAACAAAAATGAGGATGAAAGGAAACCTAAGTAATTTTTTGAAGCAGTACTTTTTGCATAAGTTGGTATTTGGGTGTAGTAGATACTGTTATTATACAACCCAGCTGTGAGGAGCAGCAGGAATAAGAACCTGCCCTTAGGCAGACACATTCACATTGGAGTTAGAAAAGCTGTAGCAAGACTTGTCATTTGTTCTGCTATAATATTACAATGCATAGAAAAAGTAACAGTATATTACTGTGGACTCCAGGTGGTGCCATATCTAACATGTATGCTATGTTGATTGCACGTTTCAAGATGTTCCCAGAAGTTAAAGAAAAAGGAATGGCAGCTATTCCCAGACTGGTTGCCTTCACATCAGAACATGTATGTGTTTTTGTTTTTTCCTATCTGTTACTTCTGCTTGTATAATTGTATGATGAAGAAAATAAGCAAATGGGAATTTGTAGGCATCTGTCTTCATTTCTGTTATTCCTTCACTGGGAATAAAAAAAAAAATATAAAAAAAAAGAAGGGGCTGGGTTTTTTATAAATATAGGGATAAGCTGTGCTGAAAAACAGCTTTTTCTGGCTGAAACCCAGGGATCTGCAAACCACTGCCATTTTTTTGCTCTCACTTATGTCTGTCTAAGTGTTGATGTGAATGGTAAGCGCCACATCAAATGGTGGGAGCTTAGCATCGGGCTTCTCATATCCTGCCAGTAGCCTCTTTTGTTGGGATCACTCTGGTGGTACAGAAAATCACTGTGAATCAAAATGTTTCTAGCTGGAGCTACTCCTGCTATTAACGAGAGGGTGATAACATACATGCAGAAAGTTGTATGGAAACTCTGTGTGTGTACAGCAGAGCAGCTGTATGGTGGGAAACTGGGCATTGCTGTGGGTTTCTGTCTGTGACCAGAGGCTTCAGCACCCCGGGGTTGGCCACAGGCACGGGTGGGATATGGCAGTGCAAGAGGTGAGGGAAGGTGCACAACAAAACCAGAGTGGCCCTCAGGGGAGAAATGCAGTGTTTTGCACTTCAAACAGCCAGCCATACAGAGGTCATGTCTGCATCTGTATTGTGGGGTTGTTTTGGGTTTATGGCCATTTAAACCTCTTTGCATCTTATAATGGAGGATGCATGTGCAGAAAGAAGGGGGAAAGGAAGGGTTGTACAGGAGGGGCTGTGACCTCTCTTCCCACTTTTGGCCCCCTTCCCAATTTCTTTTCATCTTCGTGGGCTGGGCCAGAAAGGACTCTTTTGTGACTGGGGCTCAGCAAGATGCTCTTGATGTTATATGACAGTATACTCCTGGCTGCCTTTTTTGACTTACCAGAGACCATATTTCCATTCTGTGCAAGCATGAAGAGCAAGTTGTCCTAAAACTGATCAGAAATGTCTGGGAGAAAATCCCTCCAAGGATGCCTTTGGTGGCAATAGGATGAGATCTGATACACAATTGCAGGCTTCATGTTGCAAAATAATTTTCCCCAAAGCAGTCGGAGAAAAAGATACTTGGTCTGTATTGGTCTGCATTTCTAGCTGCACAGCCAATTTTGGAGAGTTGCTACACATTTGTACAATAAGTCTTGCAAATAAGGTTCAGTATGATTATTTAAAATAGCAAATCCTATTAATCATTTGAGAATTTCATTGTATTCATAGCAAAGACATGTTAAACCATGAACCAAAGTGTGCTATCATTCTCAAAATAATGAAATTATTTGTATTAATTGTCTTTTCATGCCAAGGAAGAAGTATTTCCCTTAGCAAATTAAACATTCCTAAGTTAAACATACTAGCAAATCCATAGAAAAGCATCTGAAATCTGTTATATTTGAAAAATATCTTGAAGTTGCATTGACTTGAAGTTGAATCAGGTTTTTATAATGTAATGGCACAACTTCTAGGGAAGTCAGGAAACTATGCTACTAATCCTGAATTGCCCAAAGGGTATGGGATCAGGGTTTAGCCCTCAAAATAGCAGAAGCTGTTACAGGAATTGCAGAGGTCTGGAAGTACAATCCTTTTTTAGACAGGAAATGTAATGCAGAACATGAGTAGACCCCAAGATACATAAATGTTGTTAGTCTCATCTATTACTTCATGCTGATACACTTTTAGACTCCCCAGTCTGATTCTGGTTTCTTTCTGCCACAGTTGGATGCTCTCATAAGACAGTGGCTATGAAACAGTCTATTAATGAGATTCTGTCATTTCCCCTTACCCTACCCGTGGCATGAAAGTAAACAAAGCTTAAAGTTATTTTACATGTTTAGAAACTTGGGATATTTTTGCCTCAAATTTTTTAAATCAGAAGCACATTTTCCAGTATAAGTAATTGTCAAACAAGAATTTCAGCATCACAGACCAGCCTCTATTTTAATCTCTACCATTCTAGAGTTTCCAATACAATAAATGTTGCTCCACAGTTGCCACCAGTATTGCTGCAATCAGAATCTGGACTCAGTCTGATGCCATGATAGATTCAGCTGCCAGTGGGGAAGAAGGGAAGGAAGAAGTAATTCACAGCTCCTAAGTAATTCCCTTTCTAATTTAGGAGTGCATCGTGTTCCTAAATTGGGAGCCTCTATGCATAGTCAGTGAAGAGAGACACCTCTGGAGGGAAACTCAATAGCATCCAAATTAGGAACCTAAATATTCCTTAATTTAGATGCTCTAAATCACCTTTGGGAGGGCTTCACCTACTTCTGGGCATTGACCATAAGCAGAGATCAGCCTCCTGACATACACAACCTACATTAGGTCCCTAAAATAGGTTATGTCACTATTCCAACTCTGCATGTTCCCAGGAAGCAGATCTTCCCCAGGCTGTTCAGTAGGACTGTGACTTACGTCTGTCTGTGTTTATTTCTGTTTCACCAGTGATGGTGGGTTAGAATATGACTGCTTAGATTGGTCTTTACCCAGGTATAATTTCTGAGTTGTGCTTGCTCAGTACTTAACTCAGTCCACTGTATTCACCAGTGCATCATCAGTGATTCTTTCATCTGCAGTGATGCAGGAGCAGAGTGATGTCCTTCAGGGCAGCTGTTCTGGACTGCACATGACATAGGAGACCTTGATTCAGAGGGGTAAAAGTGATGGATGCCAGCTTGTAAAACCCATTTTAGTCTATCATTTCAAACAAAATGAAAAATTGTAAGATTGAAAGCCTGCTCCTGTGTCCCAGTGCATCAGCTTTTGGCTGTTGTGAGTGTTCAGCTGAGTGCATCCCTTTTTCAGTGGAGAAAGCAGCTGAAAGGGAGAAGTGCCTTCTCACAAAATTTACATTAATCCTTTTGTCTATAAGGCAAGCCCTATTGAATTTTAACCCATTCTCTGTTGTAATTTTAACATGGCTATCTAGCACTCTCTTAGACAGCATCCAGCAATAGCTGGGAATAGCATGGAGTAGGAATCACCCCTGGACAAGGAAAAGGAAAAAGTGATTGGACTCTCAGGAGGAGGAAGAGTTTAGCTGTAGACAACTAGTTGAGTTCAGGTTACAAAATAGTCCTTGACTTTATTTGATAGTATAAAATATATGAGAGACTTGCAGCTTTTACATGGACTCAATGTTTAACTGGGAGCTATGTAGAATATATACTGGGAGCTATACAGAATCAGTCTGCAGTTCAGGGAATGAAAAAAACTGTGCGTAATTGGAAAGACGAAGAGATTTCTTCATCTCTGCTCTTCTCCAGCCCAGCAAGATTGTGGCACATCAGATTTCTGAGTTTCCCACCCCCTCTAGTAGCTACGGCAAGGAGGAATGACTTGTCAGGTGCTCACCAGGGAAATAGCAATACAACTCCTGCCCTGATTTTGGAAGAGGAACCACAGAATACAGACTGGCAGTTCACCCAGTTAGAGATGCAGGGGAGCCCAGAGAGGGAATCTCTGCTTCTGGCATCTCCCCATCTGCACAGCTCTTGGGGTGAAGTGGCTTCTGCCAAAGGGCTCTGCTCCATCAGCCACTGCCTGTGAATGGAGGATCTGTTGGCATCTTGGGTGTAAGTTGTCAGCATTGTAGACAGACAGGCATACTCAAAGGGACCTCCTCTGGAGGAGCACTGGAAGTGCCTGTGAAAGGTGGGTGGCTTGCCTGCTGTGGTAGGGGAGCACCCTCACAACCAGAGCACACGCACCATCCCTATCCATACATCCATTAGATCAGAGGAAGCAGTTTGCTTCAGCTTCTTGCCTACTGATTTCCTCATGAAAAGCCCCACTACTTTCAGGGAATACAGCAAACTACACCAGGATCTGTGGGAGAAGAGTGGATTGGGTGAAGTTTTTTTCTAACAGTTTCTGAACTCTAAAATAGAGGTTCTTGGCTCTGAGACAGGAGGAAATTTAAAAAGTTACTTCTGTCTCAAAGCAGACAGCTCAGCACAGCTCCATTTCACACAGCCTGTGGAAGATTTGGTTTGGTTTCTGTGCAGAGTGAAAAGCTGATCTCTAGTTCCACCACTTCAGAGCACATAGTGTTGCCCTCTAGCCAGGCTGCTTAGAAGGCACTTTTCAGACAGGCACCTGAAAGAAGCAGTCCAAGGGTGACCTCTGTGGTGGGGCTCCCAGGGAAAGATTCGAGGAACCCAGTCACCATGCTTTCCATTTGGTGGCATAAATTATGAATCTGTAAGTTACACTTCTAAGCATACAGTAGGCAGCATTTTTGTTTCCACCTAAGGAGACTAAAAATTAAACTCATGGACTCACACATTCTTTCTTTACGTTACCTAATGTATAATAATCAGGAAAGTATTACTTGGTGGTATTTGAAGCCAGAGTGAAACAGTGAAAAAGGGTCTAATTTATGCAGCAACTTAATTCAAGTAACTCCATTCAAATCAAAGCAAAACCATTTTCCAGAAAAGCAATGCTCTAGGGCGGCCTGTCTCAAAGGAGACATTCATTATTTGAGTCTAATCCTTCATCTGGTCAGTAACAGTTCCACAAGATCCTCCTGAACTCAGTGCAACATTTCTTGTCCAATGCTGTAAAACTATCTGCACTGGAAAAAAACAAGCTGTGAGTCTTGCTGGATTAGAAAAGCAGTATGAAGTTACATAATTCAAAACCACACAAGCGGGAAATACTAGTATACTATTCAAAAACAATATATTCATTTCTGCCCTGGTCTTGACAAATAACTTTAAAAACTGAATAGCAATAGCTATAGGAAACAATAGCAAACATACATCATTACAGTGTGTTTAAAAATATGATGGGACACAGCATACTACTTTTGTAGATAATTGAAGGAAAAGATACAGCTTACAATGAGACATTAAAGATAGGATTCATATCACATTCAACTTTAATCACCTAAAGCATAAACATTTAATCTGAGTTGGTCTATGCACTTTTCGTAGCCAATAAAAAGAGAGTGAGATCTGCAGAAGACAATTCATCCTAGTCTAAAATGGATTCCAAAGCATCAGGGATGAGGTACCTTCTGGAGGTACCTTTTCCTCCCCACTGCTGACAGAACCTGGATAGCAAGTCCAGACCGCATAATTTAGATTATTAAAATTAAGAGGAAGGTGGCACAGCCTAAACACCCAGGGATCCTACATTGTTTAAAGCCCAGGGGAGATGGAGAGGAAAGTGTGTTCACCTCCTTTGCTGGTGTGTTGCTGACAGGGTGAGGCTGGGGGTTCAGGTCTGCATAGCACCGGGGTGCTGGCAACCAAAGCTGCAGACCTCAGAGGGGTTCCAGCTGCTGGATGTCTCAGCTTGCTCAGCATTTGAGAACTCAGTCTTGACGAGCTCTTCCACAAAGCTTGTGCCACTCTGGATTTATGTGAGCAGAGGGAAATTGCAATCTGAAAAAACAGCCATGGCCTTTGAGGCTCGCTGCATTAGGATGGTTCTTTCTGACCGCTTCAGCCATGCCAGATTACAAGCAATTAATTTAGTGAGCTATAAAAATAGAAGCATTTGTAAATTGAAGCACCGTTCATTTAAGATAACAATGCCATACTTTTTCAGCATCAACACATTTTAAATTATTTTAATTCTTTCTTTTCCCAAAAGGCCAATTAATTACTGCATCTGTAGTAAATTTGAAATGTGTTTTTACTTTACTAAGCTAACTGAAGAAATTAGTATTAGGCAAACAAACTTACTCCTAACAGCATTTGAAATGTTAGAAGAAGGGGAGATTCCCTTGGCTCAAGATCACCATTTTTTTGCTCCTGATAATATGCTTTTGTCACTAATATTGATTGAAATACTCTGTGCCTTCTCCTCCACCGTTGAATTTTAACCACATTTCTTTCAGAGACGACTTCAGCTGTCTCTCATGTGGATGCATTTGTAGTCTTTCAGGCACCCTTGTGCAGTGCAGAACCCCATGAAGGCAGCGAAGGAGAAAGCTACATTGACAGTCCACTTCCACTGATGTCTCTGGTGATAGAACTGTTGTCTTGCCAGCTTCTCCTAGCCTGTTTTTCCCTTCAGGACTGGCATTGGATAGACTGCCCCGCCCTCCCTTTCTGGCCCTGGTTTTCCCACCATTAGACTTCAGATCTGTGTAGCTCCTGTATGGCTGTGTCACGAAAGGCAGTGTTCAAGTTTACACCCTTGTTTGGCCAAACAATCTGTAGCCCCCCTATTTCCAAAAGGATCATAGTTGATGTCCTTCTCTGTTAGCTCAGTCAAATCTGTCAATAGTTCTGTCTAACCAGGCTTATTTCTGTAAACCTTCCCTTTTCTTTGACCTTTAAATTTTTCTGTGATTATTATTATTATATTCCACAGGCATACAAATTTTCAGCACCATCCCAAGAATATTAAAACAAATCTAATATTCAATAATCATTAGGAAAGTTTTCTTTCCACTTAAAACTGTATTTTTTTAATTTTCACTTTTATCTTGGCTCTTTCAGAGTCTCTCAGGCATTTGAAGTAAGTCCTCTGATGTTACCCTGCGACACAAAAATATAACAGCAGTGATATATCATTGAATATATACACAGATTGAGCAATTTCATATTCCAAGTTTGTTTAGAAATTGTAATTGCATTTGTCCTTCTGTGCACAGACTTCTGTATTTCTTCCCAATTTGTCCCTAAGCCTGCTTTGGTTCCTGACCACTGAGTTCCTTTTGGTCTGTAAAAAGCCCTCAGGCAACTGAGCAATCAGCTCTACATTCCTTTTTTTCCCCAATGCTGTTTTAGCAGTGCCATGAAACTTCTCGGTGAGGCAGCTCAGCTTGTACATATTCCAGTGGATGCCTTTGAGCACATGGGTTTAATTTTCTTCCTCATAGTAAACCTTTCAATTCTGTATTTTCCTTTATAAGGCACTTTGAATAGTTCTGTATTCTATTAGGAAAACAAATTGTGCAATAATAAATCTATTTTAACTAGTATGGAATAAGGAGAAAAATTCATCAGTGTAATGTCATTGATTCAAGACCCAGTGAAATACGTATCTGACTTCTCACTACTACATCTTGGCTGGTATTTATATATTGCAATATCCAGTTTGTGCACATGAGTTTATATAAAATACACGAATAAAGAACAGATCAATTTTTTAAGGTCATAAATTCATTTATAGCTTCACGTGGAATAAAAATTAACTATGATTGTGCTGGCAATATTCTAGCTTTGTTTCAGTTCTTGCAAAGTTCAAAAATAACTTTCTGAACTTTGGAAATTTTTATAAGCCTCCTGATGCTAGTAGCCTCCTCATGGCCTCTCACCCTCCGTGCTCTCACGGAGTTGCTCTGCTGCACCATGGGGCTCAGGGAGACCCACAAGGCTGGAAAGAGAGTTCCCTATCTTCCATGTATAGAAGTTTGTTGACTGGTCACAGTCAAAGCCTTAGTCTGCAATACATTTGTACTTGGGAAGAGTCCACTGATCGTAGCAAAGCTGATGAAGCTTGTGGAAATGTGTTTGTTCAAACATTTCGTTTAATGAAATGAAGAATGTACCATGAAAAATAACAATGTGGTGCTGAGCAGGCCTGTGATGTTCACTGTATAAATATCTCCTAACACTTTGTGACTCCAGCTAGAAACACAGCAGTGCAAATTCCGTATCTATTCTGAGCTCACTACTAGCCTGTGATTTTAATAGGCTAAGCAGTAACAGTGTACTAAACCAAAATATCTAGCAGTTTCCAGAGCACTGGTGCCTGCAGGTGCTGTACCCTTTCCACTCTCACAGACAGGGCTTGGTCCATAGGGAATGGGTAGAGATCTCACCTGAAGTCATTCAGCATCCACTCTTAACCAGCAACCCTCATGCCAGATGAATCCTTCTGAATCATGCTGGAGGTGCCTGTTTGCCCCTCAGGCTGCAGAATGAGCAGACAGTGACTTCAGCCCAATGAGGCTGCAGTGAACCCAGTCTAATTCAGCAAAACAGTTAAGCACAGACACAAATCCCATGCTGATCAGCTAAGCACGTGGGTATGCGTTTCATTTGATCATTGGCTTGTGCAAAAGTCAGTCTGACGTGTATGTTTAGAATTCAGAATGTGCTTAATTCAGGGGCTGGGCTGGTTTGTTTTACCAGGGCCTTAAAAATCAATTTTAGGTCTAGACAAGATGGTCAATGGCTGCTCAATACACATTTTTCGTATACTGCAGCCATACCCCGTGAGGGAAAGCTGTACCAACCCATTGCATTAAAAAAAATTAACATGGTATGAAAAATATAATTCACCTGAAGAAGTATTTTCAAATTGTCATATATTGTCAGTGAATCATGGCTCAAGAACAACTGAACTTCTTCAAAATGTCTCAACACTGAAAAACTATAGGTATCATGAAAACTTCAGACATTTCAGCCAAAACGGTGAGATACAGACATTTGAAAAAAGAATTCTGGTGTGGAGCCTCTTATGCAACTTTCACCACATCATTCACGACTGTCAGCTGTAATTACCCCTCTGAGTGAGTTTTAAAGCAAAGGAGTTTTTTAACTTACTATATTGATGGTTCATGTTTCAGTTCTACTCTTCTTCCTCTGTTTCATAAAGTTGATGTAGAATTGGTTTTCATTTCTCAAAGTATTCATTATGAAGGGAGCCCTTAAGTATGTGGTGAAATCCCACTGACTTCCCAGCCTTTTGGTGAAGCAGATGTGTGTACCTGTCCTCTCCATCTCTTCCCCTATGTATCGTTCTACTACTGTCATTACAATTAAAGCCAAATGCTCACTTGACAAAGCAATAGTGATTATTTCTCCACTTTGTGGTTTTCTTCTCTACTCCTATAGACTGTATGTCTTCCTTTATTCTTTAGCATCTTAGACACCTAAAAAACCTTGTTGGGTTTTTATGTCCTTGTTCTTTTTTATAGTGTTGCATCCTGAGCTAATCATACTGTAGTATATGCAAAGAATTTCCTTTTTTTTGAAGTTTAGTAATCTGTACTTAAAATTACTTTGGACAATATTGTTAGAGCTGTGTTTGAGTTAATAAAAATCAGATTCTGGGTGCTATAATATAAAACTATTTCATTATCATAATCACTAGGATTTAATTTAGAATTATAAACCAACACTAACTCAGGAGTTACGTTTTAAGAGCTGGGGAAAATTAGGCCTCTTGCACTCCAGTATATAACTTCTGCTTTTATTCGATATGTACAGATTAACTAATAGTCTTACTAATAGCCCAGTTCTCATTTTAAACTGGAGTAGCTCTATCTATCAATGGGAGTTATTACTATCTTTCACTGGCATGAGATCACAATTAAGCTTCCTATCTTAATTTCTCTCAGTGTATTATATGACCAGAAGTTATACAGCTCTGTATGCCACGAACTAAATGAATTCTGTAAGGGATAATTTTTTGTTTCAGTGAATCAAGTTCATAGCTGAATCTGTACAAGCAATAGAATCTGTATGTATGTAAGGACAGAATTTGGGTCCATCATCAGCCACAGATGAGTATTTAATATTCTAGGAGTAAATCTAGATTCAGGTGATTGTTGTTTCTCTAATTAATTGTAGTGACCTGATATAAAGCCTCAAATGACAAAGAATTACTGCTTGTATGGGACTACTTGCTGAAGGGCTTGCAAGAGTGTAGTGTTTTATATTAAACTGGATAAGAAGTAGTAATAAAAATAATAAATAGTAATTAATAATTAATGTATTTTTCCAGAGTCACTTTTCTGTGAAGAAAGGAGCTGCAGCCTTGGGTATTGGTACAGATAGTGTGATTCTGATTAGATGTGATGAAAGGTAAGTAAAGATGACAAATGCAGTTTTTTTTGTGGGAACCTAGAAGAAAGTCACTGAATTCTCATCTCAGAAAGAGTATACAGGATTCAGCCAACAGTTGCTGTAGTTATTTGTTAGCACTATCATCTTCAGCAACCGTACCCTAACTTATCCTACTTGAGGAACCAGCTCTATCAGTAGCTTCTTTATGTGTCAGTTTTTGGAGCCATCAAAAACCTTAAATTTTCCTTCCTCAAGGATTTCTGGTATTTCTTTTTCTTTCATCTTGAAGTTAAATAAAGAGCCAAACTAATGATTCTTCACACATTTTGCTAAGAAATGAAGAAGCTTGTTTTTGTCAAAATGGAGTATTTAGGCACATTTTGATTGTCTAAAATGAGCTATAGTGTGCCATTTAAAAGGATAAAATAATTGAGACATGTTTGCTAATGCAATTCTATTGCTTCATGCTCCCACAATCTTTCTTAGCTGGACTACATTACAACAGTGCCCTCGATGCAGCCACCCTTGCAATAGGGTGTTTAGAGGTGGTCCTGGTGTAGGTCAGGGTCCATGGAGAGGAGGACCACAGCAGACACCTAACCTACAGGTCCACAAGCACGACAAAACCACTGGTAGATAACTCCTTGTATTATTCATTCAACTGAAAGGCTTTGATTGTCTATGTAAACCAATTTCAAGAAAACAAAGGCATGTGAACAAAATCAAGATGTTCTGATGAAGATTTTCAGTTTTAGGGGAAAAAAACTTACTATGGGACAAAAATTAATAGAACAGTCCTTACTGATTCTGCTGAGAATCTTGGAAATAGAATGTGCTCTTACTAGTCCCAAATACCAGACTGTAACAAGGAATTATTTATGCCTCTGGCACAAATGGAAGGTTTTACTACTATCAGAGTACTCTGCTCCCGCATTAAAAGAACAGCACCAACTAAGCAATTTACAGTGCTAATCACAGTGCCTGCATATTGACTTACGGATTTATTATCTCTTTATTAACAAAAGACTGAGCACTCCTTGAAGAGGGATTGATGACAACATTGGCACAATCAACACACATGAAAGAAACCTCCAGTTGTTTCTGTTTACAAAAGGCAGATGTGGATCAATGAAGTAACGTCTTCCTTTTCTTCTTGTGCAAATTCAGCATGCTAATTTTCTGTGGAGACCATAATGCTTACCCTGCTAACCCTGAAGTAAACAGCAGAATTATTGCTTGTCTCACCAAATCTCAGTGTATGCCACCAGTACAAGGCAGGTTATCTGCACAGGATGTGGCTGGTGTGGTAGAGAGGACCTTCTGTGAAGATGTGGACCAGTGAGAGGGTGAGGGAGCACCATGAGATCTTTTTAATGTTTCCAACATGATGAAGCGTACATCTTGGTGGCTTCTCTCTTCCCCATCCTGACTCAGACCTGCCAAGTTTGCCTGGTTTTGCTGTGTCATAGGACTACGTACATGTGTGGTGAACTTCATGCCAGGAAAACACATGGAAAATCTTGTTCTTGCTCATGCTGGAGACTGGGCAACAATGCATTTCCATTGCCTCTTTTACTATCACACAGATACATCGGTTGCGATAGTGTATTGCCTGCAGGTCTGAGGTTGTAACACTTCAGTCTGCTATGGCAGCAGTGAAGACCATGTACAGGTGAGAGTAATGATGAGACGACTTTGACATTAACACTCATTCTATCATAGAACCATAGAATCATTTCGGTTGGCAGGAACCTTAAAGATCATCTCATTTCAAGCCCCCTCCCCAGAGACATCTTCCACTAGACCAGGTTTCTCAAAGCCCCATCCGGCCTGGTCTTGAACACTTACAGGGATAGTCTATTGACAACTCCTCTGTGCAGCGTGTTCCAGTGTCTCATCATCCTCACAATGAAGAAGTTCTCCCTAATATCTAACCAAAATCTACCCTCTTTCAGCTTAAAACTGTTCCCCCTTGTCCTGTCACCATATGCCTTTGCATCCTTGGTGTCCTTTCAGTGCTGAGTCACTTTTGCCTCCCCCTGTAGCCCTCCTGCCTCTGGTGCTGCCCAGCAGTAACACCCTCACACACACACTTGGGTGGGATGTGTCTAAGGGCAAGCACTACATTTTGAGTGTTGCAGGTCATCTGAGGTGATGACATGAACATGCTGTGCATGAAGCTGAAATACTTCCGGTTTGTTTTTTTAATGGAGAATCAAAACTAAAACTAATAGGGTTTTTTCTTTCCCTGAAGCTACTATTTTGGGCTTTTGTAAAGGTTGTTCTCAATAGAAAGAGGAAATCAGTGCTTAGTGAAAGGAAAAAATGTGTCCAACTGTACGGAGAACTTTAAAAATCTTTAAAAATTAATATTAATCTAAATAGGCAATGTTAAAAGCCAGCGAAGACTTGATTCTTGTAATGTGCGGAGGTGTTATGTGTTCTGTCTTTTCTTAGATAATATTGTTCGTAGCTAAAGCAAAGAAAACCTTAACCTCAATATTCTGTATTGGCATTGTTTAACCTTACACCTAACTCATTTTCAGGACTTTCTAAACTAGCCTCCAAGCTTTATACCCCTTACTCTGCACCTCAAGTAAATGGTTCATACTAAAGTTGTTGCAAATACAGAATATAGTCAGTACAAAGGACCTAACAGTGCATTTCATGGGTCCAGATTGGTTGTTTCTTTTTTTGTCCTGCCTCAGGCAAATGCAAGCATGTAATGCACCCAACTGTGGAATAGTCACCCTGAAATTAGCTCATCTCTTGGATAGGAACAGAGACAACTGCTTACACCCCAAATGAGTTGTGCTGCTCCAGGCTGTGCAGCTCAGCTGGCATTTTTTGCACTCATTTTTGTGCCCGCTGAAAGGAGACCATGGAATTTTTTCACCCACAAGCTTCACAGGACCCTGAGCTGAGCATCTTCCCGGATGCCTGGAGCATTTTGCCAGGGATGAAGCACCAAATAGGACAGGAGGCTTCATGGAGCAGCGTCAGTCTTTAATGAGGATGAACATGGGATAACTTCTCTCAATTACTTTCACTGTGATGATGCAGATTGGTTGACAAAATAATTTGGGTAAAAACTCAAACTAATGGTCAGAATCTTTCTGTGGTTTCCAGTGCTGCATAAAACGTGGCCAAAAAAAAGTCACTTTCTTCTTCATTTGGGTTTCCTTTTAAGTGAAGAAGTAACAGTAAGAGCTAATTTTAAGATCAAGTTTCTAATATAATTCTCTGTTGCTCCAGAGGGAAAATGATTCCATCAGACCTTGAAAGAAGAATTCTTGAAGCCAAACAGAAAGTAAGTTTACTACCTTTTCTGCTTTAAAAAAAAAAAAGGAAGAAACCCCCAACCAAAGAAGACACAACAAAACAAACAAACCACAAAAATGGTACAGCTAGTTAAATTTTTGCTTTCCTTAGTAAAACAACATAGGCTTGCCCATTAACTTTTGATTTATTTTTCAGAAATGTAGCCTGGCAATTAGTGAAGCAAGAGTTGCTGTGAAAATAGGTTTTGAGCTGCTTTATAATCTCCACTAGCTATTTGGCTTTTTTAAAAATGTGTCCCTCTGCATAACATCCTCATTTTTTTCTGTTATCAGTCTATGGTGCAGTTCATCAGATGAATGTTGGTGAAAACAGTATTATTTGTTATATTTTAACATGTTGAAAGTATTCATCATAGTCATCAAAAAAATGGAAGATAAACTTAAATCTATACATCTCTAAAAATGCCCTACTTTCATATATGTTCATTATTAGAAGCTATAACGAAAACAACATATTAAAGTGTGCAGTGAGCTTAGCCCTGTGACTTCAACATTTATGTAAATAGTGATTAGAAACAGCATTAAAGCTCATTAATAACACAAATCTTAACAGCTTAGTTTGTCTGAGAAAAGCAATATAACAGATGAAGGTGAAAGGCAACATGGCATTAGAGCACCACCCAAACATGACAATCTATTTCAGAGGGAAAGTTCAGACCTTTTTGATAGCTTCAATTCCAAAAAAATGTGTTCCTTTACCTTTGCTGCTGTGAGTACTGCTTATGAAATCAACAGAACTGCATCTGAATTTGAAATGAAACACTGGTATAAAGTATGGCATGTGCTCCTCTGTGAGGCCCAGCGTTTAGCAGAGGAAATCCATGACATGGTCCTCGTCCTCCGTGGGGATTGCTGTCCCCTTGCTCTGCATGAGGGATGGGGCTGGAGGTGAGCCCCCCACCTCCCCTGGGGCATTGCCCCTGGGAGACATCCCCAGACAAGATGCTTCCACTGACAGGACTGGGACACCACACGTTCACTCACTGGGATAATAATACAGTCCAGGGGACAGTCCCCCAGAGGTCGGCATTGCACTGTAGTACCTGGGTGAGGTTTGTTGAGCTAGATGTCATGAAGAGAGCGAGATTGTGTTTCAGAGAGGAGTCACGAACAGAATTGTTCTTCTGAGCCCTTGCCTGTCTCATGAATCCTAATAAATGGAGGATACTGGTTTGGAATTTTGCTGCCACCTTAAGGTAGAAACTATAATATCACTAACAGCTAAACGAAGAGAAAACCGGTGCTGGGACCTCCTCTAGGAGACACTTGTGGGCTCCCTGTGGAGGCAGCACACGAGGCGTCGGGGATGCTGCAGGCTGAGGAGGCTGCAGCACTCTGAGCTTCCCAAATACCTCCATCCTTTCTTGCAGGGATTTGTACCTTTCCTGGTGAGTGCCACAGCTGGGACAACAGTGTATGGGGCGTTTGACCCCCTCATAGCTATTGCAGACATCTGCAAGAAATACAAAATCTGGATGCACGTGGATGTAAGTATCCTCTTAGGAGGGTGGGAGGGGTTGGATTACAAGGTATATTAACATTAATTTATTGATTTTAGACAGTGTAATCCTGTACAAAACCTGTTGTATTTGGTTCCTGTAATTCAGTCTAACATTCAAGTGCAGACTTCCCATTCCTGAAAGTCTCAGGCCAGGGGGACATTTTAGGAGCTGTGACTGTGTGGTACTTTCAGCATCTGAGACACTTAAGAAGACCTAGTTTGAGTACTTTTTGCCTTCAGCTTTATCTTTAAACACCAGTAGCACAAGGAATACATAAGAACTATATGGAGCACTGGCTCAGCTTCTGCAGCAGCTGCAAAATAAATACATAAGGAAAAGGCTACATTTGTCTGGAGTAAGGTACCCCAAATGGCTGAACAGATTAATGCAAATGCTAGAGAAATTTATCAGATTGGCTACTTAACTTTAACTGGGCTCTAGCCAAAAATATTTCTTAAGGATCATCTTTGAATGGCTTTGTGTCATTTTTGCAAATCCTTTCTCCAAAAATCCTTACTCTCTTGGTAGTTGAATTTCCATAAGGATGAGTATCTTGCTTTTGGATTATTCTGCCAGCCAAAATCTCTCCAAATCAAATAAAGAATACAAATTTACTTTAAACTACTTCTCAGTCATATGAAATTCCTGCCTGTCCCAGATCTCTGTGAGGGAAATCAGTAGTGAACTGAAATGTGATGGTAACTCACCAGAGCAGCTGAGATCCAGTCTGGTTTGGTCTCATCACTTGGGCACTAAAGAGAAACTTAGCCAGGAGCAGTTCTGCAAGTCATTAATTACAGCATGGGGCAGCCCAATGTGTCAGTGTCAGAGGAGGTGGCGAGGGAGGGGTGAGCAGACAATAAGGTCTGATACTCAGATTGTGGACTATAAACTGCTCCTTCCAAGCTACTGGAAGAAAACTGTTGGAATAGCTACTGCCTTCGACCTCATCTCCCTACTCATTTTGAAACATGCCACATCAGCAAGACAGAAAAAAGGCCCCAAACTGATGTGAACACATGGATGTCATCACAGAGAAATGCAGAGTTCTCATTAAGATAATGTGTCTTGCCTTCTAGGGAGCATGGGGTGGAGGGCTCCTGATGTCAAGAAAACACAAGTGGAAGTTAAATGGCGTTGAAAGGTATAATTTATTGATGTTAATTAAGCACATTTACTAAATGCATTTTAACACATTTTTTATTACTGTAGCAATGTCTATGAATAGGAATATAAATCAATGTTATCCCCAAGATACAATATGGACAAATTATGCAAAGTGTCCTTCCAGGTGAAATAGCTTTGCTAGGTGCCTTTGTTCAGTGCTACAGTAGCGTTGCACTTAATTTTTGTAGTACAAACACCAGACACTTCTAGTCTGCATTTTTATTCCTTCTAGTTTTATTCCTTCCATTCACAGCTCCAGAGTGGTTTCTGCAGCATCCTTTGTTACAGAGTCAAACATGAATTAGCAATTGCATTTCTCTGAAATTAATCCTGAAGATCTTGCGTGCTGAAGTCTTAAGTCTAAAATGTGGATGCACTTGCAGTTTGGACAGGTCTCCTGGCAGTCACTGATCACTGCTCTGCCACTTCTAAGAGAATATCCATTTCCAAGCTGTGTCAATGACTTCTCAGTGAATCTATTGTGGTCCAATTCAGAGTCTGGAAAGAGTGAACTTAAGCTTACAAACAGGTGCTTACTTAGAAACTTTTAGTTAAGCTGTGGAACTCTTACTAACTCTTAATCTTGCCATGGGATGTTAAGATTTATCCCAGTACAAGGGAAGGGGAAAAAAAAAACCTAAACCATTTGCAACTAATGTGAACCACAATTGATGGGGGGCTCGAAATATTTGGAGGAAGGTCTTACATGCTTGGCCATGTTTTGGATTCTTACCAGGCACTTACTTAGGTCACTGGCTACAAACAGTGTGCTGGGATAGATGGAGTCACTCGGATTTGTGAATTCTCTGAAGCTCGTGCTGTTAGAGAGTAAATTATTGCTCCCTTCCGCCTTTTTTATCTCTAAATTGAATTGCTGTTCCTTGCCAATTAAAATGACAAACAACTTCCTCATCCTGTTCCTGAAGATTAGGAGGATACCTTTCTCATACGTCTCACATGCAAAATTTGGAAAGCAGCCAATAACTATGAATTCAATTGCCTCTAGCACTCCAAACTTACATATTGTGCATTAAAAGGACATGCTTCCACATATCCAGCGAATTAGAAAAATCTACCCAGTTGCCTGTGAGGACAGGGTATGAAAAAAATTGTTGGCCTCCCATATTATTGTCCCAGTTCTGGTGGAATGAGAAGTTCAGCTTGAATCTATATTGGAAATTTTTCAAAATAATGTGACCCAGAACTCCACTGGATTTTATGTAGTACTTTGGTAAGCACCATCTCCTTATGTTTGACAGGGAATTAATGACATCTGTCCTCTCTGGTGTTTCTGTTCTGCTGCTTTGATGGACACAGCAGCTCATCACAGTTTGTTCAGATGTCAAATGTGTGTACCTTTAGAGTAGACTTAGAAGACCAAACCTGTATGGACATTCCTGTTTTAGATAGATATTTAAGCACAACCCAGTCATTACAGGTCTGGATAGAAGAGGACTGGAGCTGATACTCAGGTTGATAGGGGAGAAAGTTACAGGGTAGGATCATTCAGTGGAGCACTTTGTGGTCTGAGTACTCCCATCCCTCTGGTAAAAATAGTCCAGTAAAAATCCCATCCAGAAAAAATAGTCCTGTCAAAGACAGGAGGAGTCACAGGACCATCCTTACTGTGCCCTCCAGTCCCCACATGGCAGATTTCAAGGTTCTGCAAGGCGCCCTGAAGGATGCCTGTGCTCTGGTGTCTGGAGCTGATGGGTCTGGCCCATCAGGAGTTTCAGTCTGGTGTCCCTGTCCCAGAGGCCTGAGCATTACATGAAGGCTATGTGAGAAAGGCACGTTTGTGCAGCTGAATGTGTGCTCCCATACAGAGCCAGGGCACTCTTCTTGGAGCTGCTGCTGGTCAGTGAAGACACCTCAGTGTTTTTAATGATGGCTAAGAACCAAATTTTGTCACTCTTGAATATCTCCTGTCGTCCATTTGACATCTCCAAAAGAAAACTTTCCCTTTTTTGTTTTTTTTCCTGCCTGTGACTCACAGGCAAAAACCACACAGGGGCTTGGTGCTTAGCTATTTGGGCAAACGTGAGATGCTTTAAAAAAACATCTGTTGGTCCATGTAGCTTTCCCCTTCACTGTTTGTCTCAGTCAGCAATTTCTTCAAACACATACTGGTGGCTGAAGCCCAGAATAACAGATAAGAAATGAAAAATGGTGTGTTTTTATTTTACATAGCTATTTTTTTTCTCTGTGCGGCTGGGATGTAACTGGGGAAATAAATGACCTAAGCGTAAATTAAATGTTTTAGGCAGATAGTTAACATCTGGCTGTTGTCAGTAAATCCTTTTGCTTGAGAAAACTCGTTCTGCTATTATTACCTAGAAATCTCTAAGAGAATTTTTGCCTGAATCTGCATAAGCACAGATAAAAATTTAAAAGTATCATATCAAAGGAAACTCATAGACCTGAATGCATGTTCAGAGTCATTAGCTTTGGTGTTGTAATCAGATCACTGACTCTGAGCTGATTAAAAGCTGCCAAATACTCAAAAAGCCAAGCCAAGTGGCCAGATGTTGCCTAATCTGTTCTCTACAGATTTTGCATCAGGCACTTGCACAGTCCAATTTAAATAGAGAAGAAGAAAGCACAGAAGTGCAGCATGGTGTCCATGTGAATTTTGGAGTTGCTTACTTTGAAGGAGTGGAAGCAATCGGGCAGGGAATGATAAGGACATGCATAGACCTTTAGTGCTGTCTCCAAATCCTATATCCAAATCCTACAAAGGAAAATCCCAACATGCTCATCTCTGTTCATGTAAATCTTACCTGCAAGTGTGGCTTTTAAGTTTTTACATGCCCCAGTTGACTGATATACACCTATTTATACCATCAAAACTCAAATCACTGCACTACATGAAATCCTGTGCACTTATGCATCCTTGACAGCATTCCAGATAGGATGCAGATAGGATCATCTAGTCATCATATGTTGTAATATTAATTAACAAATAGCCAGTCAAACATAACATGAAATTAAAATTATAAACAACTGGACAATCTTCCATTCAGTCCTTGACCCAGTCCCAAATGTCTCATCTTTAAGCTGTAACAGAGACCTGCCTAGGCTGACAGCTATTACTACAGTGATTGTGTCCTGGAGGAGGCAGGATGAGGCTCTTTAGTGGAAGGGTGGATCAGTTCTATGTTTATTACTGTGGTAATTTTGGACCCACTCCTCCAGCTGGGTGACTTGTCAAAGCCAAGCTAAAATTAAGGAGCTAAGAAAATTGCTGTTGGCAAAGCGATGAGAAAAATCACCTTAGATCAGATTTTCAAAGTTACTTAGACATTTAGAAGTACCCAGAAGTATTTAAAAGAATTTTCAAGCATACCTTTGTGAGCTACTTAGCTAAAATGTTACTGAAACTGAGATCAATGTGAGAGAGTATGCTAGTCTGTCAGCTTCCTAGCTGCAACTTTAATCAGCCGTGTGCCTTTAGAAAGTTCATCAGTAAAGTGGATGCTTTTACAAAGTTTGCCTTGTATTTATGAAGTATAGATGACTCCCCAGAAAGTTCAATACTGATTAGTTTTAGTAGATGAAGCAGTTATTCTGTGATAAGTTGCCAGAGTTGTCATCCAAAAACCAACTAGAGTGGATTAGGTCTCTTACGAAGGTATTACTTTTCTAGCATCAGGCATGATAATTTTCATCTTTGCTTGCTCAGAAAAAGGTGATCATTGTTATGACTTCATTGTGACTCATTACTAAATGTCTCCATGTTTTCCCCAACACAGTACAATGTCTAACTTCCATGTGGTTTGCTGTCCCAGGGCCAATTCAGTGACCTGGAATCCTCACAAGATGATGGGTGTCCCTCTGCAGTGTTCAGCCCTGCTAGTGAGAGAAGAGGTATGTTTCAGTACATTTGGCTCTCTGATCCTTTCTGACATTTTGCTTATGAAAATCCTGGATGTTTTCTTCATAACTGCGTCATAGTTAATATTTGCTAATGTGATGGGGACTAGAAAATATAGAGAGAAATAGATCTCTAGTCACATGCTCGGGCTGTGTCTGCAGAAGGAATTAGAATAGCTCTCTAGCAGAAATGATAGATCCAATTAATGGCAATGTCTTTACAAAATTTTGTATCCATAGTTAAGTTGTGGGTGCATAACTGTATAACTCCATTACTTTCTGAGTAGCATAGAGTGTAACTGTAGGCAAACTGCAGTCCCTCTAGGATGAACAGGATTGTGTATATGCAGCATGACACGTGGGTCAGAATCTAGGCATAATCACTCTTTCTAGACTTCTATGATATTTCCGCCCAACTCTAATCCACCTTGGAAGTAAAGAGGGAAGAGTCAGTTGACATGGAATAAATAGTAGACACTTTGTTTAGTACTAGTATTTGATGTACCCTTCAATCCTGCAGTTTTCTATGACCATTAGTTACTGGGACAGCTAAATACAACCACTACTAGGCCAGCTATCAAAAAGCTGGTTGCTGTTTTGCTAACAGCTGTACAACAGATTGTATACAAAGTGATTGCACTTAGGAAGAGAGAATCTGGCTTTTATTTGCCCTCTGGGTCAGTTCCCTGATACAAATCCTGCCTGGTTAAAGTCAGTACCTTCCTTGACCTCTAGTGAGAACAGATGGCTCGGATTAGGAGAAAGCCAGTTTTTTCACCTCTCATTTTGGTATCTCAGTTTTGAGTTACACATGAAGATTAGACTTGATGACAAACAGCCAAGTTTTGATTCTTCTTGGACTGGAAATTACAGTTTTAAGCAGCAGCCCATAGGTATACCTTAAAGTGGGTTGAGAACTTAACTAGAGCCAGAACATGACTCTTGGCATTTCACTCAAGATAAAAAGGAAATCTAATGCCTTCATGAGCCAGGTTTCTTCACCTTGTTTGTTTCTGGCCCTCCTACAAAGCTGCCTCTCATCTAATATTTTGCAACCCAGAAATAGCTCTAGCTGGCTGTTTAAAGGCCATGTGCTCTTCTGTCTGTTCAGAGCTTTCCATACCACTTAAGCATCTAATCTGCAGCTGAGGGATTTGCAGAGGAAAACTGTGCCTGCAAAGAAAGAAAATAATGACAATCAGAATTTTTAAGACCAGTGTAATCAGAAAAGTGGTGTGGTACTACTTAGATTAGTCACCACATTGTCAAAGTCTGACTCAACCAGAAGAAAAGGAGAAGGAACAAGAATAAGAAATAAAAAATAATTTAAAAAAAACAGTGTATGCGTAATGATCCTAGGAAGCAAAATGCCCAGCTTCTTTTTTTAAAAATAAAAAAAAATCCACTGTGGAAGTGGATTACACGTTGCCTAGTCAAGTACCGAGATATGCTGGGCACTGGGTGGAATATGAAAACCTTAGTCCACTGAGCAAGTAAATCTGGTTTTGTCACGTTTTTTTTATTATTGCACTTGGACAGATATAGTGGATGTTCGTAATTTCTCTCCCAAAGCAAAACTCAAGTCAGTAGTCATATCTGTGCCAATGTAACTTTTTTTCTGTCTGTTTCTACAAGGGATTGATGCAGAGTTGCAATCAAATGCATGCTTCTTACCTCTTTCAACAAGACAAGCACTATGACCTGTCTTACGACACAGGAGACAAGGCTTTGCAATGTGGGAGGCATGTTGATGTCTTCAAGCTATGGCTGATGTGGAGGGCAAAGGTAGGACTGCCTGCAATATGTTTGTTTCCATTAAATTAATGCACACCAGATACAGTGGGGTTTTTTTCTGTAATCATCATTTTAGACCTGAATTTCCCATATACAACGTGAGAGAAAGAACATTGTTTTCTGGTTTTTTATACTTCTAACAATTTGGCTTCAAAGCAGCACACATGATTTTGAAACTTAAACTCCATGTCTTTGTATAAAGTTTGCTTTGTGTAACTGTAGGAGCCTAACAGCATAAATCGTATACCTAGGAATGTTGTTAGTAAGATTTCTGGAAATAATGTTCTAACGACATTCAGAAACTAAACATGGCAGATCAAGAATGCAATACCTTGTTTCATTGCATGCAGTAGATAAGAAGCAATTGTTTGAAGGAGTAGAGGAAAACTCAGAAAAATCTGTTCTCTGGGAAATCTGAAAGCACCGGCTCTAATTATTAATTTATCTGTATTTGTAAGATGCTGTTAAATAAATTCTTCCAGATACTTATCCAGTCTAGTATGTCAGGTTGCCTCAAGTTTGTTCAGAGGAGATGACATCACTGTTTTCGTTTCCAGAAAGCCTTAAAAATCCTCATGTGCTTCATTAAAAGTCTGAAAACAATTCTGAAACAAACAACAAATGAGGTGTAGGAGTCTGTAAAGGAGGATGTAAGTTTCTGAGGTCACAATAGCTCTTGGCTGGCTGGGGTCTCCAGAGTGTCAGGCAATTTTAGCCACATGTCTGTCCAGCTCCAAGCCTTTCTCCCAGGGCTGTGCTACCTCTACCCAGTTTTGAAATTGATGTACACAGAAGGATAATGACATGGGCTTTTAAGTCAGTTCTGCACTGCCAGAAAAGATTTTGCAGGGATGTGTGTCCATTATTCAAAGACTTTTTCTTCTCAACCCCATTTTTTCAATATGCCTTATACTGCCTTTTCTCTTCTCACACCCCACTTGTAATATTAACATTGCAAAATAGGATGTGTGTTTCTTAAACAGTTTATCTACTCCAGCTGTTTATTTCCCTTCTTCTCATAAAAAGCTGGATCTTTTGTCTGTGGCATCACAGATGGTGATTACAGGAACAAGTATGATGTCACAGAGAGAGGATTATGACTTTTGCTAGACAAGAAAAAGCAGGATTTGCTGCAGCTCTTAGAACACAGCTTCTGAGTTTATATGGTGTCAATTAGAAAAGAGGAAAGAAAAAAAAAAAATCACAGCAGCAGAGCAGTATCTAGCCAAAATGTGCATTTTCACATGAATCAGTATGGTTTAAAAAGTTTCTGCCTGTTCTGTGTTTAACTACAGCAGAAAAATTATTCTTGGAAAAGCCCCCAGCACCTGAAAAATCAAAATCCCCTATTCTAAAAATATCAGGAGACTTCACATGTCTGGAACCCCACACCTTCTAGTGACCACCAGTCTGTGTGCCAGACCAGGCTGTGAAACTGTGCTCAGCCTCGCTGCAAAGTCTACCAATGAGGACACCCTTCATCAGAGGTGTTAGTAATATTTTGCTGAGAACTGAGCCTAGAATCTGTGCTTATTTTGCAGAGGTGGCTACAGGGGAGTCAGTGGCAAGTGCTAGAGACAGATGCTAAGCAAAGTGTCCTTCATCTCACAGAATAAGATCCTTAATTTGTCCCACAAAGGCTGGGTGCTGGGTGTTCTGGCATTGTCCTTTCACTGCTTCGGTTCACAGAACAGAGTCATGTAACTGTTTTTTCTCCCTTGGTCTCTAAAGGGAACCACAGGATTTGAAGCACAAATTGATAAATGCTTGGAACTTGCAGAGTACCTATACAACAAAATAAAGAACAGAGAAGGTTATGAAATGGTGTTTGATGGAAAGGTATGTACTGCAGTTTCTTTTTCCCAGTTGGTCTAAAGCACTTTTCTTAGTCACATGTTGGGGTGCTATGAACAGGTCAAGCCAAACAGCACGTGACAGAAAGCAGTGTCCCTTTAAACAAAATCTGTTTTGCCAATATCTCTTCCTCATGGGATACAGGGACTAGGGAGATGAGGCAGCTGTGCACAAGAGACCAGTTTGCACATTTTCACCTCACTGAAACTGAACGCTGGCATCTCAGGCTAGCACAGCACAAACACAGTGAGAACCAGCTTTTCAGTAGTAAAAACAAGTGGCAGTTTCCTAATAGCAGGGTCTGGTATAGAGGGTGGGTGGTTACAGTGCCCCATGCAACTCTGAAAGGATGGTTGTGCAAAGCACTTTCTCAATATTGTCAGGTGGTCAGCCACAGGGGACATGGGGAGACCTGGGGAGGATGCCCACACTGTAGTCCCTGCTGCTCAAGAGCCCAGCTGGCTTATGTGGCAGGGGTGACATAACCGTGTGAGGTTCAGATATCTATGGGAATGTTGTTTCTGTTGAGGGAGTCCAGTTGAGATGGAATCCCTGGGTGCTAAGTGCTCAGCTGGAGCACAGTGCCCAGGTCAAGGGAGTGCAGCTTGGGTTGTGTGGCTGTACCTCTGAACTGCACCAGACTCTCCTGTGTTTGGACATCAGTTTGAGGGCAACCATCCCCAGTTGTGATAGCCAGAGTCAGGTGATATTATCTGCTGTTTCTCCTGTAAAAGAGTGGGGAAAAAAAACCCCAATCTAGCTTTTTCCCTCGTACTTGTGATATTTTTTTATTACTATACTTGCCTTGTAAGGTTTATCTCTCAGAATTTTGTACCCTTGGAGTGCATTTAGGCCACTTAGTGTGTGCCTAAATGCTCTTCAGCACAAGGATAAATATTCCTGTGTTTCTTCAAACAGTGATCACAGGCTCCTACGCATGTGGCACTGTGTGATTTAGTTCCTGCACCTCACACATCATCACTGAATTTGGGCCATTGGGTCTGATAATGAATAAAGGAACTGGCAGCAGGCGGAGGAGTTGCTATAACCCACACATTTAGCATCCAGCAAAGAGGAACATAGCAAGGCAGGCAACTGTTGGGAGACTGCAAAAATACACAAAATGTCACCTGGTTTTTACTTATTGCCTTTCTTTTTGGTGCTTGCATACACATTAAACTAGCTAAGATGCTATGGTGCATGCATGTTAATGTGGCAGCTAGCTGAATCAAACTGAGAATTAATAAATTTCATTAAAATGAGAAAATCTTAAACTAATGAACCACCTGTGACTTCTATTTACAGAATCAGATTTTATATTATTCTGTCATGTAATAGAAGTAAATGACATCATCCTCACCTCTAAATTACCTGTAATAGACTCTTGTCTTAGCCACACAATCCCTTCAGCCTCTGGAGGGGACAGCACCTACAAAATCTAGATGCCTCTCAGTAGGGGATAAATGAATTTGCACAGCTGGATGATGTGTTTCTACATCTGACACCCTGGAATAAATTGCCTAAAATTATCTTTTCTGCATTCATAATTATGAGGACTCTCAGTGGACCACAATAATGAAAACCGTCAACTGCTGTCACAGTATGATGTATGAAAGGGGGGGGGAAAAGCATGATATTAAGTGCAACTGAGATATTATGAGCATCTCTTAGAGTGTAAACCATTGTTATTCTGTGTTTAGCCACAGCACACAAATGTCTGCTTCTGGTACATACCTCCCAGCTTGCGTGGTATGGAAGACAGTGAAGAAAGAACGAGCCGCCTTATGAAGGTGAGGAGCATCCTCCAGGACTTCATGTAGTGAAATCTTGGCATGCAGGCAATTCTTTAAATGGTCTCCAGGGCACTGGACAAGGTCACTTCATGATACTTGGGCAAATTATACCTCTGTGGTCATATTACCACAGGTTAAGCTGGCACCACCTTCCTCTGGTCTCTAAGTCTGGTATTCCCTGGGTTTCTGGAGTACTTACCTGAACTCTGTGTATTTTTACTGAAGTTACTGTAGTCTGCATTTGCTAGACCCAGCAAGTGCAACAATAGCTTGATAATACCATGGCATTCTGGTATACAAAAAGAAGATGGAGCCCTACAAAAAACATCTACTGTGTGGCTGTCAGCAATATTGAGAAAATAAGGGGGAAAAATTCCTCAGTGATTTTAAGAGTTGGACAAAGAAACAGGATAAACCCAGTGTCTATTTAGTGAGCCGTTTATTCCTTAATGGAGGTTACCTTTTTTATCAACAACAGGTGTAATTTCATTTTAACTGCTTCTTGTAGCTCTTCATGGTTTTGATTTTTTTTTTTTTTTTTTTTTTTTTTTTTTTTTTTTTTTTTTTTTTTTTAGACTGATGAAAATAATTATAATAATAATTTTAAAATATTATCATTATCCCCTGCTTTTTTTTTTCCACTGCAGGTGGCACCAGTCATAAAAGCCAGGATGATGGAATATGGAACAACCATGGTGAGCTACCAGCCCCTGGGAGACAAAGTGAACTTCTTCCGGATGGTCATCTCAAACCCTGCAGCAACTCACCAAGACATTGATTTCCTGATTGATGAAATAGAACGCCTGGGACAAGATTTATAATAAACGGGTGTGCAAGTCTGTTCCTGGACCTCTAAGTAGACAATTAAGTTGTCACAAACTGTGCGAATGTATTTGTAGTCTGTTCCAAAGTAAATATATTTCTATATTGTGGCGTTGGAGTAGAGTAACGTTTAAAATCAAGAAACATGGCTCCTTCAAAGTCCTTTCCTGAGTTCTAGAATAGATCCTTAATAATTAACTGCATAAAAAGCTGCATTGAAAAAAATAAGGAACAACAGAAGACACTTAAAATTTTATCCCCAATTTTAACACAGCACCTACTTTAAATTAAAAGCAATCAGACTGAATAATGGTAAATTTACCCAAAATGGTGACAAAATCAAATTGGGGAAGTGGGAGGGGGTGGTGAGAAGCAGAGTATACAAGCTGTATGTTTAAATGTGAAAGTATTTTACCTTTTCCTAGTATTAGAACAGAATTTCTAATTACCTGTAGCAACATTTCAAATGTATTTAAATAGGTATAGTTTTACAAAAGGAAATATATATATATATATTAAAAAATCCTATTTTGTAAACTATATATTTTTATTTTATATGGGTTATAAAACTGCAAGGACAGAAGCTGAAAATTAACTAGGATTCTTTTTCTTTTGATGGAGGTGCCTCAAATATTTGTTACTGCTTATTTTAAAATATGAGCCCATATACTACATTCTTAAGAGGTACCATTACCTCATTTCTCCATGTCATATGGATTGTACATCTCCAGGGTTGAATACTGAAAAACCTCAAGAGTACTGCAGCTCTTAAAACCAATTAATAAGCTCAATTACAGTACAACAATAGGATGCTATTATTCCTAATTATGTTTCCCACTTGGTCTAACAAAGCAGACGCACAATCAATATACAGTGCTGACCAAGACTGAAATAAGGTTGGATTTGGATTTTTTTCTGATAAAAAAGCCTATTAAAAAAAGGAGTCACGTGTCTGACTAAATGCCTCATAACCATTTCTTCTACAAGCAGTCCAAAACTGCAGTCCAAAACTACAGTGAAAATTAAAACTTACTGCAATTCTTACAAAAAAAGTAGCATGAAACCTCCTCACAGCTACATTAAGAGGGTAAAGACTTCCTACAGAAGTACAGGTCTGCAAGACAATGTCTAAATTACACACAACTGTAATCTGAGTGACTAGAATGGGGTCCAAGTAACAAACTGCTTTGTCAAGGGTTTCTCCCAGTGCTGAACTCTATCCTTGTCTGCAGCAGCTTTTGAAATTGCAGAAAAAACTAAGATAAGGCTACATCTGGATAAAACAGTCCATGTAGAGCCTCTCAGGCCTTTTTAGAAACTGTGGGCACAGCTCTTGCAGAATTCATGTGCTGCATCATTCTTTAACATTAGAAGTGACTCTGGCATGGAAACTGAAATTTATCATCTCTTCCCCCAACATGGGAGTGTTGATAGGAGTTCTGCAGCTCGGGCCTGTCTATTTATAACCCTACTAATGTTTTGGTTTTAACTTTGCCTAAACAGCTAACTTTTATTTGTAAAGCAATATTGTTTTGCTGTCTCTAAAATACTTGAAGAGATAAAAAGTGCAATGTGGTTTTAATTTCATCTAAAATAGATAAATGGAATATTGGTTTAATGTAGTATCATGAGGACATGAAGTAAGAGGAAAATAAATTGTGTCTGTAATTGTGTTGCCTTTATTATATTGATAGTACTGTTTTGTCACCTCAGATTGAGGCTGTGCACTTTAGATTTAAACTGTAAAATGTTGCAAATCAACATGTGTTGCTGTATAAGCTTGTACAATATATTATTGATATGTCATTATTTGTGTGGTAGTAGTATTAACTCTTGATATTGTAAGAACTGCATTCACACTGGTCCCTCTACTATATATCTTTGCTTGGTATTGACCCCTCCTGGTCAGCTTTTGGGCAGATCTTTCACCTCCCTTCAGTGGATTTCCATTGCTGCCTACGATGTGTAGTGTTGCCAGTCAAGCTATAGAGGAGATACCATTTCTGTCAGGAAGGACTTCTATGTGACCTTTGCCAAACAAGTCAAAATCAGCAGACTAATCACTGAAATGCTGAGTAGAGCAGCAAATTGTAGCCTTCTTTCTTGCTGGCAAAAAGGCAAGCTGAGAGCTTAAAAAGTAAAAATAGTATGGGGACAATGATGAAGGTGATCAGTAGCCTGGTTACATCTTGCATGTGCAATTCTGTTTTAAAGTGCTAAGTGCAAACAACGTATTTATTAGCTGTATGTGCCAATCCAAGATTTACAGTCAGTGTTCCAGAAGAACCAGCATTTTTTTTCCACATTACTGTACTTACTGCAGCCAGGAAAGAGCAGCATAACATATACTGTTCCTGTGTTTGACCAAAGTATCTTATCTGTGATGTTGATCTAAATCCAAATAAAAGTGTAAAACGTGACTGTGGATCTTTTCATTAGCAGCACTGATGGCACTGTGAGCATTTATCACTCGTGCCATTTCGGAACAAGGCCCCAATAAAGCGAATGTTTAATTGTAACTTTCTATGTCTGTTGCTGGATTTTTTCATTACAAGGTGCATTCTGTGTAATTATTGTAACATAAAAAGCCCAATTCCATCACCAGACCCCTGCTGAGGCAGTATTCAGCACCAGCATACAAGTGTATCTGCCATTTGGTATTTGTTTACCTTGTCTTTACAGGACGGATTTAGTTGCTTTGTTTTCCTCAGACAGGCCTGACAATATTTTGCTTAATTTCCTTGTATTCCAAGAGCATTTACCCCAAATTAACTATAGACTAATCAGCCTCTGGCACATCAGTGAAAATAAGAAAAAACAGGTACAAAACCAGATTCTAATCCTGTGGCCTCCTTCCTCCAAAATCTGCTGCCTGCCTGTTCTGTTTTCCTTCCACCCTCTGGAATGCTGCCCAGCCTGATGCCTGGAACAATATCATGAAAGCAGCAATGGTCAGCTCATGCCTGAAATGAGATTTTCTGTATCATTTCTAAGCCTGCAGCAGGATTTGATGGAAGTGTCTGTGCTGAGCACCTGGGCAGAGCCCAGGTAGGAGCATTATAAAGAAATGGAGGGTGGGAGAAGATGTGGGGGTAAGTGACCTTCCTTACCTGGATGAAGCTCTTCATTTGGCACTGGGAGGGGGAGCTCGGGTTTGATGGGTTTGAATACTGCTCCCACCAGAATGCCTGAAGCTTGGGCTTTGCTGTAAATTTGTTGTATCCAGAGCTGCATGGAGCCCTGAGAGATGAGAGGCTGGAAAGGATCGAGACTGAGTCAAGCAGAGTCCCAGCTGTGCTCAAGGAAGGAATAACAAAGTTGCCAAGCAAGAGGGAATTTTGGTGACAGCCTGAGTGCCTGTTCTTTACAAAGACTGGTTCTTTTGGTGTTCTAGAAGACAAACTCTGGCTTGCTCTTTTTCTGCTCTTCATCACAAAAGAGGAGGACTCTGCACAGGGACAATCATGGGTCTAGAAAAGGAGATAACTTACTTCATCACAGCAGCATGCTGACAGTGATCTCGTGCTTGCAGCTGACAGGTTTCTGTGCTGCTGTGCAGTCCTGTGCAGCTCCCAGGAGCCATTGTCACCACAGGACATTCTGCCTTCCCACCACCACCACCCCACTGTCCTGCCTCTTCTGCATCAGTCCTTTGCCCCACCTTTTCATGCTTCTCTTTTGCCTCTGTCTCACAAAATGCATATATATAACCATCTCAAACATCTTCATAAAGTGTCACAACCTTGTTCTTTTAAATGTATTTTTTTAAATGTAGTCCATTAATTTAATTAAAATTGCACTACAATGAGACTGGGGTCCTCAATACAAGAAGCAGCTGATCTTTCCTTTGGGGAGGGTGGACCCAGTCTGAGCAAACTCCACAAGAAGCTCATTATCAATGGGTACCCCATTCAGAAGCTGGTCTGCTGTGGAAAGAGGCAAAGTACCAAGGAAGAGCCCTGCAGATCTCAGGGAGGCCTCAAAACCTGCCTGAAGGCATCCCAGTTGACTTGCAACCTCAGCCCACTGACAGCATTTAGTGCTCTTGATAAAGTTTTTTTGTCATTCATTTCTTAAGCCTGAGGTTGATAAAATTAAAACTCAGACCGGGTTCCAGGAAACAGAGAACAAGCAAACCTGGTGGTGCCAATACAAGCCTCATGCAGTTTTGACATACTGGCATATGGTTAATTTCTGGGGTTTCACTCTGGTGCATCATTTTATCCAGAGAGACACTCTCCACATATCTCATCTTGCCTAAATGGATGCTCTGTTGGGAAATGGACAGAGTATAGAAGTGCATTGTGTCAATAAAATACACCAGAATATTTCACTGATGGTGCCTATGTGCTATGAGGAAGTAGGAAACAAATTCAGCTATTTAAGCAGCTATTATAGCACCATCCAGTGCCAGCAGAACAGCAGACCAAGAACTGTGTCTGCAGCAAAGAAAGCCACAGCTCAAATTACATAAACCCCATGGGTTTGGGGTTTTTTGGTGGTAGTGGTGGTGCTTATTTGCAGAGGGAGGTGCACAGGGGGGGAGGTGCACAAACACTGACACATGATTTTGAAGTCCATAGCTATAAAGAACAGCATGACCATATGTAGAAGCAGTATCTTGACAGGATGTTTGGCTCAAAATGCAGTAATTAATTAGTGGGGGGGCGGGGGTGCAGCTGGGCTCTCCTGCAGCTCTTGAAAACCCTTGGCCCTGGGGCCATGTTGGTCAGAGTACAAGAGAGGCTGAGCAGGTGAGGGCAGATGAGAGGCAGGGGAGCTTCTCAGCCCAGGTGGCCTGACTGACACAAGGTGGACTATCCAGGGATGTGGCTGATGAGGTGGCTGGGTCTCAGCAATTTTGGCAACTTGTGAATGCTGCTTGCTCTTCAGTCCCTAGGAGAGATCCAAGCTGAAGCCCTTACCTACCCCACGGCCCATGGTTACAAGGAGGGTAAGTTTAAGTACGATTAGTCATAGTAAACTCATGTTCCAGCATGTCTAAGGAAAGAACATACAGAGCCAGAGCTCAAGGGAATGTAAATCTTTTACCTGACTTGGCCAGGCTAACTGCCAAGTAGAAAATTATTCTAGGTAGAACATAAGTCCTGTAGAAAGCCACTGAATTCTGTCTTTAATGTGCTAATGCCTTAGACTTACAATGTCTGTACTATCAGCTTTCTACCTGCCCAGCCTAACTAAAGGGAGTAATTCAGCCATTAAGGGAAAGCCAAGTGCTGCAGCTGGAAGAATTAGAGACCTGACTTTGCTCTTCAGTGAGAAGACAGCATGGCTTCAGGTCATGGCACTGTTCATTACAGCACTGAAGGATGCAGGTGAATAGATTTTAAGCTGCACCTTGGAGCAAGAAATTGGATCTGAGATTAGAGTCAGAGGAAAAGGAACACATACCTCCTTTTGTATTAGAATATACGCCTATGTATGCTGTTACTGAAATTCTTCAATTACAAATAAAGATGAAAAAAAAATTATTTAAATTCACATTGCATGAACAGAGCAAAATGTATTTTCTCAGGGCACAGAAAAGTTACACTTCAAGCAAGGATGGAAACCTCCACTTCTTCCACTACTCTGTAACTGCTGCCCTTGTGCATGTCCTCACTCCACCTTATGCATGGAGCTAAGACTTCCAACAATACGCAGATTCTTAACTTCCATGAGGTGATCCCAGATTGCTTAATCCCAGTCCTCTGGACTACTCACTTTCATTCTGTTGACTTACTGATAATTTTCCAGAGGTCTGTGACTGATAACTGGATAGAACAAGTTCATGTACTGCTTTGCAGTATGTGAAATTTCTAAAGGGGTGGTCACCTTCCATAGAAAAAAATTAGAGGCTCAGGACTCAGAAGAGCTTGAAAACCACACAACTAGGCAATCTTTCTTTCTTAAACACTTTGTTTTGCAATACAAGAAATGAGCCTAGCGTACTGCTGGCATCTGACCTGCACTGGGCACTGTAATCATGCAAGATTTTCATTATACGGCAGATAAAAGATGTGCTCCGCACAACAGATGTTAGACTAACACACAGGACATGGAGTATGACAATAGGTATGCATAATTCGCCACATCGACCTAGATACATTCATTATTTTATATAATCCTCTATCAGTTAATTCGCATTTTCTCACACTTCTGCACTGCCTGCATGAGGGATTTCTGTTTTCCTACCCATCACCCTCTGTCCTGGTAATGAAAGTGGTTCTGAGAGAAAGTACAGATGTTTGGGACTTGATGTAAGCATGCTTTTGCTGCTCTGAGAAACAAAAAGGAAATGGCTTGTGTTAATATAGTTAGCTGCAGACTGCAGCTCATTAAAGACAGCCTATAAAGAGTGATGAGGCAGTGTGGTAGAGGACTGCACACATGCCAGGATGGCCTGGCAGAGTTCCCCAGGTGCTGAGGGGCAATGACCACCATGGGAAGCGACTCCACAACAGACCCTGCCAAACAGCTTGCTCTGCTAAAGTTAATCCAGCTCATTCCCCCATGCAGATGAACCACTGCTGTTCATATTGCATTGGCAACCAGCTGAAGGCCAAGCCTTATGGTAGTAAAAGCCATATTACTGCCAGCTAGAGACCTGAAAGCCTGGAAGAGACTTGGTATGCAAAGCTGTTTTCAGGACTTTGTCTCACATGAGGATTTTTCCTTTTCAACAGTTTTTCCTTCTGATCAGGAAGGACTGTGGAAATAAAATATGAAACTTTCAGGCAATTCTGTTTGTATTCATCTTTCAACGAACTTGACTTTGGGACAGGAAATTCAGAGCTACTCTATTTCCTTTCTATCCTTTCCAGATACATGACCTTCACCACCATGTTTGATAAATCTTCCTGGCTGATAAATCTTTGATAAATCTTTCTGTGATTCTGTCACTGCAGAAAGCTCAAAGAAACCAATCAGTCCCTGCCCATGGCTGGGGAGCTGAAGCTGGATGACACTTCCAACCCAAACCCAAACTCAAACCATTCTAAGATTCTAAACCAGGACACCACCTCTGCACAAAGAGGATTCCTGCAGACTGGCCCAACAACGCTGTCCTTCCTGGGGAAGGTGGGATAGTGCATTTCTGCAGTGGACACTCAGATCCCACCTGGGACCAGAACAGATCTAGGTGAGCTATGAATCTCCTGCAACAGATTTATTTCCACATGCATTCCCCATGCCTTATTCTATGGCTTTGGCTCTCGCACAGTTTGAGCAGCTACTCCAGACAAGCATGTCTATATTAAATTTAGGAGAATAAGAATTAAATATTATTAATAGTGATGCTGATAAGAGTTCATGAGGGTGATATTAATAAAATGTAGAATGCTTTAAGTAAGCGCTTACTACTGAGTGATATTCATGACAGTTCTGAACAGAAGCTTCAGTAGAAATTTTTAAACTGCAAGGCCATGACTGAGTTGCATACTGTAATAATTTTGGATAAAAATATAATAATTTCCTGTTTGCAGTTTACAGACTCAATAATCTGCCCCAGGAATTAGTATCCAACAGGCAAATGATAAATGGCAGGGTTATGAAATACTGCAAGTGCCTTTGAATCTTGCTCTGTCCTTTTACCTTCAATATGTTTACTAAAATTTCAGTAGATGTCAGTAGTTGAAAGAAATAATCACATTAAAGTGAAATACAAAATATGTACGATTCACAATGGTGCTCAAAAATGTCAGTTGATGCACTTTACTTAGTGCCTTATTTGTGCATAATACAGTTCAATTTGCCTTGATTCATTTCTCCCTTTGTCATTTCTCTTAATTCACAGTGTCATTTTTTTATGAGCTGGAGCTGCTAGAAAATCTACAAGCAAAGCACATATTATTGATATGACACTGGCAACCCAAGAGGTATGCACAGATCATTTCACTATTTTTCCATACCTTCTGAAATAGTTTTCTTTTTATTTACCACACTGACAGATTTTATCTTCTACAGATGACAATTTGCAATTGCTTTTCTCCTTTTCTTCAGCTAGTTCAGCTATAGTTATTATGAAAAACGAGATAAAATAATCAAACTCAAAAAAAACTGCCTGTGATTTGGTCTGATTGTAGATTGCTCAATTGCAATGCAGCTGAAATTACTGATGTATTACAGTTCTTGAAGGCAATTTTCTTGCAGTAACTCTGGTAGGAATCTCTAATAAATTGTAGCTATTGATCACTAGCCTTCACATTTCCCACAAAGAAACTCTGTCTCTTTCTCCAAATTGAAGGAAGCCTCATTTGCTGCCAGGCTCGTTTTTAGAGAATTTGACAGGACAGGTCACCAGAGAGTCTGATCCAAGCAAACAGCACAGATACAGATTGCACCAAGTTTGCCTTCTGCATCTTAGGGAACCTTGCTGCTTCAAAAATACTCCTTCTCTCCTTCAGGTACATGAAAAACAGCCTGGTGCCACTCATAAAGACATCACTCTACAGGCTGTAACAGAGATCTCACGTATCTCCTGCACTTTGAACAAAGAAGTGTTGAAAAAGTAACAATTATGCCTCAGGAATACCCCAGGGTACCGCAAAGAGACCTGGTGGATGTGCTGTGCAGTATGGATGTGGGCAAGATGCTGGCCTTCAGCAGGGTGAATAGACCATCCAGCTGGGCCAGGGTGTCTTTCAGGTCAGTCCACAGAGGTACAGCAGATACAGTGACAGGAGTGATGCACTAAATTTAATCTGAGAGCCCTTCTGCTACAGAAAAAACCTCTTAGCAGAGATTAGTATATGCCAGGATATCTTTTTTTAAATGTATCTAGTAAGACACTACTGTAAGATGGTGAGTGGTTTCATTTTATCTGTCTGTTTTAGTGCTGACAGGAAGAAAATACTCAGAAATGGGGAACGACTTGTCCCTCATGGACAGCAACGGCCTCTCCATGGGGTTCTCACTGACAACCCATCACCTCTAGTTGATCCTGCTTTAGTGGGAGAGTTGGACTAGATGATATCCAGAGATCCCTTCCAAATCTGACAGTTCCTTGATCTTGTGATCTCCTGTGAGACTGCAAGGTGCTGCTTAAGGTGTTCCTCAGGGGTAGCTTTTACATGAACATGTAGAAAGGAAGGGACAGCTTTATGGAGTCACACCATAAACACTAAATTTCTCTGTGCTTCCCTGCTTTCTAGCCCAGCCAAGTTGCTCCCAAGGGGCTCAATTATTAGTGAACAATGTTCCATCAGAGGAAAAAAAAAATTAAAAAAAAATGGATGTAGTCATCCTGGAATATACGAGTGGGAAAATGGTTTGTACTACAGCCTGAGTCATCCCTTTGATCTGGTCACCAGCAATGACTGGTACAGCCTCAAATGGGATGTAGTTTTAGGCATCAGTTTTAGGCATCACGATTCCAGGAGAACATTAAGACAGCAGTAACTATAATTATTAGCAATCTAAAACAGTACCTGCAAAAAATGGATGTAGGAGCAGGGTGGCTGGGAAAAGGTGTCAATTGCCTGGGGGCTGGAAAGGGAGGAGAGGCACCAGTGCTGGGGATGCACGTTACACAACAGTCCTGGTCTAGTCCCAGATGAAATAGAGAAGCCAGATTCAGCTGCTGATGCTCCTCTTTAATTCATCTTTCCAGCTGGGTGATCTTGGATGCTCTCTCACCCTGACTCGCCTTGAAAATTAAACTAGTGCAGTGGTGAGTAGGTGATAAAATATCCCTGTAGTCTTAGTTACTGACAGATAACGTGTTGGAGGAAGGTAGCTGTAAATCCTGCTCCTCTACACCCGCACAAGTTGAGTTTGATGCAGCCCCTGCCCAAGTTTGTAGCAAAATTCCCCGATTGCAAATGGCCTTGGGCCAAGTTTATGAGCCACATAATTTACAGGATGTCTTGTCTGCCTGAACTAATGCCCATCTGTTCCAATGCCATTTACGACGCCTAACAAATGGGTTGAGCCCAGGGGACAGGCAGGGCCTGAGAGGAAAACACCAAACAGAAACCTGGACTGTCACTGCTGCTGCAGAGTAGCTCTTCAGACACGGCCATTTCTCAGAGACCATCCCCTGGAGCTTTTCACCACCCAGCCAAGTAGGTACCTGAGCAGTGGGGATGCCTTAAAGGTCAGCTGGAATGGGAGGAAGCAGTTGATCAACCCATTGCTCTGCTGGGTCCTCACTCCCTCAATCCTGGTGGCAGTCAGTGCCTGGCAATGGACATATGTCTGCTTTCTAGACAGGTAAGATATTGTCAAACAATTAAAAAGGTCTACAGGATGAAAAAAAAAAAACAAAAAACAACCTGGTTCCTGACCTGCACATACCTTGGGAAGTAAATACTCAGTTTGTATGAATGAAGGAATTAAAGTAGGCACCAGACACTGGATAACAGCTGCTATACCCTGGCAGTCCAACTCAAAAAGCATATTGACCTTCAAGTTGACATGAAGTGAACTTCTATTGCAGGAACAAAAAAACATAGGTCTCCCCACAATTTAATTTCTGGTCATCCAAATTATTGTGCCAGAGCTAATGTGTATTCTTTTGGGAATATTTAACCTTTTAAACCTGTTGTGTGTTTTGGTGTTTTTACTTTGGTACAGATTTCAACAAAAACTGCTATTTCAAAATAAATCTGCAGCTTTAAAAATGCAGAAATTATGTTTCTCAAATGTGTTCAGATTATAACTACAGTTCTGTCCAGCATAACCAGGTGATCAAAGTTGGTGTGATGTCTAATTTTCTGTGTCTTCCACTGAGATGTATTTTCTGTATCTTCCACTTGCCTTCATTTTAGAGCTGGCCTGTTTTTCACATCATACTGGGGCTTGCAATAGTCTCTTCATCTGGCTGATACAACCACCACGTGCATTTTGTGGGCACGTTTTCCCTCTCTCACAGTGCTCCAAAGCAGCAAAGGAATAAGCATGAAGGTGTTTCTGGGCAGCATGAGAGAGCACAGCATCATTGGTTTGGAGCCAGATGCCCTATCTCAACATCACATGTAGTGATTTCCAAAAGTCTTCTACCTGCAAGCAGTATTTTTGGGGCAAAACAGATAAGTAACAAGTTAAACTAGTTTAGTTTGACCAGTCTAATGTGACAATTCCAGCTTTTAAAATTTAGCTATCTAAATGCCCAGGGTCCTTTTAGAGCCCACGGGAAAGGTAGGTGTCTCTTCAAGGCTTCAGAAAAGATCCCCTTGATTCAGACTGGGAGTGAAATTAGAGGGGCTGAGAAGAGTTAAGTACACATCAAGCTACTTAATATAAATGTAAATCTTTGGCTTTCTTGAAGCCCAGGGTAACTTTTATGTGTACAGAAAGAGTGGAAATGTGGCCCATACAGTAGGCTGGATATTTTAAATCTATAAAACAATTGCTGGCCTACGACATAGAAAATGATCAATTTTTCTTAAGCACAAGAATTTCAGTTTAGAGGCAGGAAAAAAATATGAAGCTAAGACTGTCTTTTACATAAGAAATTAAATTAATTTTTTTTGCCATGTGGCATTCTGGCTATAGGAAGGAATTCTGCAGTCCATCTGCTAGATGAAATCCCAGCCTTGCAGCAGTTCCCTGATATCCTTGCAGCATTCTGAACTTAGTTATGTTTTCTCTGTGAAAAGGGTGGTGTTTCCAGAATGAGTAGTTATTTTCTACATCACACAGTTGTGCTCTGGTTGTTCTCACAAGAATGAGACCTCCAGTGAGTGACAGGTTTGACTGCTAATAGAAACCTGATTTTGACCAGAAAAGGGACAGAAAGCTGCTGTAACATTGAACATCAGTAATACAGAGCAACACTGACGTACCAGAATGGAATGATTTACCTGACACAATGGTACTCATGTGAGGAGGCCACTAAATGTGAAAATGACTGCCATTATTTAGAAGATGGGCTTCTTTGTTAGTTTTTCCTGTAATTTCTATGTACTTCAGCTGTATTCAGGGGACCTTATAATTTTCCTCCCCTTTGTCTGATTTAACAACCTGAAATATTTTGTTTCATTCTCACCTTGGCTGTCACTGCTTCTAAAAAGAACCAAGCTGACCCAGAACTGTGTAATTAGATTGTTAAATTTGTAAATAGACTAATAATACACTGGTAGCAGTTTGGGATGTACCTACCCTAGGTAGCTGGAGAAAAGTGTTGACAAAATTAGAGACCATGTAGATACAATTACAATGATTCCTATTTTTTTCCTAGTCACATATTTTCATCTAAGCATTCTAATAAGTAGCATCTATAAATTAATTAGATAAAACTTCCATTCCTCAAATTTTCATACTTTTATAGTACAAAATTAGTGTTTCTCTTCAGTACCTCATGCTCTTCTATTTCTTTTCCCTCACATGTTTGTATCTATGTCATATTTTGTCTTCATCCAATTTTTACTGCCATATGTCTATAAAGATAATATTTTTATCAATGAGGCACACATCAGAGATGAATAGCAACATGGAATTACAACTACTAAGCTCTGAATAAAAGAAGCCTTGATTGTACTTTGTAGTTAACTTTCTGCCTCAAAATGTTTACTTTTCTGTAGAGGGTATTTTGTGTAATGTAACTTAAAAAAAAGGGAATCTCAAAGCTGGGGTACCTGGACTGCTTTGGAGAAGTGTGAGTCAGAGAGACTATGGCAGGGCATGAAGTCAAGCTTTCACATTTCAGGCATGAATTGCCTGCTAAGAAGGAACAGCTGAAGATTGAGGAGGGTTAATTCTGGTGGGCACTAGCAAAGACCAGAGAGCCTCCCTTCCTGGTGCTTGTATTTTTCAATCCTGCTCCAATATAAGTGAAGCCTGTGAAGGTTTTTAAAAAAGTCAAGGCAAGCAGATGTGAGGACACTGTGTTGTGATGAGGAGCTGATGTCTGCTCACAGAATTGCCACCTCCAGCCAAGTCTTCTGCTGCAAGTACTGGGGCTGGGCTGCAACACCTTTGAGCTGGTGCAGTAAGTGGCACTACTGAGAGCTAAACTGTGAAGCCACCGTGGGCATGCACAGAGAATGGAAAGGACCTGAGGATGTAAAATCACAGGCTTCTAACCTGCTGCTTCCAGACAGAGTGATGGGCAGAAGGTTGCAGTCTAGCACAGAGGTGGGTACACTGAGAGGTCCATCCTCCTGGGCTGGGGGTATGACAGGGTTGCTAGTCACCCTCCAAAAATATAGATGCTGATTTACTCCCCAAGGAAGCCAAAGAGAAAGAAGTTAAACTGTATAAATTTGACCAGCTCCCAGGTACCACAGGAAGTCATTGCCCCTTATTCTGGGTAGACTCACATGACAAAAAAATTATTTGAAAAATTAAGCAAGGACTTTCTATTTCATCTGAATAAGAGAAAAATGCATTTGATGGCCTTACAAATACTTTTAAAACAATTACTCTATAGTTTTCAAGATAGTATTTAGAAAACTTAGTGAATACGATGTAAAGAAGCATGGCACTGCTGTACAAATAAATAGAAACTGGAACATTCAAGGAAGAGTGCAAGGTTCTGTCTGTGTTTTTTGAAGCTTCCTACAGACTTCTCTAGCAGGGATTACTCTCTCTGATAATTCTGCATCATGGTTGATTTTCTGAAAAAATCACATGATAACAGAAGTGGTTTGGAAATATATCATGAATAAGTATCATCTCAGCTCCAAATCTCAGTTATATATATTCAAAATACATATGTAAATAAAGTATTTATTGAAAAATGAAAGTGAAGGAACTCTACCAGTGTTAATGAACATTGTCTTTCATTCACTATCCCAAGCTGACCGTTTCAATTAGAAGAGTTTTAGGTGGAATGTGCCTGGGACCTTTAAGCAGAAGAGGGTTCCAAAAAAAACTAACTAGGATGATGAAAACCTTGAAGTACACATTAGCGTCTGCTGTGTTTGCTTGTGTCTTTCTGTACAAAAACATGGATTATGCATGTATGCCCCACTATTCAACAGCCATTAATGACTTAGCATTTGCACATACTCCATGAAGTCAGCTTGCATTTCATGGCTAGTCATTAATCTGCTACTTTTCCTATATCTTTATAATAATAACTTGGAAAATACTCAGAATTATGTTAGAGATTTCTTCCACTTTATGAGCTGCTTAGACCACAAAGAAACCACTACATTTTCTAAGTGTGAATTAATTGAGAAAAATGATTTTTTTGACTAATGAAATAATTTTATATGTGATGAGTCTAGCTGCTACTGTGAGAGTTGTAGTTTAAAAGAAGAAATTAACACAGCTGCATTTATTTGTAATGTTTAGTGAATGAGAGGCCTTAATATATTGAGATGCAATGAAAAAAAATTAAAAAGAACTGTAGTTGAACTGCAGTTTTAACAACCTTCCAGTTCTAAAATTATGAAAAAACATGTGGTTCAGTTTTTAAATGGTGGTTTTAAACTCATTAGCCATCTGTACACCCAGTGAAGACAAGGATACTTCTAAAGTGGTCATTTGTTAATTTGCAGAATTGTAAAAAATCATAAGGATTTGGTTGCATGTGTAGTTGTAAATGAAAACCATTGTGTTAGTCTGATTTTAGTATAGGAAATTATTTTCTCAGACATTCTTTATTTTTAAATAGATTTCAGGTTGTTTAATCTGCTTTGTAAACTAAACTATTGAGAAATGATGCACGAGAAATATTTCTTTTCAGAGCCATCCTCTATTTTGCAACAAAAGTCTACGGTAATTTTTTTCTCCTTCCTTATTTGGTTAAAGAGCTAGAAACAAAATCTTGCAAAACTCAACACTTGAGTAATCATGTGGCTGTTAGTGCATTCAGATGGACTCACTTATCACAATTATCTAAAGATAACGGATACCTTATACATGTATCTGACACCCACAGAATATGTGCAGACACACATATAGCAATTTCCTTTATAATGTTGAACACGTTAAGAGCTATCACCAGTGCTCATTTTTTATCTGGTGCTTCATAGACTTTAATAGGAAGGAGGTAATCTCTGCTTTCCTTAAGGTACAAATGGCTGCTTAAATGAAATCAGTAACATACCACACCTTGCAGCAAATCACTATTGTTGCTTTTCCCAGCTTTCCTTTGTCAAACTCTAAAATGACAACACACTGAACATGGCTGTATGTGGGACAGTTTAGCATTCCACAGGAAACTGCTCAGCATTGACCCAGCTCACTGAGGGCTTCTGAGTATCCTGGATATTCCTCTGAGTGCTGCTGCAGTATCTCTATGATCTCTAGAAGATCTTGCTGTGTTCCACTCTCAGGTGTGTGTTTCCTCTCTTATCTGGCATCATTGTCAGCACTGTGGCTCTTTTCATGATACCAATCAGAAAAGCTATTTCTTCTCTCAAGTACAGGTTTTCCTCTTGAAACAAATGTTGATAATTTCAAAGCTACCAGGCCGCTACTGAAATCAGCCTGGAAAATGCCATGTCAGATAAAATACAGTGTAGTGACAGATGTAGAATTAAAATACTGGTTTGAAAATTTTTTGAATATTCAGGCCCTACTGAGAGGTGTATGTATTACAGGCTCAGTCCCCTGAGGTCTGGGGCACAGACAGGGACTGGTGAGCAAGAAGAGCAATCTGTGGGCAGAGCCAAGGGCTGGAGCAAGGGCCTTGCAAGCACTTCTTCCTGGAGCACAGTGGGGTTAGAGCAGGTCTGTTTGCCCAGCTGTGCTGTAGATAAAATGTGGTCTTGTTTTATCCTCTGTTCCAAGTGTTTGGGTCCCCATCCCCAGAGGATTCCCTTGTGGAAGGAGAAACTGCTACTGTTCATTTAAAAAGGCACAGGAGATTCGTCTTACACAGCTTTACCCTCCATAACTCATGCCATCCTAAGGTGTTTCCATCATGTGCAAAATAAAACCATGAGCATTCTGCCCCTGGCAGAATGCTGGTCCCTGGATATTACATTATTGCATTACAGATTTTTACCCAAAGAGCTTATCTTCTGTTTCTTCTTCTGAAGTTAATCGCCTGCATTAAACATCCCTCCAAAGTACTGCCTGACCCTTCTGCAGTTTTACCCCTACTGCCACCCTTTTATCTTTCCTGCAAATTAATGTGACAAATTCCTGGGAGCTGGAGATCAGCTTATTTTAACTGGGGAAAAATGACCCTTTTTAAAAGTCAGTTTTTTAACACTCTGCTTTAATCGAGGTCAAGCCTCTCCTCTCCACCAAAACCATATAACCATGCAACATTTGTTACTTCTGTTTCCTTTTCCTATAGTACAGATCCTAACACATACAGAGAAAAGTGCTGGAGCTTGAATTCCCTGGTAGCATGTTCTCAGATGTTCAGTGTCTCTACAGAAAAGTGTGATTAAAAATAGAAGAAGGAATTGCTTTGCAGAGCTCAGCAGCTTCTGACTATTTTCTCCCACTAAATGCTGAAGTTGACCACTCAAGCCAGGTTTACTGCCTGATGAGCCATTTCAGTGTTTAAAAAAAAGACACTTAGAAAAATGCAGTAACCAGCTTTACCAAATCATTGTGTCAAATCTATATAAAGTCACCCTACCAATAAATTTAATGAGAGTGAACTGAATAGCTTTCTACTGATGTAAAAGGCTTGTATTTCCAGACAGAGGAAGGGGCTTTGTTTTATCACACGACTGGCAAGTGTCTGCTTTTGTCTGTCATTTTCCTTCTCCGGACTCTGATTTTATTATCATATTGCTGTAATGAAAAGCACAAATCATCTGAACAGCAATGGCAAGGAGCCTTATCTCACTGCTCTGATGTCACCAAACAACTATATTTCAACGCTGCTTCATCATATAACTTTTTGGAAAAATATTGACTAGCTTGAGGTCTAGCATGCAGATAAGCAGGACCTGGCTACATGGGTCCCATCTAAGCCACATCAGACAGATGTTTCAGCCGTGCCTTTGCCTGTGCCCTTCATTCCTGGCTGTCTGCAACAGCTCCCTGCACAGAGGTCCCCAATGGGGCCTTCTGTGCTCCTCAATGGGGACGAAGGGCCAGGGCTCAGGATTTCCTCAGGGGGAAATCCAAACATTACAGCAGAATAGGGAAAGTTCTGTTTTCCCCATACTCCAGCATGCTGTGAATGAGTGTTTGATTGCTACTGCTCTCGCCATAATCCAATTACTACATCTGTCGATCCCTCCCATCCGGCAGCAGGAAATGCTGATTTCCAAATTGCACGCATTTCTTGCAACTTGCATGCAAAATTCTAACAGTAGAAATAGTGCTGTGATATTGTAGGTTTTTTTCAGGCTTAATTCCCTCTGCTTTAAATTAAGAAGGCACTGGACTGGAGCACTAACTCAGCATTTCTTCAGCTTTCTGTCAATACTCAAAGAGCCTCCCAGCAAAATAAGCCCACTCACGTGCTGAGAAACACCTGTGAGCAAATCTTATTTGGGTCTTTGTGTAAAAAGCCATAGGATGAAGATCAAATGGAGAGAACTGATTGACCTTGCTCTAAAAGGCAGCTAAACTTTAATGTCTTTAAATGAAACATTACAGAAAGAACTCATGATTGAGATATGTAATGTGATATCTGGAAAACTGACCCCAATTTCTGGTTACTGACCCTCATCTTACCTGCTACTGCTGCAAGAAGCTCAAGTAGCTGTGCAAAGGCAAGTGTGAACACACTCAGACTCTGCCAAAGGTAATGATACATTTCTACCAACAAGAAGAACTAGGTGGGAAAAAACTGATGCATTTTGTTTTGGAAAATTTTGCAAGTAATTGCATCATTTAAAGCAATTTGCAAGCAGTTGCTTAATTTAAAAAAAAAAAAAAAAAAATCAATCAAAAACCTTACAAAAGGCAAGGAGTTTTTTTTCTCTGCAAACTTAATTATACCATTATGAAAATTCTATTCAGCCTGAGATTTTTCCTCTTGTGAGTTGCTATTGGTGCATCTTAGGAGGACATTGCTGCTTGTATTCTTGTGCTTCTTCAACAAGATGGTGTCAGAGGGGCACCAAGAAATTCTCATCTGTGAAAAGAATGTAGGGTAAGAAAATGTAATGAGAAAGGGCAATACAAAATACTACTCTCTCACCAAAGGCAGTACTAAGCTACCCTCATTAAAGTGGCTCTCCAGGACTCTATCTGTCTACCAGGTAGGCACAATCCTTGGCCAGTGCTTTCCTTCATGAAGATGTCCTGGTTCATGAGTGCAGAGCCATATTGTTCCTCCTGGTTATAAAGCAAACCCTCTCACACCCAGGTATTCATGGTATGATATGATATTTTGGGGGAAGAAGCAGTAGTGATATTTGTACACTTAATGGTTGTAACGAAAATTAACATTTGAAATCCATGATCCCTATTTTGTAGATGAGTTATCAGAAAATACCTCTGTGGGCAATGTAGCACTACAAGCTAGAGGTTTATTTTGTTCTGAAACATGGAACAAAAGCAACTGGATCTAATCACCAATAAAGCTTCAAAATCTGCATCCCCATCTTAAAACATAAGAACTTTTAAGGCACACATGTCCTCACTACTGTAGGAGCCTACTGGATAGTGTTCTGGTCATGCCTTAAAAGACCTACGTATTGGTGTAGTTAATCCATGGAATGTTTAGATCAATGCAGTCCTTTCTGAACTACAGACTGGATTTGTCATAATCTCATTCCATAGACTTGTCCCACAGATTTCCTTAATGTACTAAAACCGGTCAGGGTTCATCACATTCCCATGGAGATGCTGATCTGTCCATTTGTGGGCAGAGATGGGGAGTGACGTTTCTTTCTCTATCTGCTTCAACAGATTTAATTTTTCAGCTCAAAGAGAAGTATCTTGTACTGTAATTTTTTTTTTCAGGTTCTTATTTCTGTCTTTTCTTTTCCCCTGGAAAAAAATACTTTTTCTTTTTCTTCTTTTTTTTTTTTTTTTTTTTTATATAGAGGGAGAGATGATTTCTTTTAGCTCAGGGTGATTAGTATGACTTTTTTTACAGAGGTACCCCAAGGCAATATTAGGAAGCAGAAAAGGCAAATGCAAGGACACTGCTGGACAAACACACAGCTGTGTCTCTGAGGCATGTGTATGTCCTGGAGATTTGACTGAAAAGGAATGGTCAGAAGCAAAAATAGATAGAAATGTATATTCAAGACTTCAATAGAAGTCTTTTGACTCAGAGATTTCAATTATTCATCTATGTAACATTTGTATCCTAATGCAGTTGCCCTATGGACAAGTGAACAAGCCTCTGTGTGAAGTCAAGAAGAATTAGATTACAGAGGGAAATTCAAACCCATAAATAAAAAATGTAAATTTGGTGATAAAATTCAGAAGACTTAAAATCATAGAATCACAGAAAGTTGGGGGTTGGAAGGGACCTTGAAAGATCATCTATTTCAACCCCCCTGCCGAAGCAGGATCACCCACAGCAGGTCACACAGGTGGGCTTTGAATGTCTCCAGGGAATGAGACTCCACAGCCACCCTGGGCAGCCTGTGCCAGTGCCCTGTCACCCTCACAGTGAAAAAATTCTTCCTAATATTTATACAGAACTGCCTATGCTCCAGTTAAATCATATGTTGTTTTCTGTGCATTCATATAATATCACAGAATATGAACATCTTCCAGTGGTGCATCAAGTGATGAAGCTAATAATTATGTGTGTTTTGTTTTCTCTCTTGTTGCTGCTCCAGGGCTCCGTGTGCATCTATGGAACATCGTCTCCTGTATTAGTAAGGACTCTACCTGAGTTGATGTTCAGCCTCTTTATTGCTCTATGCCACTTTTAGATAACTGAATTGAAGAAACACACTAACAGAAATTCTCCATGATTATATACTTCTAGACTTGTCCCCAGGAAAACTGTCTTTTTCCTTAACTTAGAAAACAAAGATTTACCATCTCTTTCCCTCCCCCCATGATCAAGTTTTGAGGGTAACCAAAAACTCTTTCAAATAATGCAAATTGATATTTTGGGGGCTTGGCTTTAGTGAAGCATAAAGCGTCATTGATGTGTTAAATACACACAAACACTGCAACTGTCCCCAAAAAAGCTCCTGCTACACTTCATTTGTTTCAAACAAAATTTTAATGTCTTCTCCCTCTGATGACTGATGATCACAGTCAAAAAAACATACAAGATCTGTTTTAAATCTCTTTAAGGCAGAGAAGTACTGTTCTTTAGTGAAAGCAGATGGGAAAGCCTGAGATTTCAGGCAATTATTACACACATGGTGATCCAGGAATAGAGCAGCTCATGATGTTAAACTCTTTCAGCGCACTGGAATGGATGAGTTGTCTTTAAGAATAGTATCAAAGGAGTAGTATTTTTTCAAAGTGATGGATGATAGCCCTTGACAGCCACCTTAAAAGAACAGGAACTTAAGGAAAACGTATCCACAAGGCAATATCTCTTGGTATATGATTAAATTTCCATTCTTAATGTGCCCTACACTGTATAAGGGCACGCTCACAAAGAGCAATGTAAACAGCCCATACCTTGCCTCAATCATACCCACCAAAATCCCTTTGAGCCATGAAGCTTTTTGCAGCCCCAGCAGCAACAGAGGACTTGAGTTACCACTGCATGATTGTATCCATTAAAAATAATTTAATGATTTTAATCATTAAAATCATTTAATCATTAATCATTAATTTTTTAATGTGCCACCAAGCACAGCAGGCAAGAAGAGGGGAAAATACTACAAAGCACAATAGATACATGAGATTTAAGTCACATTTGCAGCCTTCTAATACTGATCTGTTATGGACTGTATAGGTCATTTAATCTAAAGCAGATCAAGAGTTCTCTGAGATGCAGTATTGCAGACTGCTAGCAAGCAACATGGAGTACCCAAGTTCTTGACATCAAGCAGCCCATTTTGGTCCAAGGTCATGTCCATATCCAGAGACTGTAGGTTATTATGTCTTATAGCATACCCCCACTGAGTTTGTACTAAGTGATTCCTGCTCTGAAAAATGATAGAGATTTTTTTCTTTTGTGCTCCTCCAGATCTGCTTATAAGGGCAAGAACTCGACTGCGAGTGTCCCAGACCTACTTTCAGTGTTCATTTCTAGAAGCTTGTCAGAGCTGCTTGCAGGATCATTGATCTCCATACAAGAGATTTTACATATGTTTTTCAGCCTCTCCTTCTCTAAGTAGTTGCCAAAGTCTATCAGCAGAAGGGTGGCAATAAGCTGGGATGAAATTAAACACCATTTTAAATGTAAGGACATCTTAAGGTTGTTGGTTCTTATCAATTTTAAATAAATTGAAATAAGCCATCTAATAAAATGGAGCCATTTCATTCATGAACAACTGAAAAAGAGCACCCTGAGGATAAGCACGTAGGATTTTACCCACAACTTCTAAAAGTCAAGATGAAACTGTGAAACAGCTTCAGGTTGCTAACAAATCTGTAGCTGGCAATAACATGGTGTGATCAGATGTGCTGTAAGTAACTAAAATGAGGTCAGGATGCTGTTCTGTTTCCTCTCTACAACTGTAGCCAGTAGCTGTTTATTATGTAGATGGAAGGAACAGGTAGGCTGCATTCTTCATGTTCTTTCATGGATTTCCATGTTTCTTTCATGGAATTGCACTCAGCTATGACATTTCTTGTGCAGTTACTTACGCAGTGCTGGCTGTGATGACAAAGGTGGCTCCAGAAGTATCTCCTCTGGAGCCTCTGGTGACTATTTTCAGTGACCTGGTTTACAGCATGGCCTCAAACCCAGCCATAACTTCACAATTTACAGGCAGTAAACTTCACCATAGCAACACTGAAACTCTTCTTCATGGCTGTTATGAAGAAAGGAAGGAGCTTCTTAAACCAGCTTCCCACTGGAAACAGCACACAAGCTTGACTTGATTCCTTACAAAAACACAATCCATTAAGCACTGCATGGTGCTAAGTCCTGGGGGTTTTATTAATTTAAGGCAATCTAGAAGGCCAGTCACTGTGAAACCTGGTGCATGGCTACACCAAATTGTAATGCAAAGGCGTGTGCTTTCCTGATTTCCAGTTTTGCCATGACACAGATTTATTGGGATGGTTGTTTTTTTATGGAATTTAGGAACTTGTTTGTTGTTAGAGGCAAGTCCACATTTGCTTTGTTAATCCCTTGCAGAAGTGCCTACTGAATCTTGAAGTTTGATTTCATTGAGGTCTCTGTCACATTTGAGTCTTTTTCCCAGTACGGTGAATTGCTGTTTTCCCATATGGGTGCCATATTTCTGGAGTGTATTTTTATCTGTAGATGTAGATAAATATATACAAAGATGTACTCCTACCCTGCCCTTCATTAAACATGTGCATTCCAAGATCTTTGTCATGTATCCAATGCTTTCTTAGTACCTACTTCAGATGCGCTGAACATTCTGTCATTCTCTGCACACTTCCTTCAGAGCAGCTCTACTACTGTGTCAGTGCTCACCTGTTTCAAATACCTGCTGGGCACAAAAATGCTTGAGTCCCTTCACAATTCTCAGAGAAACTGAGCATCCCAAACAAAATGCAGTATGCCTGGAGACTGGGGATTTACATTAAACAGTCAATAAGAAATGAGGAGGAGAGATGTTCCACTGATTCCAGGAATTTTAACATTAAAGTACGGTCACTTAATTAGCATCAATTTTAAACTGGAAAATGGTCTCCCAGGATACTGTAGAGCAATTCTCTATGTCTTCATTTGCAACAAATGCCACTCCAAGAAACTGATTTCAGTAGGGGCAAACCCTCTTTGTTCAAAGGGAGATATATAAATTTGAAAGAGGTAGAACATGCACTGTAAGAAGAAATTGCTAGGATAACCTTTATGGATCTCACAGACACAATTCTCCTTGACCTGCCTTCAGTTCTTCCCAAATTTAAGCAAGGTTCTTCTTTCTTTGCAGCTATTCACATTTCAGCTTTTATTAAGTGGAAGGAGGTCTCACTGGCACTAGACATATAATTGTGGTAATATCATGCTCACACAAACACTGAACAAATGGGCAGATATACAGGATAGACTTTGTAGCCCAAAACCTGTGCATCCTTTTCCTTTTTATCATAAAACATTTCTTAATCTGAAATTGATTTTTCACGTTCAGTTTTGCAACACCTTAACATGCCTGTTTGGCACTTTTTCCTGGGGCATCACTCAGTGCAGATGCACAGAGCTGCAAACCTGTTTGTGAACAGAGGTGTAAGCAAGTGACACACTAGCTGGTGCAATGAACACCTGGGGAAAAAAGCTGCAGAGACTCAGGTCACATACCACCACTTTTTGCCTGTATTTGCCCTTATAACTTATGTGGATAGACTAAGAGTGAGAAGAATTAACTTCTTGAAATGTGAAAGTTTTTTGTTTGTTTGTTTGTTTAAAATCAGTAGGAACTGTTTAAGTGTGACGTATTTTCTTTTATCCATATATAGAACTGGATATTCAGCAGTCACAAATCATTTCAACATGCAGGAGTGAAAAGGAGGATGCTGACAGTGGCTGCATTAGGAGGATGAGGCTGCACTAAATTTACATGCTGTGATGAACATTGGCTTGCATGAGCTTCCATGGGCCATAAACTCTGCCCTGTCTAGAAGCACTGACCATATGTGGCTCAGAACTGCAGAAGGTCTCTTTGCTTTTTGTTTTTTGTGAAGTCATTCATACAAGCATGACAGGTCAAGAAAAAAAAAACGTTAGATAATATTACATCTCTCCACATTGCTAAAAGGAAAACATTTATGGACATCATAAGTGAAACACACACAGCTCTTTCCAGGGAAATGAACACAAGGTTATCACATACATCTGCTGACAGTAGCAGATGGCAGTACTAATTGCTGTTCAGAAAGTTCATGTTGTTTTAATTTTTCTCAAGGGCAATGTTTGGACATGGACATGATGTATTTCTATATTACCACATTTGTGCACTGCTCAGAGAAGTGCTGCTGCTGTTTCCAACCTTTGGTGGGGTGACCCTGGGGCTTCTGCAGTAGGTAGGAATGGGCTAAGCTGAGCTCCCTCTCCATGGCTCCTCTCTCCTGCCTCTCTTTTTCTCTTGGCCCTTCCTGTCTCCACAGCACCAAAAGCTGATCTGACCTCTCTGAGAGGAACCTCTGCAGAAAAACAGTCCTCTGTTTCATTTTTTGAGGGAGGTTATTTTGCTACCAGTCAAGTGAACTGAATTGGCCTCCTGAAGGATCAGCACGGATCCTGATGGTAGAGAAAAGGAAGGGGGGAAGAAAAGAGGAAGGCTCAGGCAGGAATAGGCCTACACCACTCAGAGCAGCACACAGTCAATGCAACAACAGAACCTTTTCAATAGCAGAATATGAATGGAGCAAAATGTGAGCAAGCTTCAGTAATGACTCTTGATATTTCTACATACAGTAGAGAGCAGCTACAACGGCACAGATGCAGAGGGGTTGTCAAGGAAACAGACATGTTTTTCCTCAGAAGTGCAGTGGAGCACATACTGCAGACATCCATATAAACTCATTATCACTGCACCCGAATATCTCACAGGCACTAATGCTGAATTCTGTCCTCAAAACACCCCGACAGCATAGTGGTACTTTGTCCCATTTTTAATGGAGCAAAAGCAAACAGATGTAGTCACCTGCCCAGCCATACCAGCACTCTGTCATCAGACCCCTGAAATCTAAACAAGAACACAGCAGTTGCACCCGTTGTCCAGCCAGTGTTGTGAATTTGATATGGGTCAACAATAAACTATTAGGGAAAAGCGCAAAGATAGCAAAACTCCAACTCCTGATACTGGCCAGTGGATCAATGCCAGGAAATGGTGCCAGGCTCATTTCCAAGGATATGTGACACTTCCTTCCTGAGCATAGCAGGGAAACATTGGTGTGGTTTGGGGCTCTGTAGCTCCGAATCAAATAAATGTGTTGGAAAAATCTCTTTCCCTAAGCATACTGGTAATTTGGTTAAAAATTCAATGGAAAGATTGAGATAAGGAAATAAGCAGACATTGCCCATTAAAACCCACCTTTTTATCATGCTCCATTCCCTTCTGCCTTCAAAGCAGAACAACTGCCCACAAGCATAGGAGAGAAGAACAGGTGGGAAGTCTTTTCAGGGAATATGAAGGAATGGCCCAATCATAGACAAATAGACCACTTGATCTGCTACCCAAAGCTCAGGCTGCATTTCGTTGCCCTTTATTTTTATTTTATTTTCTAGTCTATCATATCCCAAGCAAACTTTGTTCTCAACAGAACACAGAAACACTTAAAAACCATTGAACAACAAAACCAATTAAAAATAATTTCTCATTCATGTAGTAGAAATTACTCTGCTGAGACATACAGGTTTTACATTCCTAGTGAAGAAACAGTTCAAGGCTCTCAGGGTAAGTTGTGGATAACAGGCAGTACACTGAAAGCACAGGTAATAGTCTTTCAGTCCCTTTTAAGAAATATGGAGATAACTAGCAAGACCACCCGAAAAAGCTAAATAATGGTCCAGTGAATAGAGTACCCCATAGTGATTTCAGGATGTATGATGGGTGCTGTTATGAGCTCAGTGCACTCAAACCATCTCTGATGAAGTCTACTGTCTACTTTTGTTAAGAAGCTTCTTCATCTTCCAATGAGAAAAATACTTCTCATTTAAAATATGAACAGATACAAAAAGACAAATAAAAATAAATAATTTTCAAGGGTACAAAATCCCTCTCATTTGCCATGAGAAACACTCTTAAATAATTCTGACATGAAAGTTTAAGTCCCAAAACATTTTCAAGGCCTGTGATGTAGAAATTTCCAGATTACCTCACACACACACTTTCTTTCTAATAAAGCAGACCAACACATCCTGTTGCATCATACAAGGTTAAGATGTCAGCTGGAATCAACAGAAACTGAGGAAACAGAGTGATGGTGACCTTCTCCATTTCCATTGAGACATCCTCTCTGTCTGCAGTATTTCCTTATCTCAGATAAATCCAGACTTTGAAAACCTTAGTGTTAAAGGTCACCCCCTCAGGGGACCTAAGGTAAGACAGTATGAAGGTTCAGAACTCAAGCAAAAATAAAAAATACCTGACACATACTATCTGTTTTACAATTATTGGTCATTCCAAAATATTCAGGAGAAATATAACAAAATCTGTATGGCTCAAAACATTGTACAAGGAAAGCTGCAGACTGTGTATTCCTTTTGGTTTGAAACTAGTGTGTACAAGGGTTTAACATTCAATTAACACTCATCTAATTCTGTACAGAAGTATTTAACAAGTTGTTACAGTGAATATCAGCTGATTCATACTGTGATACGCAGAAAAGACAAAAATTTGTAAGAGCAAGGACTACAAAGAGAAAATATCATGACTGCAAATCCAAAGCTAATGTAACTTGAAACAAAACAGTTTGGGGCTAAGTCTTGTCTCAAACACAGCTCCTCAATGCATGGCACCAAGATCAAAAGACATCCTTTTGTTTGTGCCCAAAGACATCACTTAACCCCGGTCTCTGAAGGTCTCTTTGAAAGAAAAATGAGCTAGCTATGAAAGTGAAATCTGCCAACAGTAGATTAAGAGATTGTAGTAACAACTGCAACTACGCCTACAGTAATTTCTCTATCATTTACCTCTAGCATTAACTACATTCATCTGATGATCCCATCTGTCTCCCAGCCAGCAACACCTCCAATGTGGTGAGCAGCCATTTGTCAAAACCTTCCTCAGGGTTAGAGACCTGCCTTTTTATTGCCCCTATCAGCTAACTACTACTGCCACTTTTATGACTGCAAAGCTGAAGCTTTGCAGTCATAAGAAATAAGACTTCCCCTGCTCAGAGCTCTTTACAGGAAGGAAAAAATATTGACTCTCTAAGAGTCAAACGTGATGCTGGCAGCCTTGATGAGCACAGAAACACCTCTGGGGCAGTGCAAAAGCAACCAATGCTTAGCAGCCCTGAAATCAGAACCTTTCTTTCCTGGCTCTGTTTCTCAAGAGGCCCCCATCCCCAGCCTTCCCTGAGCAAGGGAGAACTGCAGTGCTTGGCTACATGCCATGGGCAGAGCCAGGCTTGGCTTTCTCCTCCACCTGGAAGGCTGCAAGGAGTTGATCTACAGAGGGATGTTCCTGCCCGGGGGCTGAGGCTGCTGAGGCAGAGAAAATATCGGTGCTTGGTTGGGTCTCATGTACTCCTGCTCCTGTGAGGGACAGACTGCAGTGAGACCCTCAACCAACACAGCCTCCTGAGCTTCAGCAAGGAGTCCCTCTCACAGAGCCATCTTCACCTCTTTATTCAATGTTTCCAAGTGCTCTCTGACTTGTTTCTGGTAAAAAATTATTGTGCCCGAGCCCACCCTGGTCAGAAAGAAAATTTCAAAGGCTTAGATACTTGCATTGTGATTTCAATACTATGTGCAGAGCTTACCTGATTCATTATCCCTTGTGTCCAAAGTTGCAAAAGTGAAGCAGCTGAGGGGAATGGCTGCATTCAGAAGCCAGAATCAGAGGGCTTGCATCTCTTGGGACACCTGCATTATCAGACACTATTTTCCAAGGACTTGATCAGATGTGTAGGAATCGGCAAATGTATTATGTCTGCAGAGCACAACAGGGAAGAACATCCTCAAACAGTACAAATCAGGCCTGTATTAAGTCATTGATATATCAGTCATTTGAAGCAAAGATTTAAACAAACCTAGATGTGTGTTCATGAAAAAGTGAAGTACAGAGCATTTTTAGGCATCTTTATGCTATCTTCACCTCCTCTATGAAGACAAGCTGAGGAAATTTGGGTTGTTAAGCCTAGAGAAGAGGCTCCAAGGTGACCTTATAGTGGCTTTCCAATATCTGAAGAGGGCCTGTAAGAAAGCTGGAGTAGGACTTTTTGCATGGGTGTGTAGTGAAAGGACAAAGAATGATGATTTAAAACTTGAAGAGAGGAGATTTAGGTCAGACGTTAGGAAAAAATTCTTTCATGTGAGGGTGGTGAGACACTAGAATGGGTTTGCCAGGGAAGCTATGGATGCCCTATCCTTGGAAGTCTCCAAGGTCAGGTTGGGTAGGGACTTGAGCAACCTGATCTAGTGGAAAGTGTCTCTGCCCATGGCAGGGGGTTGGAACGAGATGATCATTAAGGTCTTTTCTAACCCTAGCCATTCTGTAATTCTGCATGTCTTATGTGCTGGCATAAAGCTCATGTTTTCATTCTCCTTTCCTAATAAATCAAACAAATTTACTTCTCCTTCAACAAACAGCATATTTTACAGTATATACTAAATCTTTCTAAATTTTTTTGATCTTGGTCAGGCCTTTATTTGAGTTTGATGCAAAGCATCTCCAGCTCTTTACTTGAGACACCTGCATTTAATCTATGGATATACTCAGAAGTTTTTAATACTCTGCAAGAGAAGGCTGCAATCATGCAACTCAGATGTGATTACCAGTCTAAACCACTCACCAGGTCACATTTGCTTTGAAAGCCCAAATCTATCGTATGGACTCCTGAACCAATTTCAACTTATTATTTAAAACAATGAACCAAATCAGGAAATACTGTGACAAGAACACTCCATCAACATCTCACATGTACAGAGGTCCTGAAGACACTTACTACATGTATACATTACTGACTGCAGTATAATAGAAAAATACCCAAAGGACACTTAAATGAGCAACTTTAGGTACCATTAGCAGTCAAGTTGTAGTAACAAGGTGCTCAGAAAAGTCTCATTTATCTGATGAGAAGCAGTTTCCAATATAAACATAGTTGAGGTAATGATGAAAACTGAGGTTTGCATGCCAAAACCCACAAGTATATCCAGTTTTCCCATTATAAGTTGGCACTTAATAAACTCTATTACCCAATTAATGTTGCAACTGGACAAAACATTTAAGCATATTCAGGATACACTCATCTCTCTGCTGTTCCTTCCTCCTCAGGGTGGGGACTGCTCACACTCTTCCCCTGGTCCCATGTGGGGTCCCTCCCACAGGAGACAGTCCTCCACAAACTTCTCCAAAGTGAGTCCTTCCCACAGGCTGCAGTCCTTAATTAACTGCTCCAGTGTGGGAGGCACGGTACTTCAGGAGTTGACTGCTACAGCATGGATCCCTCATATGCTTACAAGTCCTGCAAGAAAACCTGCTCCATCTTCAGCTCCTCTCTTTACTGAGAGTATACACCTCTACTGAGGTCCACAGGTGCTGCATGGAGCTGTGAGCTTCCCATGGAGTCAGAGCATCCTTTGGGTGCATCCACCTGCTTCCATATTGGCTCCTACACAAGCTGCAGGTGGCTCTCTACCATGAACCACCCTGACCTGCAGGGAGACATCCTGCCTCACATGGACTTCACCATGGCCTGCAGGGGAACCTCTGCTCTGGCACCTGGAGCACCTCCTCCTCTTCCTTCCTCACTGACCTGGGTGCCTGCAGAGTTGTTTCTCTCGTATATTCTTGTGCCTCTCTCCAGCTGCAGATGTTGCAAAGTTTTTTCACCCTTCTTACCTCTGCTATCCCAGAGACACCACCACTGTCATTGATGGGCTCAGTCTTGGCCAGTGGAGGCTCCACCTTGGAATGATCTGGAATTGTAAGTCGGATAAATTTTTTTCATAAAATTTATGAAAAAATGCAGCAACTACTGCAAATCCTTTATCCACAGTTCTTCTTTTAGAGAAAATTCCATTTAACCCAAGGATATATATGTATTTTGACAGGAAAGGCTTTTCAAGTTTCTGCTAAAGACAAGCACTAACACCCTTCTAGTGAGGAAATTTCATACAGCCTTTTAAGGCTACTTTCAAGATATGCTATTTAACTGGATTGCACTAGACTGCTTGGAGAGCAGCTAGTTTCTCTTTGGAAGAGCCTACAATCAATAGATGCAATCCTGCAGATCTCAGCAGGTCTGCAGAGCTCCAAGGAAGGACTGAAGGAAGATATAGAAACTGCAGCTGGGCAAGATCTGTTTTAGCAATAATGACTCAATTATTTAATGCAAACAAGAATTTCCTGAATTCTCCTTTTGCAAATCATTTCCCTTTCATAAATCAAGAGCCAGAGTGTGAAAGACATATATTTGCATGTAACTAGAGAGATGATGAAGTCAGCATATTGACAAGATAGCTATCTGGAGGCCCCCTCACTACCTGTTCTTGTCAGGTATCACTCGTACAGCAGCAGAGGCACTGGACTATCACAGCCAGTGTCTTCTGAGCCTCGTTTTAATGCAAACCCCCCATGCAGAGGAAGGGCACGAGCCCTGGTTGCACAGCATTCTTCTAGACATGGATGTATGGAGGTTGTAAAAGTGAGTATCAGATCACTGAAGAGAAACATGAGGTGAATCTGAGAAAGACATTGTATGCAGCAATCAAAGATCAAGAGGTTTTTTGGCTGTTATGGAAAGGGCGTAACCTGTATCAGCTGCTGAAGGACAGATGAAAAGAGGCAATTTTATATCCAGCCTGAAGGAGGATGGTTTTCTTTCACCAGTATTTCACAAATACTTCTTTTCTCTTTCCTCTGAATTTGCTCCTTGGCTAATTTAGGTTATGTCAATGATGACTGTAATCCCCTTCTTATAGGAATTATTTCTTTGAGCCTTCAAATCAGTACAAATGCAATAACTGAAAAACACATTATGTAAAATTTCCCAGTTTTGCTTTTAGTGGAAAATGCTGAAATAAATACCAGTTTGGTCTCAAATTGGTTTTTCAATCCATTTCAAAACTATTTCTGAACAGAAGTAATCTGACAGCACTTCTTCTTCATTCAGATCTAACAGAATAACACCTCAAAAAAAGAAACAGTTGTATAATTTAAATTAGTCATAAAGAATCTCTACTGAGAACACATGAGCTTTAACTAGCACAGACCCTGACAAAAGAATAGCTGTGCCACTGCAAAGGTCTGATCAGGATAACCTCCCCCAACACTGTCAAAGCTTCCATATCTGACAAACAGCCCATGAAGCACCAAGGCAGGACACATTTCTTTTTAAAAATGCATTCTCATTTTTCTCTTCTGTATTAATAGGGTGGTAGCAGTGACCAAAATAAACGATACTGCTCTTTTGACACAACCATTTATTGGTGCAGCAGCATCAAATGCAATTTTCATCTTCTCAGATCTACAGGCAAGACAGTGGGAAAATGGAAAAGAAGTAGACTAGGTGATTGCTAGAAATGTGTACTATTGCTGTGCATGTTTAGTCACACTTCACCAAACACAGGTTACTAATTCAGATAACAACCGTAAAATTCTGGTCCCCAAAGAGTCAGTGGCAAAAATCATAATAGCTTCAATTAGCCTTCCTCAGGACAGAACATGAACACAAGTGAAGCCTTATTGATTTATTTATTTCAGTAAAGTTCTCTTAAAACATATTACAATACAACATTAACAGAGGCAGGTATCTAAACAGTATTTTTAAAACAAGGTAATATTTCAAAGTAGAAATTCCATTAAAAAGCACCACTTGAAACCAGAGTAGTTTTCACAGTGTACTGCAATCTGCAGAGACCACAGAACAGAAGAAGCATCCACAATATTAAAATAGATTTAACATATTCTGCCCAGTTTTGACTTCATGGAAAGCATTAAAAATTGTATAGGTAATAAAATATATTCAGGTAAAGTCTTTGAATTTGCAAAATGTTTCACAATACAAAAGTATGCAGGTTTTTGCAAGACAAATTCTTTTTCCTCTTGTATGAGCAGCACTATACACCTGTAATGGTCATGTTTTCTGTAACAACCTGTTGACCATTATCTGCAGAACACAAATGAAATAACCACCTGCCTTCCTCAATGTATTAACTTCAACTCTTTCGGTACAGCTATTTTCTGCCAGCCTCTCAGGAAAAATTAGAGACACTTGCTATAGCTACTTTAACCATATTCATGAACGCAGCCTCAAATGATGCAAAAGAAAAGGTTCCAAATTAATTCCGTATGTCACAGTATTACATTGTGGTACAAACAGAAAGAAACAGTATGAAAAAATGAATATAAGAAGTTCAGAAGTTTTAAGTATAAATAAGATATACCTGTTAATAAAACATGCAATTTGTTACAGCAAATGGGATGTGCCATAAAACTAGCATTCACCATATACTATCTGATTCCTCTTGAAATTAATCTTATTTAGGATCATAGTGCCATAGTACCACTTAATGTTCCATGGTATGAGGCAATATATATAATTTTCATAGATGCAAAGGATATATACTATGCTATCAATTAGACTATCATAAATACACACTGATTCCAACATTACAAATGTTAGGATTCCACTATATTACTCCAAGTTCATGTTGCTATAACCAAGGTCAGTGAGTGTCCTGAACTATGGATTCACACAGAAAAATAAGGGTGTTTGTGAGGAAGGGTCTTACCTAACTTCCTCTAAAACAAAACTGTAAGTGCATCATTTCAACATTGCCTTTCCCTGAATATGTGCTTTATAAATAACCCAGGCCTGCTCTCTTTAGAGCTCCTCTTACATCATATGCATCCTTGCACAGAAAAGAGGTACCTCTTATAGGCTTGATGTAAGGCAGCCTATAAGTGCCTCATTAATGTCCTTTTGACATTATGTAAATGATGTACATGACATACGTACATCTATTCTTTAGTAGGGATAAGTGAAACAAGGCTGGAAAGAGTTGAGCTACTTGACAGGGAAATGCCATTTAGTCCTAACAACAGAAATGAGAAAGGAGAGTGAAGGAACATTTGTGGAGAAGAAAGAAGAAAAGGAGAGGAAACACATTACATATTAGAAAAAGAAAGAAATAGTTTGATGGAAGACCTGGAAGTAGACAAAAATTAGTGCCATTGAATACATAATTTCCTGTTTGAATTAATTGAGTTTGGGTTTAAAAGCCCCCAGCCCCCCACCTTTTTAAAATTAAGTACCAGTTCAGCAAAATAAGTATGTTTGTGAAGGGTTTTCCTTTTTGGTCAGAAAAAAATATTTTGTTATTTATAAGAAACTGAAAAAAAAATTATTTAATTTTGAAAATTTTAATTTTCAAGACACTCTTGTAATACTCATTTATTTCCTCCTATATACTCTTAGTTTTTTGTAATAGAATTCCTTCATTCTCATAATGCAGCTTTTTAATGGCACAAATAGGAAGGAGCCTACTCCAAATACTTAAATTATTTCCAAAGGAAAATAGAATAGTCATTAGTTCTAAAGTGTTTGTTTAGAACAATTACTATATTGTTTTGAAACAATGTTCCATTTCTGACCTAGGTCAATTTCTATAATATAAAGCATGTATGCTCTGGTGTCACCATAGTATAACCTCTAGTTTGAGGCATGTTCATTCCATTTACAGAAAACACAAAATTTTATGAGATGTAGACAAATTAGCCACAAAGTGCTTTTAGTCTTGCTGTTAGCTGTAGTGAAGTAACTGAAAGGTTTCTAGTATTTGCTTGTGATGCTTTCAGCTGCAGTAATAAAAGGTATGCACTTACCCTCACCTGCAATTTCTTGTGGTCCAGAAGACTGCTTTATTAAAAAAAAAAAAGTTTGATCTGAATTCAAAGTTCCCTGCCTGAAGACATTAACGGAAATAAAACCTTATAACACTGAAAGCTCTCTTTTCTTTAAATACCAATGATTCAGTTAGGATTTATTTAAATATCCCTAAAAATAGAATTTTAAGTGGGACATGCTCATGTCAACACAGTATAAGTTGTCAAATATGTATAGAATCAGAGTACAATCCAAATGCAATTTAAACCCCAGTTCTGTGCTAACTTTGCTGTACAGAAATTAGGAAGAAATCCATAAAATAGATATACTTGTTCCATGTTCATGAGTGATCTGATTAATCCTTCCACGCACACAGTCAAGAGAAACTGATACGAGTGTTCCGTTACGCACGTCAAAAGATGCACGGAGGGACACACTGGTCCATGTGCTTCCCTCTGGCATCTGACCTCCAATCTGCTGAGCAATTGCTGTGGGCTGCATGTGATCCATGGTCAACTGATTGAGTGTCATTTTGAGCACATTGCATGAGTGGATGAGCTTTAAGTTAAATGCAAGACTGGCGACACCCTTTTCCGTAAAAATGAAATACTTCTGAGCAAGCTGTCCTGAAGAAACCAATTGTATCTGTTTCTCATTGGGTGAGACCTGGGTGAAACCCAGTAATTTATTCCTCACAGCTCCAGTAGGCAGACCTGTAACAGAAACTGTGGCTGATAGGGCACTAGAAACTGCTGAAGGGATCCAGATGAGGCTGAACATACTAATTCCAGAACTATCTCCAAAATACCGAACATTACACTGTGCAGGAGAAAGTATCTCAAAGCTAATCAGATCTCCAGCATCAACTCTCGTGGCCCCAGAAGCAGATATTGAGGTATCTCTGTAATTCACCCCAGATTTAAATACATTAATTAATTCTCTGTTGGTACCATTCCTATTGATGTAAGAAATTAAGGAGAAGCCCTCCCGGACACATGTATGACCCATGGAATACAGTGCTTGGTGGAACACAAATTTGACAACACCAGTTTCAGTGAACTTTATAGCTCTGCCATCATGAGATAAGCTTAGCATGTAAGGGTCAGAAATGGATATTATTTTAAAGGCAGGTCGATAGTTGGTTTGGTAATGCATTGCTGTTGACATCTGTGCACTGAGTGCCACAGCACCTGTGTCATGTGACAACCAAAACAAACTGAGTGGGGTATTAAGATCATAAATATTTAAGTCTTTGCTTTGATTGCAGAATTGATTTGGGCTCCTCAAATACACGGAAAGAGTTTGGCTGGGCTCCACTTCAGCAGCACTGCTTAAACTAGTGCTCTGGAAATACTTCCCCTCCGGCTGTTCAATGCGAACACCACTCAGTTCACGGCCTTCCTCACTGCCATTTAGCTTTAAGGAAAGCTGCAAAAAATTCCTGCAGTTGTGCTTTACTGCAAAATTTAGGTCAGTCCACAACAGACCATGTTGCCTAAATACCAGGCTGTTATCTTCGACAGACAGAATTTCACAGGGAAGCTTTCCCTTTATCTTCAAGGTCAAGCCAGAGTAGACCTGAGAGATGCCAGACTTTACAGAAGGTAGAATGATGTTTGCAGCCCAAGATTCTGAGAGTTTGTTTTCACTGGTTGCTGAACAAACTGTATCACTGACAGTGGAACATGGTGTGGCGACCATTCCATCTTCACATTTTAAACATGCTTGACATTCTTGCATTTCCTTATTAAAGAAATACTCCTCACCACACAGTCCCAAAGCTGCATCCTTCTCAGTAATTCCAAGGCATCGGAAACCACCTATTCACAGGAAACAGATAATTTTTATTTCCATATCTTTAAAACAATAAATCTAAGAACTCTATAACTCCATGTATTAAGTATCTTCATTAACACATCTTATCATCAGAGAGAAAACTGAAGACAATTACGGTGTTGGATCACTTTGCTCTATTAAGGATACCTAATAGCAAACACAGGAACTACTAGGGGTAACTCATCTTGCCCAAGTCAAATCCTGTGGTTTAGAGTGGGAAAGCAGCAAGATAGGGTAGCATAGGGGCAATTCTAACCAAATCCTGCAATGGATCAGATACAATGATACTGCTGGAAGGACACTCTCTCCCTTGCCCTAGGGGACAGGCATGGTAACTAACTGGTGCACTGGGCAGCGAAAACATTTTCAGCTAATGGACAATTGCCCTATGCAAGGAGAAATGTGCATTGTCTGCCCAGACATGTTATGGGTTATGCTACATGTTATGCTACAGCATGGCTGTAGCAGTGCTTTTCAACCCAAGAGACATGGACTGTAGGCATTCTGGTAGTTTTTTTAAGAACCTGGAAGAGACAAGTAGGAAAAACAAAACTGTAAACGGCAAGCTTAAAATCATGCAGAAGTCCACAAATTTTAAAAGGTGGAAAAACACTGTGCTAAGACACTGGACAGCAGCGTTCATGATCAATTTAAAAAAAAAAAAAAAAAAAAAAAAAAAAAAAAAAAAAAAAAAGAAAATAAAAATGAAAAAAAACGAAGTAACGTCTAGAGGTGCCATCTGAAATTACTTTATGTGACGTAAAGCAATGTTGTGCTTTTAAATGAATGGTACACTGTGACCTCAGTGGATCAAAGAATACACACCCAAAGAGCGAGTTTTTAAAACAGCCTGTAATTTTCTATGGCAATTTTCCAAAAGCAAGCTGCCTATGCCTCCATCTGCAGTGATTGGTGCCCAAAATCTTTGTGCACAGAGCCTTCAGGATCTAAATCAACACACACGATTTGAAGCACCCTAAAGAATAACACGTGCAGTTTGTGCCTCAAAGCTTAGTGACTAAAGCACCCACTTCTGCTTTTTTACCTGCAGTAAAGTCAGTAATCATCTTTCTTATAGCCCTTCTTAAATATCCTTTACTACCCAAAAACTGTGTCATGCATTTACTTTATTTCTCAGCTGGAAAGTTGCTAAATCTAAACCAGGATTTATCTGAGTCTGAGACTAAAAGCATTTGACATAGACCTCAGCAAGCCCTTTTTCTCCATTGCTAATTCCAGTGTGGAGCTGGCTATGCAGGCTGCTGAGGCGGGCACATACACACACCACAGATACCACAAACTGCAAGACAGAGCAGTATACACACACCTGGTCCACAAGGGAGGTCAGAATATCAGCTAAAATTCACTTCTGATACTACACTGTTCAGCAGAGAACACCAGACTGTTAATATATACAGGCTTCATATATTCACCCTCATATCTCTTTGTCTATGTTTTATTCACTACTGATACGTAGGACTATATGATTTATGATGTGAGAAGATTCTTTCTGAGACCAGGTATCAGTTTCCCAAAAGAGCTCATAGCAGAGCAGAAAGATTTGTCTATTTAAATAAAAGTCAAGAGAAACTTAACAATTTGTTCCCCCTGAAAATGTCTGGCTTTTTTAATAAGAAACAGAAGCCAAGTAAGTAAGATCCCATTTTTTCAACTAAGAACATTCTAAGGGGAATAAAAAAAAATCCGAGATGAACTTTCCTTTTGTTAATTGGTTTTAACCATGGCGTACCTGTTCTCATGACCCTTTTAACTCATTCTACTTTTGCAACTTCTCACTTCAATGGCTCTCCATCACTAAGAAATACTTGATGAGCTGCTATTGAATACAAAAATGCAGCTGATTCACACAGCAGAGAAGATCTGCAGTAGTGCCTAGAAATACTTTTTATATTATTTGCTTCTTCAAAATATATTAATGTATATTTAAGGATTTTTAAATAAATACCAAGTTTTGCAAACACTTGCATTGACTGCTCTCACCAATTTGCTATCTAGTCCCTCACTGGTTAGATCTGCAGCAGGTGTTCCCCCTGCATGTACTTCAAATGGGTGACTTCAAAGCAGCACACAGGCTGCTCTATACCATAAACACAGCAGCAAGAGCAGCATCCTACCCTCTGCCCAGAAGAGGTCAAGCACCAAATGACAGCCAGGTATCAGAAAGCCAGCACAGGAGCATGCTGTGACTGCTTCTTACCACTCTTTTGCTGCCTGACAACCTCTCCCACTTCTTCCAGGCTCCTGCTCTGCACTTGCTTTAACAGTGAGCAGCCCAGCTGTACTCAGGCTGGATTTGTGAAACTGAGCATCTCTGCATCACATCCACCAGCCCTCACCATCCATAGAGGCCAGGAAATTGCAAGGCAATTAAGAGTATACCACACCATGTATTTATGTACTCATAACTAGACTCATAACCACCTGAGGGAGAGGTGACATTCAAGCAGATTGAATTGCTTGAATGCGGGATCCATTTCTTGTTAGATTCTCTACGTTTGGATCATTACAAATCACACACACAGCTAATTATGAATCAGTCCACACCAGAGACAACAGTCAGACCACTCTCCCATTACTGTCTAAGAAGGAAACAATGCACTAGATTCTATTTTTACTGATTAAGTACCTCCAACCATCATTGCTCCCAGATGACTAGCATTTAACCAAATAACAGCTCCCATCCTAGATGAAAGCAAGGAAAAGCATCAGAGGAAGAAGGTATGATGTAAAGGAAAGTAGAAGGGTGAAGAAAGAGAGACTCATAGTTGCATGTTTCTTTATTGTTGTTTGTTCTGTCTCCCTTCACACTGCACAGTGAACATGAGTTGCTAGAGATGCTACAGACTTTGCGTGCAGCTCAAGAAACCACATACAACATCTGGAACTCATATGTTGGATCAAATCCTCATCTCCCCTACATTACCCAAAACAGACATTGAGTTTCAGCCTCCCTTTTGACAAGTTAATTGCACTTCTATAAGATAATGAGCTATAATGAACAGACAGGCTGAAAGTTGCAATCCTCTCCAGTAAAAAATAAAAAGATCGCTTTCTCTTTTGTGACAGACAGGGACGGCTTTGACAGGATGTTGATTCCTGATCCAGGTGATGGGAAGTAGTTTGCTTTCATGTCTTTACAAGCCACCATTAAAACCAGGAGAGGAGGAATCAAGAGAAGAGTCCTTTCCTTCCAAAGACATTGCTACTGCCTTTCTATGGTCTGACACACCCCCACTATCCATCTATTTTCTTGGCAGCGTTTTGCCCCTTTGCAGTTTTGTAGACCACTCTCAGTCTGGGTCCCCCCACAAAAGAATCCACTGGATAAATTCCTTACAACCTTCCCTTTTCCAAGCCACAGACTAGAGGAACACCAAGTGATTACCACATTGGTGGCTCTCCTTTCTTAGAGCTGGGGCCTTGTGGGCTTTCTTCCACAAAACCACCGACTCAAACAAACCCAGCCTCTTATTTAAGAGGTGACAATGTCTTACACCTTTCCAATGCTCTGTCTCAAATTCTGTGCCCTAAGCTGTCTTGTCTCTAACTGCCAACCACTTAGGCTGTCTAAAAGTGTCTTGCCTCCTCTTTTGTAAGACTCATGGCACCTCCTTTACAGCACTTGCCTCATAAAGCAACACTTCCTCTAGTAATTTCCAGCTTTCTGTAGTATTTGTAGTAATACTACCTAGCTCACCACAATTCCAGCCCAGAGGAAGTAAGGACAATATAAGTGAGCCTATGCCCCTTTTTAGTTCTTTCCTTGGAGCAGTTCCCTTTGTCTCCACCAGTGGCAAGGCAGAGATAGTACAAAATCACTCAGAATCACCTGAAAAGAAGCCCCTGCCCCTCAGAGGGGCCATCTTCTTTTTGCAAGTCAGAAGTCTAGAGCAGGAAAAATGTAAGACCTAATGAAGCCCTCCCTTGGTTATTTGACTGGGAGCCTTCAGGCAGAGGTCACAACTAGCAAAATGCTTTATTTGATCACAGAGTTCCTTTCAAGGTTTTTTTGGCCAACCAGAAATCAGACAAGTAGAAACAAACCCAGTACCTGGACACAATTTGCCCTGGATGTCTGTTAGTTTTGGGTTTTTTGTGTCTGCCATGAGAATTAATGAAAGCAAAGTCTGCAGTGCAGAATTCCTGTCAATTCTGTTCTTAAATATCTGAAAAATTCTGCCCCCTCCCCCCCCCAAAGGTAGAAACTGTTCAGTATTTTCTCAGTATCTGACAATATTGTTGCTAAAGGAGAATAAGACTGATGGAGGGAGGCATTATAAGCACCTTCATTAGATCATATCAAGTATCTACCCCAGTGCAGCAGAAGGAAAATTACAACTATTTTTCTCCATTAGGAATAATGTGGATTTTCACCCCATTTGCACTAGCATGAACAACAAGGAAAGTCAGGTCATAAGTGAAAATTAAAACCAAAGCATATAAAACCCTACAAAAATAAAGTAAAATGGACCATCCAATGCTCCTAGAGGATATTACATCCTCAATAGCCCACTGTCCACAAGAACTGCTATCAACTTACAGCTGAGTGTTTTTCAACCCCTCTAATTCCAGCAAGCTGGGTAAAACATTCAGGCCTGAATCCTTTTCTATCTCTGTGGCCTGCACCTGGAGCTCTAATTAGTTTCATTCTTTAATTACCAGAGAATATTTACTTACCCGGAGTATTCAAGCACTTTATCCTCTCACCACAAATGCTTGGAAATTCAGTGCATTCATCTCTGTCCTGTAAATCACAAAGACCATATTGTAACACTTTAATGCAACAACTTAAATTTGAAACAGGCACTTCTGCAGGCTCTGTGATACCCATCTCCCAGTAAAAGGCGTGTGTGGGGACAGAGAGGGGACTGATCTCATAAGCACGTTGGAGCAAGACAATGTGGTTTGGATTTGTCACCTGTTCTAACAAGTTATTCGAAAAGACTGTGTGGTGTCCACAGAAAACAAGTAGTATGCAGATGATGAGCTAAATGGATTGATTCTACAACTAAAGCTCATTACAATGAATGGTCTGTAAGACACTACCGCAGCCCTGAGAGTGATGCATCATTCCATCCTTCATAAGGATATTTTTTAGGAAAGGCTCTTAAAGAAATTCAGTCTACGAGGAAGGTGCTAACTGAAAAACACAAGAAAGGTAAATGATAAAGTAGTATTTCCTGTCAATGAGCCCTCCTTTCACCGTACAAAAGGCAGAGGGGAAATAATAACAGGCTACATCTGCATTTAAATGATAGCATTAAAGAAAACTGAGACTAGCAGAGAGGGAACTCAGAAGACTCTTTCAGGTTCTCTTCTCAGTGTCTTAGGATTAGGTCACACGCTGTTGCGGCTCATATTAAGCTAAGAACTAGGGGCAACACTTGGCAAAAAAGACATTGTTTGAAACAAGACACTCACTATATTTTTATGTTTGTACATTATGTTTAACCTGGAACCAGCTCTTATATTTGTTTTAACTGACAACTTTTGTTTTCAAACTTATAAATAAGTATCTGACCTCTAGGTTTGGCCAGTAAAGTTTTCCTCTGCTTTTCAGAGATGCCTAGAATTCCTGCAGAATGGACTAAGATTAAATTTTAAAAATCCAGCATGCATAAGTATACATGCTTTAGGATGTCTTCTTGTACCACGATGAAAAAAATCAAAATTCTGACAGCTGTGAGGTTTGGGAAAGCATCGTACCCAACAGGCACAAACTAGTACCCCATTAGAAGCAGGAAATTGTAAGGAGAAACCCACAAAAAACTTCAGGCAGACTTTGAAGTGCCATAGATCCCTTCAGTAAAACACATGCTTCAAACTGGATCTTTCCAGCTCTCCAAATAGTTATTTCCAGAATGCTATCCCCATATGTACAACAAAATAGTTCATAAGCATTAACTGAAAGATACAGAATTATATTTCACCTGGCAAATCCGATCAGAGTTTGCAGAACACTTGGCCATTTGAAAAAAACCAGCAGGACACAATGTGCATTTTTCGCATTGTGATGGTGTCTTTTGGAAATTGCAAAATTCATCACTTTCACAAAGGCCACAGTCCAGCAAAGACTCCCCAGCACTTATCACTTTTGCATCCACTTCTACTTTATGCACTGAGTATGACTTCTGGAGATGATTTCTGACCTGGTTCTGAAGTCCTTGAAGATGACTTTCAAAATAATTTTGAATATCTTCTTGCAAACTCTGAAATGACATTTGTTTCACTGTATCAAAAAGCATGCCATACTGGACTTTGATCAGATCCATTTGCTCATACATTTTTCTTTGCTGCTCAAGAATCTCCCGCTGCTGGCTAACCAATATGTGCTGCTGTTCAGCAAGTTTTTGCTGCAAATCAACAATGATCTGCTGTTGGCTTTTTAGCATTTCAGTAAATTTTTCATGCCCTTTGGCAAGGTGCAGCTGTAGTATTAGGGCATCTTCAGACGGAACTTCATTTTCTCCTGAAATAGAAACGATCGGTTATTGTCCAAGAAAAGTAATTTTCCAGCTTGCTGTATGAGCTCTTCAAAGGCATTCATATTTTAATAAGTTAACGAAAAGTTTCACTAAATTCAAGTAACGGTTAGAAAGCCAGTTCTTCTACTATCTTTGTAGTCCCTTCGTGGGGCCATAAGGTTTTCAATTTTATAAGAAACAAGATTTATAGTTGTAGACATTATAAAAATTGTAATCAAATCACATGTTTCAGGGCATAGATTTATCATCACTAGGGTTCAATAACAGATTAATCATTCCTGTGTACATGTTCAAACACAGTAAAGAGTAAATGACCAATTTCCACTGTGGAGGTGATAAAACAAAGTACTAAAATTTTCTGAGAACACTGAGCTATTAAGGGTTGTAAAAGTAAGGGTCAATTGCAAAGAGCTGCAAAAGGAGTCTATGATAATGAGTAGTAGCAATAAAATGGCAAAAAGAAACTCAAAGGTGAAATAAGGCACCCACTGGAAAAAAAATCTGGAGTTTTTTTAATCAAGTGCTTTACTTGTAGATTACCATTACTATTTGAAAACAATGTTGAGGTAGTAGTTCTAGATATAGATATTGGTCTACAGAGCCATATAAACATCAGTTCAATGCCCACAGAGGTCAAAATGGCAAATAAAATGCTACAACTAATCAGAAGTACACAACAGAAGATAATGTAGCATTATGACATTATATTAATCAATAGAGCATCTTTACAGCATGCAGTTCTGGCTCTCCACCTCAAAAAAGGGCAAGTAAGAACTCAAATAGTTCACAAAAGGGCATCAAGGAAAATCTTATGTATGATACTGTTACAATAGGGGAAAGTAAAGGACTTCTCAGAGTTGGAGACTTTATGTATTAAAAAAAAAAAACAAAACTGTGTGTATTACAGGTGTCGTAAAGCAAGTGGGTATGGAAAGGCTCTTTGCTCTTTCTTCCAATATAAGAATTAGGGGCCACTAACTAAAGGCACTGGTTGCAACACATGCCAGAAGTTGAATCAGGTCCAGCAAGTTGCTGCCTCATATATAAAATCAAATCAGTCTGGGGCTAAAAGATACACAGACATCAATTGGGTTCATGAAATCTGAACAACTGTTGGAGCTGGGAAAATGATCTTGGCACACATGATGCTATACTTTCCACAGTTCATGGTGCACAGTGGACTTTTCACAGTCCACTGCTGGATGCTGCCTGAGAGAGACTTCTGAATCCAGCACGGTCATTCATCTGTTCTCATGCAGCACTGAATTTTCTTCTTTTAAGTGCAGAACATCAAGGATGAAACAATGAAAAAGACCATAGCCGGTTCCTGTTTACAGTCCCAAAAATATTTTGATCTTCAGTTATTTTTATTCACAGCATAAGGCACACATCAATTTTTATTTTTTAGTATTCACTGATATATTAAGGTAATTTGTGGGGTACAGGATGCTAAGTTTAAATGCTAGTACTCCACCTCCCCTCTTGTTAATCACCTCTTACAAAGTTTATACAACCTTGCCTACTTTTAGTATCTGTCTGTTGTCAAATTTGCCTGAAATCAGCCCATAGATTTGACAGATACCAGGCAGCAAGACAGTTACAAGAATACTGTGATTGCTTATCAAGATTTTTCATCAATCTACATGGGCTCCATTTGAGCTTGAGGCTGCAAAGACAATAACAAATTCCTTTTCACAATACTTTTGCTCTCAGAAGTCTGGCTTATAACTGAGCATATGGGCAGAAGAGCTCAGGTCTTTGCCAAGTATTTTGGCTGTAAAGGTGACAACACAGTGCAGAAGGACTACACCTTGTATCAGCAAGAGTTATGTCTTCAAAGCAGATGGAAAGCCTGTGAGGAAAAGGGCAGCCCTTGCCTGTCCAAGGAAAGCATAGCCACCTAGAAAAACAGCCAGTGAAAGCTGGCATACTGAGGCTACCATGTTGACTACTGTTACTTGTTTCTTGGCAGGTTGATCTCCCTGTAAATTTTCTGAGAGGGACTTCATCTTTTTGTCCTGAATTAGTATGGTTTCTTACATGCTGGGATCACATGTAAGAACAGGGCTCCAAGCTAATGCTGCAATACATTTATCAGTTATTAATAAAAATAGTATAAATGTAGTAAGTAATGAGCACAATGTTCTTCTAACACCAGAAAAGCTAAAATCTAAATGCAGTCCCCTAGGAAACTGCTGCATAGTACTAACAGCCATGACATTTACTGCTGAATGTGCTGAGTACACGTCTGCCTCTCTCAGTAACTTCACAAAGAGATTATCTTGTCTTTAAACTTGAACTTAAACTGAAGTAACAGCACTAAACTATGCTCTTCTAGGCCTTTTGAGCCTCCTTCTCAATGAAAAAGGTAAAGAGAAATAACCTTCAGACAGGTGAGGAAAAGGCCAATTGCAACACTTAAAGGTCAGCCCAGGGAACTGTCTCACCAACTGCAAGGGGGAGTGAATCCTGTAGTCAAGGATATATCACCAAACCACTTTTTACCAAAACCAGTTCTACTCCAGTTCTCAGTGGCTGACGTTCACGTACCGGTAGCAGTTCCTCTTTTAATTATTCCAGCCATAACATATGTATTGACAGGGAGAATACAGACTCTACTAAGGTAGGGTTACTGGGCTCAAAGATCCCCATCATGGGAATCTGGGCTTTTCTCACACTCACAAAACAAACTATTACAGCAAAGAAAGTCTAACTGAAGCCCTGGTTAGGGCTTCATAAAGAGACATAAAGTAAATCATAAAGAGACATAAGGTAAAGCTTACTTTTAAGTACATATTAAAGGACCACTGCCTTCAGCCAGTCACTGTCTGACTTGCTGGCAGTAACAACAGCTACAGTTTTAAGTACTGACTGCAGTGAAGCTTACTCACATGATGAACCAGCTTTCCACTATCTCTGCCCTAAAGGGCCTTACAGAACTTTGTAACAACAGCTATGCTCCAGTTACTCAGTTTCACTTGGCGGCTTTTGGCTGTCAAAAGCTCATCTGACGAGAACATGTGGCCTAAAAATCCTTTGCAACTTTTTTCTTGCCTCATTTTTATCCGTGTTGCAGAAGTATGACTGAACTTACACTTACTGGTACAAGAGGCCCTTCACTGCACAATAATAGTCAATGCTACTGGCAGCTCACAATGCCAGAGCAACAGAGAATGTAATAAAGCTCTTGAGAAGACTCAACTGAAAATAAACTACATTCAGTTAAGCAGAAGGGATATCTTGTTTGCCAAAAGAATTCTGAAGTAGAAGTCCAAAATAGATTAGATGCAACATGCCCTAAACGTGGCCTGGTTTCTACTAACTATATAAAGGTAAGGCACAGTGATCAGGTCAGACAGGGATGCTTCTATTGCAGATGTCTAAAATCATAAGAATTACACTGCAAGTGATATTTACACATTAGTAGATTCCAGCAATCAAGTACCTCTGCACATTGCCCAGGCAAGGAACACCCACTAGCAACACTCAGATGTTCCCATAAATACAGATGCAATATCACTTTTCTTTCACTCACATGCCACACACAGCAGTGGCAAGGTCAGCATTGCAGACATCTGCTCCATGCTTCCAGGATTAATCCATGGTGCAAACATATCACATACAAACCTCTGCTGCATTTCCCTAGTATGCCTGGAAAGGACACATCATCCTCAGGGAATACTCCAAGGACAAGGCAGTCCTCAGGCACAATCTGCAGCTACACAAGGTGCAGAGGATAAAATCAGGAAATTATCCTACTGTGAGGAAGAGAAAGTGTGATCTTGATGGGTACATGAGAGCACAGGGCCATCTGACAGTGCCAGTCACTCTGGTAACCATAGGAGATGAGAGCAGTGGACTGCAGGCACTACTCAGTGCACATATAGCAACAGCATGAGCACCTAAAACCTTGTTCACCAGATTTGGCAGGTATGAGGCATGTCAGCTGCACATTATTTTGCCCAAATGCAGATGTTTGCAGCTGCAGAGGAGTCTGCTCAAAAGAAAACAACAGAAAGATGGGTCTGGTAGGAAAAATTAAGGATTTAATGTCAATTAATTAGGAAGAAGAGAAACACAGAGGAATACAAAATAAATCAAAACAGGTCCTATACATTCCTTCTTTTGGGATGCCAGTCTTGCATCTGACAGAAGTACTCACGGTGCTGCTGATAAACAGCAGTGAAAATCTAGCAGAGGTATGGGCTCATCTGCTTGGAAAAGGGAGTACAAGTCTGCATTCCAGCATCTTCACCGGGACAAGAGAAGCAACGCTTCAGCTGCAGCTGGCAGGAGCTTCCCAAACAGTAGCTGTCATGCTGGTGATACTGGCTGAAAAGTTGATGATGATGTTTGTGTGATCCCCACAGAAGGGCTGTGCTGGTTCTCACAGGCAGCTGGTGGGCAGTAAGTGGCATCTGCCTCATGCAGACCAGCCTGCAAACACAGACACAGCACTGGGAATCAGCTAGAGCCCCTGGCACGTGCCTGTACCTTGGAAGGCCGATTCCAGGCATGGTTTTCAGCAGCATTCAAGTAGACCGCACTTCACATAAATGGAACTACAGGCAAACGGTAGAGAAGGTCTCTCTCAGTGACTGAAGGATCATAGAATCACAGAATGGTTTGGGTTGGAAGGGACCTTAAAGATCATCCAGATGCAACTCCCCTGCATGGGCAGGGACATCTCCCATTAGACCATGATGCACAAGGTCTCATCCAACCTGGCCATAAACACAAGGGAAGGAGCATCAACAACCTCCCAAAGCAACATATTCCAGTATCTTACTACCCTCATGGTGAAGACCATTTCCTAATATCTAACCTAAATCAACCCTCTTTCAGTTTAAAACCATTACCCTTTGTCCTGTCACTGCCCTCTCCAGTGAAAAGCCCTACCCCAGATTTCCTGTAGCCCCTTCATGTACTGGAAGGACACTATAAGATCTTCCCAGAGCCTCTCTTCTCCAGGATGAACAGCTCCAACTCTCAGCCTGTTTTTGTAGCAGAGGTGCTCCACCATCTGATCATCTTTGTGGACCTTCTCTGGACCTTCTCTAACAGGTCTATGTATTTCCGGTGCTGGGGGCTCCAAAGCTGTATGCAGTATTCCAAGTGGAGTCTCATTAAGCACCACATTTACACATTGTTCAGTCCCCTCCAGGGATGGTGATCTGACTGCCTTCCTAGGCAGCCTGTTTCAGCGTTCTACAACCCTTTCAGCGAAGAAGTTGCAAAAAAAAAAAAAATACTGCTGTATTTTCTTTTCCTCCTCACCCAGGTCACATGCTGAACACATCTCACTGCAAAGAGGACTGGGAACACATAGCACCCACTCCAAGTACTGAAGTCAACTCTGAGCACTTTGACTAACCCCAGACACCCCTAGAACTCAGCTAAGCCTGTCTGGAGCATACTCACTAGTACACTTAAGAGGTCCCTATATTTCCTTCAGAGGGATTTCTGCTGGTCCCTATATGTTACTGACCACCATGGGCAATTCCCCCTGAATCTGGTTCTTCCCCATGAAGCTACATCTGTAATTGCATACCTACAAGAAAAGATCCTGACACATCTGCATAGGACTTATCCACAAAATTTCACAGCAGGAAAGCCACCATCTCCACAACAGACTGGGCACAGCTATTGAGAGTGTCTCAGTCTCTCCTAGCAGAGCTCTTTGAAATACCAGAACTACAGTGTTTCTTCATGATCCTTCCCTGCATTTGCCCAGTTGTGCTCACTGCATGCTGTTTGAGTAGCAGCTCTTCCTCAAACAGTCATAAATGCATTTCCCTTACTTAGATGTCTGATTACCACACTTTGTTGTTCTCTTTGTTCCAGCAGACAAGCTGTCCTGGAATCTATGCAGAACCATGCTCATTTCCAAGACCAACCACTTCAACTGCAAATGGGGACAGGAGGAGGTATTCTCTGCACTAATGCAGGAAACCCACTGACCTGTGTCCAAAATGAAGGTTCAGGCAAACACAGAGAATGCTAGATGTTGCAGGTAGAGTAGAATATCAGATGCTCACTTGTACGCTGACTTGAAGGAAACCAAGGATGGCTTAGTTTTGGTTTTTTCGTCCTGATTTCATCCACTAGATGTTGATGACTCCATTATGCTATTCTTCCACTCTGAGGAGAGAAAGATGGACGATGAAGGCCTGGGTCCAGTCTTTGGAATGGGCAGAACCTGCATATATGCCCTTTGCAGTTTGAACAGAAGTGTGTCTAGAGAAGGTCTCATCCACACCAACTGCCATGATTGCTGCAGTGGGCCTAAGGTGTAAGCTGTTGCCACTCACTGGCCACTGCAAAAGCAGTGAGAGGGGAGAACTTCTGACAGAGCAGTTGTCCTCATCTGAAAACTCTCATACATAGAAGCTCATATGTTATCATGGGCTTGTTCAGTGTGCTTCCATGCTGACAGTGCTCTTCATGAGATTATTCAGTTAAGTGCTGTGTACTGTTTTCCCTCCAACACGTAGGATGCTTCCCTCCAACATGTAGGAGAGGAATACACAGATCTGTGACTGGCACTGCCCATAAGGTAGCATTCATTCTTGATGTATTCAAGGACTTTGTAAAGAGAAACTTCTAACCACGCTTCTCTTCCTCCAAGACTTCACCCAACACTAGGCCTGCAAGGAGCATAAAATTGAAAGAGTACTGTGAACTCTGTGTCAAGTCTCCAAAATCCCCAGCATCTTCACTCTCTGATGATTTCTTTTTAATTTCCTTTATTCTGCTTTCTTCTGACCCACATCAAAAGGGACAGAGGATGTAACCCTAAGGCCTAGGAGATAAAGGGTGTATGTAACTCACTATGTTAGCTGGAAGTGACAATGGTACTGGAGACTGGGCAGCACAGACTGATCCGGGTCCTCCAAAGATGGCCAACGAATAAGAAGATGTTTGGAGAAATAGGTCATGTTTAGCTGGATGCTCTTTTTAAGACCTTCAGAGTGATATAACATGTCTGCTTTCAGCACCATCCAAGCAGTATTACTCCATTCTGTCTATGCAAAATGCCCTTACTATTTGCTAATCCTTGTCTTACATTAAGATGGATTTGGTAAGAACAAAGAAAATGCAAATATCCTGGGTCCTTTTACAAAAGGGAGGCAATTACAATAATGGCACCAAAAGCATGCACAGAAGCAGAGAAAATGGAGACTAACCACAGTGACTTCTCTGGTTTTGGTCCAAACATACCAAAGTTCTCTAAGACATCTGGGAGAAGTATCAGGCAAGACAAAGGTAGACAATGTCACTGCACTAGGCACGGGGCAGGTTAAATTTCAGCCCTAGGACTGGAACTGCCACTAAGTTCTGGAGTCTGCTTTAGAGGAGGTAGCACTTCACCAAGTAGACATCAGTAACATGGCTTGGCATGTGACTCTGGTGTCTGAAGCCTCAGAATAGCCCCATGGATGTGACAAAGTTTAAACTACCTTCTTCAAGCTTTCCATTAGCTTTTAACATCAGCACAGAATAAAATAAATTACCCTTCCTCACCCATTTAATATATTTCAGATACAGCATTACCAGAATCAAAACTGCACTGTGGTCATTAAGGATCTGCTGGTGCTTTTCATGTGGGTAAGCCCTTATACCCTTGGCAATTGCAAAAAACTTCTGCTGACCTGTGAGTATAACCATGACCAGACCTGGCTTCCTACAGGAATACTGCAATGATCAGAGCTGTGCTCTCCTCAGCTGACAGTCAAGTGCTCTCAGTACAATATCTCTGTGCAATAAGAGAGAATATGCATGGTCGTGAGTTTTTCCTTGCTATTACAGCATGACGATCTGTCAGCAGTAGAAAGTTTCTTACCAAAGGCATAAGTTTGTTCATCCTGGGTGTGGAACATACAGACACCCCACTGAAGCCTTGTATAATGTTGCTATTAATTTTAAACCCCAGAAATACGAGACTGTGAAAAGAGAGACTGATAGTCTTACACTTGTTTTTAAAACAGCACTAAAAAAGATTTTGCCATGTTTCATCTGCTGTGGGTCTCCCATGCACACATGTGCGTGTGGAGGGGAGATGAAGGGGAGAAGAGCCAGGGCAGCAATTCACCCAGGTGTCACAACAGCCAGTAGCAGATTTGCACCCTTATTGCCCCGACATGAGGGGGTCTGATGTACCCGTGCAGGCGCCCTTGTGCTCGGGCTTCCAGAGGGGCTCGGGGGACACTCCGTCCAGGCGTGAGGAGACTCCGCAAGCTCCGCTGAGCCGGTTCGGCCCATGGGAACCCCGGAGAGACCCGGCCGCGGCCCTCGATGCCCTCCATCCCGGGGGTCCCTCCCGCCCTCTTCAAGGAGCCCCGCACCTGGCTTGACGTCGCAGGTGAGCTGCACCCCCAGGGCGCCACCGCCCAGCTCGGGGCCAGCGTAGGCGAAGTCGTCCCCCGCGAACTGGGCAGCTCTCTCGGCGGCGCGCAGCAGGACGGGCTCGGGGCAGCCCTCACCGGGGGCGGT
>JAAWXA010000002.1:13110446-13127727 GCA_038090715.1 Florisuga fusca | reverse complement strand
GATGGGGGCACCGCCGCTCCCTCCGCCCCAGCCCAGGGTGCACAGAGCCGCGGTGCCCCCATCCCTCTCACTCTCGTTTTTACAGGTCGCAACAGAGCGTCCCAAATCCGGGAAAAAACTTTTTACACCACTCATCCCCCGCCCCCGCCCAGTACCGTCCCTTCCCGGCGTCTCCCGGAGTAACCTGCGGGAAGGTGCGGGACAGAGCCCGGAGCAAGTGCGGCCTCGGGGCTGCGCTCCTCGGAGCAGCTGCTCGCAGCGGGCACTGAGACTGACCTCCTCCAAAAGCTGGAGGGGAATGGAAATGTGCAACATTCCTGGGGCTTCGTTAGCATCAAATTTCCCAAGCGCCTCCCTTTAACTCCTTCGCTCCTCGAGCCCCTCCTGGATGCCCGGGGCGGAGGGGGCTGCCCCGCCGCTCCCCTCGGGATCCCGCTCTCCTGCGGGGCCTCCGGCATTTCTTTCGCCGTGTTATCCCAAGGCGACAGACGAGGATACATACACGTTTTAAAGATGGGTTTTCATACCCAGTGGTTTTATTTCCCGTGGATAATAATAATAATAATAATAATAGTAATAATATAACAGCAACAACAATCTCAAAACAACATGAATGAAGCCCACGCTCAACACAGTTTTCAATAAAGAAAATTTCACGAGGCTGAAAAAAAGTTACTGGTAGTTTGGATTTCTTCTTTCTCACTTTGGTCGTCAGGAGCCTACATCAAAGATAACCCCGGTCGGCACCTGCCGTTTTTTCTGAAGCTACTGATAGATGTAGCATAAGAGGAGGCAGGGGACTGATTTTGACATTACATCAGCCGTGCGGCTGGGTGATACGTATTGCTTTTTGATAAAGCGACTTTCCTAGACCCTTTCTGTCAGCGCTCACGCCGATGTGTGAGAAGCAGCATACCTTTCAAGTGTTCCGAAGCGTGAATAACGCCCCGCAGCAGGAGCCACCTCACTTATCTAATCTCTTCCACATGCGGCTGGGGGAAAGAGACACCAAATATGTGTCCACTTCAGCACTAATTGCGATGCTGCGTTTTGTCTATGAGAAGTTGGCCAGCACAGATAAAATAGCTATGGACAGAAGAACAGTTACAGAAAATACTATTTATTGATTTTGCCTTCTTTCCAGACGCAGGCTTACACACATGTAAAATCCTTTTCAGAGTATTTTGGCAATGCTCTCACACTGTGCTATTAATTACACAGAAAAGATGAGAGACAGCACATTGTTCTTCCCTCCCATCCCTAAATTATATTTGAAACTTGTTGGAAATCTCTTTTTTTTTTTTTTTTTTTTAATCTAGACTTGAGGATCTACTGTTTCCCATTGCTACAGAAAAAGTATACCATATATGTAATTAACAACTCTGGCCTTTTTTTTTTAATGAACATTACCTCTTTTGAATACATTGTCTCGTGAAAACTGAAATGCTGTGCAGCAGCAGCTCCAGACCCAGAGGGGAGATACCCCCAGCTGAATTCTGTGGGGCTGGTAACCTGCCGGGTGTAGGTGTCCTCCCACAGACAAGGGAAATCTGGAAATCATTCAAGACCAAGTCCTACATGAAACACTCTGTGCTCTGATCTTCTGTTTAAGTAGGACCCTGGGGTCAAATACTCCTGAGATAGTTTTTTTTTTCCTGAGAGATACTTGTTTTCCTGTGGTTTCCAATATCTCTACCCCAATAAGACAAAAAATAAATGGGGATAAACCTCCATGATCTGTCTTCCTAGGGAATCCAGAGCCTGCTTCTGATAGTATGGAAGTCAGCATGACCTGATATTTCTTCTGAATGAAAAGCTCTGTTTTGTCAGGTTCCTTGATAGGTTTTGCAGCAAATACATTGCTACCACAGCTGTATTATTTTAGAGATCCGTGCCAGTGCATATAAAGGTAACCTAAAATGTAGGCTCATCTTTGGATCATCTTCAGATCATCCTCAGAAATGACAGAGAAAAGCTACACAGCTTGGGATGATTCCTAGACTTACAGGCTGATGAAATTACATGAGATATGTGATGTTCTCAGTCACACCACAAATTGAGAGCAACTCTACTGAAACTGGAGTGTTTATATACTGCTGGGGAAAATATTTTTGTAGAAAAAATCAAAAGCCTTCTGGTAGGCAAATATCATAATGCAAACAAGAGCACTCATTCATGCGTTTTGACCTGGGAAGTGCCTGTACTGCAGAATGCAGCAGTGCAAAATGCTGACAAGCAGCATAAACATGAGTATGCCATCCTTTATGACTGAAAAACTACAATTAAAAGGGGGAGAGGAGGATAATTTAAAAATACATATTTTCTGCTGATGTCTACTATGTGGCATATAAGCTATATGACACTGTTTGTAGGTACTATCTGTGCATAGGAGACACAGTCACCCAGCAAACCAGCCAAAGATCCAACCTGAAGTCAGTGACTTGTGCATCAATATTCACAAAGCAGCAACTATCCTAATCTTTCTTTGTTTCCCTGCATGAGCTCTGCCTAAGCAGGGAGAGCCCATACTTCATATGTTTGCAGGATTTTTTTAATTTTAGTTCACGGCATTTTTCAGATTGGCTGTGTTCTCTAGCACATCTAGAGTGGCTCAGATCAAAGTAGGTAAGGAGGCCTCTACACTATATGAAGTACTTGGGAAGAGTACTTCAGATTTTGCAATGAATAAAATTCATACAGAATTGGTCTGGACCCCTGTGTTCCCTATCAGGCGCTGGTGTCCATTTGGTCTGTCCAGAAACGAGCTCATGTGTTAGGTTCCTCTAAAAGGGATCCTTTCTGCAAGCCCCAAAACAGAATATGATAGGTGAGGAAGACTGGAATAACTGCTTCAAAATCACCCTGCTGCTCTAAACCAGCACACAAGCCCAGAAAGAACCCCAAATCGGCTTACTTAGCACAATCTTCGAGTAGGAACAGCAGCTCCAGCACGTCCCGTACAGTGGGAAGTGGGCTTTGATCACCTCAAAGTACGTTTCACCAAGACCAAAGGCACCTCCTTAAGGACTGCCCGAGTACGTCGGGGATTTGGGGTGCCCGAGGGGCCCTTATTCCTCTTGGGGCGGGGGTTTGGTGGGGCGAGGCCGGGCCAGCAAGCCAGCAGATGGCGGCAGGACCCCGCGCCTGCCCGCCCACCCCGTCCCGTCCCGAGGGAGGAAATCGCTTCCTCCGCACTACCCTGACTTTCCCCTCCGATTTTGCACCCCATAGCTGGTGACTTGAAGTCTCTAGAGGCCGTATGGTGAGACCCAGACTCCGGTAGCGGGCCTTTACGGGGGTCTCCTCCAGACAGGGACTGGGTCCCTGTCCTGGGGACCCCAGGGTGGAGGCACCCATTCCCTCGAGGACATTTGCTTTTCCTGATAGTTTCCTTGTTTCCAATGAACAGAGGCAGATGGATGCTGTCCAACCCTGCTTGTTGTGTTCTCTCTCCAGGAGCTAGTATTCTGCAAAAGTCTGGAGCATGTTTGAAGGTGGATGATATTTTGCAATATGGATAACAAAAAATATCCAAAGCAGTAATAAATTAAAAAAAAAAAAAAATGTTCCACATAATTACCTTTTCTAATAGTTTAACCAGGCAGCAGTTTTCAAAAAATTCCATACCAAGAGCAATTTAAACCCCTTTTTGTTTTCCTGCCTTTTACAATCTTTTTCAATAGCTATATACTACAATTATTTGATCCTACAGGCTTTACAGACATGCTTAACTTAGCAATCTGAAGTACTATTACAACCAGCAGGATTGCTTACAGTGCATACTTTTCAAGATACGGATTTATCTTTAATCAAAACAGAAACCAGAAAAAATAAGTAATTTTGTCTGGTTGTTTTCCATTATTTCTTTTTTACAAGTCTTTTTTTTAAAGTTAAAATACCCCATACTAGTGTCATTTTTAGTAAATGGTTTCCAAAAAAGATTGATAGTTAAGTAAAGAAATAATTACGAACCAGATTAAAACCATGGGAATAGTTTAGAGTTTTTCCATTAAAGCTATTGGCATTTTTGCATGATTGTTAGCTAAGAAAGAAAGAAAAATAAAATAAGGGGAAACAACTCCTGTTATATCTAACTCATTATCAGACAGCATTTGCAACACCCTAATTTTGTTCAGTGCCTTATATCCTTCACTTTCAAAACACTATCAAATCTAAATTACAAGGTGTTTTTAGTATTTTTGATTGCTAAGTTTCCTATTTATAAACTATTTTTAATGTCTACTAAACTTCAGTCTTTATTTCTTGACTGCCTTTTAAGCAATTTATTCTGTACATGGTAAAAAAGATTACAAATTGAAGTACAGATGAGCTGATAGTTGCTTAGGGACTGACAAGTAAAAAGAACCATCACCTACAGCTGCTGATACACAGTGGATAGACCTCAAACCTTTATTCTTTCTTTCCTTGAATGATTTTATGTCATGCAAAATGGCATGTAATGATATCCATGATGATTAATTTGCCTGTAGCCATACCTTAGAGGACTGAACAACTAGATAAACAGAGAGTGCCATGTCACTGAAGTAGTACTTTCCTCTGCCATGTCCTCCATAAAGAACTGACAAGACAAATCTCGTGAGGTAGCCAACCTCCCTTAGATGTCTAGACTGTCCTCCCTGTACAGGTAACAGTTTAGCATCTAGCTGAGAAAGAAATGTAAACTCACAATGGACCAAACAGAGAAGATAAAGAAACCACACTGAACAATGACAATAACAAAACAATAGCTCCACAGAGATACTGGGTTTTCATGCAAACAATAAAACAGGGACATAATGTAGTTCAAAGGACACACTTTACTGTTGCTAAGTTGCACACAAGAAGTCAACCTACCTTGGCATATGGGTTCTGAGAGTTGGAAAAAAGGCTGATACTACAAGTTTATTCCTTGTAAGTTATACCTCTATGGTTAAAACAGTAAAAAAAAAAAGACAGGAAATACAAACGTTTTTCTGATAGAAAACTAGATCCTTTTCACAATATAGTTCTTAATTGTACTGTAGCTGATCAGGAGAATGCACACACCACAGCTTGAAAGGTTACTGATACCACTTAATGTTTTTTGCAACTCAGTGTCCTTTCTCTGCACAGCAGAGCCCAGTGTGTTGTCTTGATGTGATAATTTGCTCCACACTGGCTCACAGGGCTGCACGTAGCTCTGCAGATGTGCTCTGTGTTGTAACTGCTTCCTTCAAGTGAGGTGTATCTGCCCCATGGGTAAGCCTTCAGGCTCACAGACTGCCTATTCTAAGATTATGTATCTGGAGCATACTAAAAATACTTAGAGGTATTAGAAAACGTCACAGATTTCTGAGAAATCTCACCACTGTGAAAACTTAATTTGCTCCCATTTAGAATGAAAACTATCAAATATTTTCTAGAAAACCAAACTTAATTGGCGAATGAAGATTCACAGTATTTCCAAAAGGCAGCAATTTCTTCTAGGCCCCTGAATCCCACGAGGTCCTTGTGTTCCCTGAATCCCTGAGACAAGGAAGGAGCCATCATACAGGACTAGAATTGACTGAATGAAAAACTGGCAGCTGACCCACCTAGCAGAGAACTATCAAAATTTATCTGTATTCCATTATAAGTCTCACTGAGATAAGCTTTTGTAAAATGTTTCACTCTCAATGAACCAGCAACTTTTGACAGAAAATATTCCAGCAGAATGGCGTTTCCAACAAGATGCATTCATAGCTGGATGACACAGTGATAAAAGCATCTGAGTCTTGGCTACATTAGCTGATCAGCATTTGTTCGGTACTACAAGTCTCAGTCTCCTAAATTAACAATCTTTGGGTTATTTTCTCCTAACTGATGATTGTATTCCTTCAACAGTGCCACTAGTAGTGCAGAACAGAATTCTTGTCCATGTGTTCATACTTAGAGAGAATCTGTAGGACAGAGATTTTTGCATTCTAATTTGAAGGCTTACAGTCAAACACAGGTTACCAGGTTGCCCAGAAATTCTCCTGATCAAGCCACCTTAACAAGGAGTTTGTCTTTTTTCCATAGGATCCCTGTACCATGCTAGTTGGAACAGCATGCAAGTCACGAGATTTATCTCAAATAACTTCAGAAATAAGTTTTGGAAGATCCTATCATTTTCACAAGCCTTCATATAGGTCTTCTACTAAGAGAAGAAGGTGTGCTTGAGGTACATCACAATAATGTACATTTGGGCTAATGTAAACTGTGGAGCAGGGTCCCCTGCTGGACATAAATAATGTTTTAAAATAAATGTTATCTAGTGCAAGAGATACTTAACTGTTTTATATTAACTGCTTTATTTCCTTCTGTATATTGTTTCTAATGGCTAACTTTAAATCTAACTTGTTTTCTTTTTTATCACAAGAGTATCAGAAACTAACACTTACTAGTAAAACTATCCCAGATTTTTTATTATAAAACTTGGTTTGAATTTTTTTAATACTTTCGACAGTTTTCAGCTGTTTGGATCAATAAATACTCAGGTAGGTTTTTGCCTCTGGCAGTAGTCTATGGAAAAAAAGGTAGAGGCCATACAAAAACTTGTATGACTGTAATATGTCAGACATTAATTTACATCAGCAGCCTTAATTCTGGTATTTCCTAAGTCATGAAAATTCTATTTTGCAGCCTTAATTAAAGATTTGATTTTGTATATGCTTATGTACTAAATACTTGGTATAAAACAAATCACTAGCAGGTTACCACCCGTGAAACTCCATGGCCCATATAAAAGGAAATATAACTTAGTATGGTATAGGTTGGGCTAAAAAATGTACCAGCTATTCCTGGAACATTAAAGAGCCCCGAGGGAAAAGAGATGGTGGTTAAGGAAAATATTTTTTAAAGGTTATATAAGTGAAAAATGGGGAAAATATCCTGTATCTACTAAAATCAAAAGTAAAGCACACAGACCTATAAATGGTGCTAGGATCTTATGCAGAAAACCAACACAGAAGAAAAACAACGAGCCCTAACCCTAGAAAATCTGGTGCTTGCTGGGTGCAAGACTTGGACCTTTAAAATCCTTTATCTTTACAAGTCCTCAAATCACAAAACGATGTTTTTCCAAAACAAAAATTATTTGGCTTAGCACAGAGTCTTTTTGATTTGTGTTATAAAGAACAGGATAAGAGATCTAACATTCACTTCCAAAACTTTTTAACCAGGACTTGTCAACATGGAAGTAAGACAAGATGGTAATTTTTCTGTTTTACTTTAGTTGCTGGATACTGTCAAGATTAATCTTCTTGAAACTTAAAAAAACCCAAACATTAAAAAACCAATTATTTTAAAAATCAGATATTTCATGTTTTGAAAAGGTTTTGGCAATGTTCCCTCATATCAGTTTATGTCTAATGCTCAGAAATAATGACTGGTCAAGCACTGGCCAACAATAAAGAAATTTAATCTAACCAAGCAAAGTGTTAGTTATGAAATCTTCCAGAGAGCACTACAAACTAGAGACTCTTTAGGTATAAATCTGATAGTTTTTCAACTTTGTTTTAGACAAAGGTACAATAACTGTTAAAATGGGAGCTTGAACCTGGGACTGAAAATGACAAAATCTTGAGTGTTGTCTGTATATCAGTTATGCTGAAAAATATCACCGAAGAGAAGGCTGCCAAAGTGAACAAAAAAAGAAGACAGCTAGGTCCCGGATAATTTTTATGCAGGCAACTTACTCAAAAAAGCCAGAGTTACAAAAAAAGTGGAAACACATCTTTGTGCCTGTTGTGTTTAGGGTGAAAATGAGAAGAAAACTCCAGCAGTAATATTGTCACAGCCACTTTTTTCCCTTCCTTTTAATTAATGAGTTGTTCATTTTTTCCAGACCAACAAGGGGAGAAATAGCACAGGTGTTATACCATGAAGAATTTATAGGTTTCCAGCTCTCTACCTTCATTTATCCAAGAAAAATTGAGGTTTTTTCATACACAGGAAAGTTTTCCAGACATACCTAAGGAAAGGGCATTGCCACAAATGTCTTCTGCAAAGATGGGCAGCATTTTAGTAGCTGATAATTTAGACATGCATTTTCGTGTGCAAGCTTAGAATTTAAAAAAAAAAGGGGGGGTTAGTCTTGTAAAGATGACTAAATTAAGACTATTTAAGCTACTAAATACTGTAGACTTGATCCTCAATTACCCCATGTGAAGGAGCTTTACTACAATGTGAATCAGGTGCTCTGTGTGTTTTCCAACCTATTATGAAACCTCTCACAACAAACATTGCATATTAGCTTATTTCTTAGTGTTTTTCTATCAATGAGAATAATTCAGTTTTCTTCTTAGGAAAGGAACTAAAGCAAATTAGCTCCCTTGGATCTTAGTGCAGAATTCTGCACAGTAACTCACCAGGTTCTCCTCAATAATGGCCCAGTGTTTGGTGGTCTCTCAAACACCCTTTGTAAACAGTTTACATTGATCTTTGCTTCAAGCTGTGAGATGTTCATGGATCTTTTTTTCAGTATGGTTATTTGCCGACCATCAAGACTCAAGACCTTATTTTGGTAATCCTAAAAATAGACTAGGATCAATTACAAAGACTTCCTCAACAATGTAGATCTAAAATAAATTTAGAGCCTAAGATCTTGGCAAAAAACCCCACATTAACAGTCAAACTGGAAATGTTTCAAACACTGATTGATCAAGACCCAGCTGAGTTTATTCTACCCAAGATAGATTTTCATCAGAGAGTCCAAGAAGAGTGTTTTTTTTGGCCTCTGTTTCTAGAAATAATACTGATCTGGCAAAAATGTTGTTTCTATAGAGAAAAAGGCTGTTCAGCAGGCTAAATATCTGTCTTTCTTCTTATGTACTACAGTAGTTTCACTTACATCCTGTGTTTGCTCAGTATTTTCAGGAGCTGTGCTGGAGTTTCTGTGCTGTGGTTAAATCACCTATCTAGCTCTTTGAATTTGTGAGAAGAATCCAATGCAGGTATGCACAGCATACATCTGGACCTAAAGTATTTGCTCACCATTTTTCATCCATAAGAATTTGATTTTGACTGTTAAGATGCAGATTTCCAGGCATTTAGGCACAATCACATAGCTAATGAGATAGGTGGGGTCTTTTTTAATCCAAGGCAAAATTTAGCTCTTTTGACATTTTTAAGTGCCTTTAGTAACCTGGTTAAAAATTTCCAGTGCCAGCCTCAGAAAATCACCTCCGGTATTGCAAACCCTTGTTTAGCTCCTTCTCACTCTCCATTTGCCTTATTATGAGTCTTCTGTGTTTTAAGGGAAAAACCAGGCTTCCTTACCCTCTAGAAATGTTTGAGGAAGATACATTGGGGAATGTAAGGCCCAGAGTCCTGTAAGAAGCCTGTGAGAGAGATTAAACCTATGGAAATTTTCATTTTTGTTTTCAGAGGATTACCCTTTTCATTTCGTACAACTCTTACAGAGGAAAAGTGGCATATAGTACTGTCAAGCAAGACTACCTTCACTTTATAGGACAAGAATATATTTGCAAAGTTGCAAAGTCTAAGACTTTTTCTGGATTATGTTCACATAAATGACACCTTCCTTTTGTATGGCTGTATCATAAGGCAAAGAGATTTAAGAAAGCACTTATTTGAGCATCACCTTTGACTCAGATATATATCCAGATCCTCCCAGATCAGTTGTGTCTAGAGATAGCTGATTATTTCTTTGCAGCACTTAAATAGGTGCCCTCTTTCCATATGCCAAAGCTTGAAGCAAGACTCTCATTTCACATCCTTATCTTTGGTCCTCCAGACAGTTTTTCCTTTCTCATTTATTCTTTCCTTCTCTGGCAATTATTTCTTGGCCAAATGCTTTTATTATATCACCTAATCCCTGCATTCCTGAGCTGCCACTGGTTTCCCACTTATATCAAAGACAAGTTTCTGATCTTCATTTTCAAGTCTCTCTCTGGACTCACCACACAGCCTCTCACTACAGACTCACCAGCTCTCATCTCTCTAGTGCCCACTTATTAAAATATACAAGAGCCTTCACATTTTATTCTTCAGGGACAATTTAGTACATATACTTTCTACTCTGCTTCTGCTACCAGCACTTAGAAAGGCCTCTGACAGCTGGGGATAACCTAAATGCTGCTGCAAAGGGTTTTCTTCTGAAAATGAGCAAGAATAATACTGAAGATTGGAGTGTGAAGAATGCAAAACCAATTTGAACTATGTACAGAGCTAATCTAGGAGGTGAGAATAGTGTTAATGAGGAAGAATCAAAAAATTCAGCATGAATGAAAGCACAGAGTATAAACAACAGACATGGTGGACATGGGTATGGGACAAGCACATCCTTGGCTGCTTTGCTGAAATGCCTCCATGAACCAGAACACACTCCTTTTGCATGAAATCCTGGAAAAAATTGGTTTAGAGCTTCAAGGTTTTTGTTAAGTCTATTGGAGAAAATAATCTGCTTACTTCCAGGGCAACATTATCAGCCAAAAGTTCTTTCATGCTTATCATATTTTTGGAGAATAAGGAACAGTTTTCTCAAAGACAAGCTACATTATTTGAAATACCTTCTGCAACCATTTTACACTCAAACCAGAGCCACATCATGCTTTAATGTGTCCTACAAGAAACTTTTATAATTTCCATTGAACTCCTAGTACATAGGAATTCTCATCCCCCGGAACATGGAAGACTAGCAAGGCATATGAGTCTGGCTGGAACACTTTACCTGTGTAAAGATTTTAACTACTGTTGCCAGGTCAAAGCTTACTTTTCCTTATTCTTATAGAAACCTCTGTTGTGGTTAGCAGATGGCTGTGTCACTAGGCAAGAATACAAATATTTAGTAATTGGAAACTCAAAACTATCATTTGAGGAAAACATGACAGTATTTAGAATATTGTTTATAACCATAGGCTAAAAATAATACAAAAAGTATATTGCAACTGAGCAGTGTAAAAACTTGAGTTATTAAATGAAAACGGAAGTGAGAATTCACTTCCTCCTACTAAAATATTTTCAAAAAGCTATCACAGGAAGCACAATGCTATTGTCAAGTTCCTCTTTTACATATTATTGATTTTATTACATTCAAATAGAGCTCATATTTGACTTGCATTTTATGGAAAACTATACTGTCATCATTGTCTGGAGAACTCTGTTAGCTTGCTGCATGTATCTCAATAAATCATGCAGTCTTATTCTCCTGTGAATCATGTGAGATCCCAGTCTTCAGTAAAAGTGATGCAACTGGCCACAGATGGGGTAATGTCATTTCTTTGCACAATGGAAGGACAGTCTCATGTTGACTCTTGCTTTGTTCACAGCACCAACTACAGGCCATGAAGAGCCTTCTGGGCTGCAAGTGCACACTGGTGGCTCATGTCCAGCTTTTCATCAACCAGCACCCCCAAGTCCTTTTCTGCAGGGCTGCTTTCTAAAACTTCATCCTCAAACCTGTACCTAGAGTGTGGATGGTTCCAAAGCCAGGTGCAGGATCCTATACTTGGTCTTGTTGAACCTCAGGAGGTTCACCTGAGCCCACCTCTCCAGTTTCTCCAGGTCCTTCTGGATGACATCCCATTCCTCTGGTTTATTGACAGCACCACTCAGCTTGGTGTCATCTGCAAACTTTCTGATGGTGCACTTGATCCCACTGTCTATATCATTAATAAAAATATTAAAAAGTACAGGTCCCAGTATGAACCCCTGAGGGACACCACTTGTCACTGGTCTCCATCTGGACTTCAGTGGAAAAGTTTCCATTAGTTCTTGCTGTCAGTGCTTACACTAATGGGAAACAAGTGATTGTGCAAAACCTCCACTTCTCACTTCACATCAGTAAACAAAATACATCTATTTTATAGTGCTAAGACTGGCCAAATGCTGTACACTATACATGTGCTCTGTGAAAGAGACATATTTACTACAGTGAGCAGAGAACTTTGCAGCCTAATATTGACACGCAACTACGGAAAATCAAATGTATGTAAAAACCCTGTAACCCAGAATTTGGACTTGAAAACTACCCACTGAGGTGGAAATATGAGTGAATACCTGCTCAGATTTTGAGGATACTTTCTGGCAAGCAAAAATACTGACCAGTATTTCCCTAAAGCGTTCTGCAAAATACTGTGAAAGTTATAGGGTGTGAGTGTGAAAACCACTAGTGTGATCAGGGTGTTGCCACGTAACTGGTAGGTCACATGAAGAAGTGAAAAAGCCACAATTGGACAACAAAATACATCATCAAATATTATTATCCTAATACATGCAGGGTGTTCACTGCAAAGTGTGGATTTCAAAATAGACTTCTGGATAATCTGAAAAGAAAAAATTGCCAATCAACCTTTTGAAACTACGTCTTCTCTTTACACCATAATGATCCAGAAAGCCAAAAGGAGCAACTGAAAAGAAAGTCAACATGACAGAGGTTAATTTTGAACCCTTAATAATAGAAAAAAAGTCTCAACAGAAAATTAGGAAGCTGTTTTCCACTACTATTATATAGCCAAAATAAGACTGTCAAGTATTTCAAAGGCTTTCGATACACATTCATGTGAGAGTAACCGAACAGTCAACGTAGAAAAAATAAAGGAGAAAGTTTACCACTGGTGTGATCAGAGAACCAGCTTCGGAGCTGGTTCTCACAGAAGTTAACACAAGGTGACCTATGGATACAAGAAACTGCAAATGAATATTCTATCCGTGTAAATCACCCTTATAACATTTTAAAAATCAGGAACAGAAGTGCATAGGAAAATAAATAACAGGAAATAAATAACAGGAAACAAGTGAGTAAGGAAGAGGGATGAACTGCATGGAATAAGTAAAATACATCATTAATTTATTTCTATTAGTGGTGCCAGTTAATTCCTTCTCCCTTTGTATTCAAATATCTTTTATACTCACTTCAATAAGAACTTTCAAAACCTTCCTGATATCATGCTTAGTTTGTCCCACATGTAAAATCTAACACATGGCATTAATAAAATCTAATGTTCAGTTTAAAATTATGCTTCTCATTAAGCTAGAGTTTGTACACGTTGCTCTGAGCAATAGCTAAAATCCTATCTTCTAAAGCCAAAGAAATAATGTTAATGATAAATGCTGACATTTTCAAATGAAGACCCTCAGGTTACAGTTCTTTTGGCTAATGACAAATAGCATTCTGAATAAATTAGATGAGATTTTAATATTCCATTTCACAATGTCTACAGGTTTCCTTTTAGTATTGCAGACAATTTCATTTATTCATAAGATTAATAAAGATAATAAACAAGAAATGGTCATCAGGATTTTCGTACGTCAGCTGCAATTTGTGCTAGATGCTCAGCACTCACAATGAAGAAGTGGGCTGACTTGAACAGACTTTTTTTTAAGAACAGAAAGGGGTGTATATCCACTCCATATAATAGTTACAAGAAATATTGATATATACAGAGTGGTATTTATATTTAAAAGCTGAAAAACTTAGGCTCTGATCTAAAACTAATTGAACAGGGCAAAAAGCTCACTCAGGCATCTCTGGCTTTTGAAATTTTAATTGTGTTAAGCCTGGATACATAAATAGTTGTCTGAACATATTCTATACACAGAAATGTAAGCCATCAACTAACCTGAAGAAAAAGTGGAAATCCACCTTCAAATCGTCATAGTGAGCAGAATTCCAGTAGCCCAGGTTTGACCACAAACTTTCCAGAAGTACTTCTGTCCTAATTTCCTGGAATTAAGTGTGAAATTGCTAACTTCCCTGATGATGGTTTCTTTCATACTGGTAGAGGTTTTGGTGTGGTTTTTGTTTTCCACTGTAAGAATCAATGCAAATAATCTTCCTATGAATAGTTATGGAAAAAGAATCATATTATTAGTTCTGAGTTGCTAAAAGGATGGAAGGAAAGATAGGCAGAAAGAATTTGGTCTGGCCAAATACCTGCTCTTTAGCACAATGAGTTTAACTTCTTCATTGTTCTAGTTTTAAAGAATTAGCTTCTGTATTCAATATAGTTGTACTTAAATTTGGTTTTCTGTAATTTTTCAAAAGCTATTTTTGGTTATTTCTTCCACAAAAACTCTTAAATGAGAACTTCCCATCTGTCTTATAGTACGATTTATGCTTTACAGGTCTTCTATGGTATTGCACAATCCCAAAGAAATATTAAAAAAACACAGCCTTAAGTAGAATTAATTCTTATTGGAAGAACATAAGACATATAGTTGCTATTTGTTTATCCCTATACATTCTGTTCTTGGCCTTGTCTTTTGGTAAGATTCCAGAGATACTAATCTTTCCAGAATGGAGACTGATGCTGTGCTGTGATTCATTTCACATGAATTGCAACCTCTTTAAGGTTTCAGAAAAAAATTATGCCTTAGTGAAAGAAATTATCTGGTGTACCCCAGAGTACTCTGTGGAGTACTTTTTGCAAAGAGGATACTAGATCCTTTATCATTTTAAAGCTTTGTTTAAATAACAACAAAACAAACAAACTTTCAGTTGTGTTTTATGTCTTGCTATGACAAATGATATAATTAATTTACAGATTAATATTTTTCTTTTTTTACTCTTGGCCAGTGGCACAATGACTTGGCAATATTTTACATATCTGCAGCCTTTCCGTTCATGATACTGAGGCCTAAGCATCACTCTGGGAAGGTAAGATCCTAGTCACCATAGTGCCACCTTCACCCAGTGGAAATAAAGAAGTTCCATCTCTAGAATCATTATCAATGTATAACATGACGTCAGTAAAACTTAAGGGAGGTCATATGTGGTAAATCATTGATTTTTTGACAATAAAGCATTGGTTTCCTGACTCTAGAAATGTATCTATTTGTTCCCTTTCAAAAACAGATGTTTTGCTTCAAGGTTGTATTACCTGCTGCTTTATAGAAACTTACATTTGAAATGCAATGAAGCTTACAATGAAATGCAAGCCAAAAGGACCGTGGAAGTTAGTAAAGCTGCCCCAAACTGTCCCCCCAACAGTGTACACTGACAGCATATCTAACCCGTGATCTACTCCCCCATGATATGAAAAGGAAAAGAATGATTTGTAATTGCCTGTGTTAGGTCTTGAGTCATGCAACTGCTGTGAAACACACAATTGTAATATGGGTGGGGTGCATGTCTCTTCTTTCCATTAGAAAATGGAAAGATTTTGGAGAAGAGCAAAATGGAAGGCCAGAACTCAGGGCAATGATTCTGCTTCATGTTCACTTTAGCCGAGAGAAAACAATTTAAGAAGCATTATATATTTCCACCTGATCTTGCCACAGATTTTGCCTCTTTAACACTCTTAATCAAGCCCATATCTGAAGCAGTGTTTCCCCACCACATTTCTTCCTTATGAATACATGGTGGCCTCCACCCATCCCACTGGAACACAGTGCTCATGCTCCTGATTACAGCCCAAAAACTCCTCAGATAACATTCAAGATTTTCTGGGATTTCTATAATTTCCTCCTTGCTTTCTAGAGATGTGCTTTTCACATCTTCACTGTTCCTCTTAGAAAGAATGATGCCAATCTGTTACAGCCAGGTAGAAGAAGAGATGGAAAATACTGCCATTCAACTTTCTCAGGATTACTTCAGGATACTTGAAGAGGACAGGAATAAATCTAGAGACAGAGAAAACAAAGCCTCATTCATACAATCAGAACAGATGTTTTCTACAGTATCATAACAAATATCTTGGTCATGCATTTCAGCAACAGCCAAATGAGTGTGAAACCACTAGTGTGATCAGGGTGTGGCCATGTAACTGGCAGGTCTCATGTAGAAGTGAAAAAAACACTATTTGACCACAAAATACATCATCAAATATTATTACCCTAATATATGCAAGGTGTTCACTGCGAAGCGTTAATTTCAAAATAGACTTCTAGATAATCTGAAAAGAAAAAATTGAAAACTGATCTTCAAAACTACCTCTTTTCTTGAAACTCTAATGATCCAAAAAGCCAAAAAGAATATGCAGTATCCATGGGATCTCAGACTTCCAAGCTGATGAACTAATAACTGTTTATTAATTATGTGCATGATTTTTCAACAGCTAAGATGTTTGCCAAATTTAGATGAATTTTCACTTGCTTGGCCAAAAACAGTTTTGATTTCAGCAAAGTCTCCGGTAAATTTTAGCCAGCTTTTCAGTGAAGTTACTTGTTGGGTTTTTTTTAAGTAACATGAGCAGAACAACGTACTATTCCCTAAATGCATTCTAAAATATGTCTGAGCTGTTTCAGCTGGAATTTTTCAAAGCAATTACCCTTTAAAGCATTGAAACATCTTTGCTGTGCAAAACATGGTGATAATTTAAAATGCTACCTCCCTTCTGCTAAAATTACTTTATCTCCAGCAGCGCTGAAAGACCATAACATGGGATTTCTTGTCTGCTTCGGAGCAAAATCTGGTGCTTTAATATAAATTACTTGTAAACACAAGATTAAGCTGAACTACTCGATGACTTTTATAAACTGAAGTAGCAAAAGTCAGAGATGGTGACATCTTCACCATAGTCACTCCATTTTAATGTCAGTGTCTTAGATATACATAAGAAAAATTCAGCTGAAACATTGGTTTGGCAAAGTTACACACAATGAGAACAGTATTTTAAATCAAGAGAGGGGGTTTTTGTACGCCACCTGCCACACTTGGAATCTCATATTTTTCACTTGACATCAATCCCATGAAGGCCGCACTGAATTTTCTGACATTTTCCTTTTTAACTTCAGATGGAAACCACTTTTTTTTTTTTTTCTCCCCACCTTTCCGGAACTGCACGTTACTTGGTAAATAACATCTAAGCGTGCTTCAAAGCACCTTGTAATGCTACAAAATGATGTAAAAATACCATGGAAGCGATTTTCTGCCTTGCAGATGTATTTTTTAAAAGATATGTAAAGTCACTGAACAGAGTGGGGAAAGAAACACATTTCTGTCAAACAAACTGTCTGACAGCACTGCTTAGCCAAAAGCCACCCGGCCCGGCTGAGGTGAACCCGGAGCTCTGCGGGTGCTCTCCGCCTGGGCTTCCAGCACCGCAAGCCTTGGCAGGGCGAGCTTCGGGCTCCATTTTGCGGCCAGCCTGGGTGCCCCTAAGGCTCTGTGGAGGAGGAAGCCTCTCCACAGCGCGGAGGGGACACCTTCGACCCGGCTATTGGCAGTTCTCGGGAGGGCATCGAGCAGCAAGCCCTTGCGCGGAGAAGCATGGAGCGGGTCAGGCCCCTCCTGGCCCTCAGCTCGGGGTTAACGGCCCGGGAAGCGAGTGGCCCGCCCAGGCGCTGCGGAACGCCGGACCCCGGGTCCCAGGCGGGG
>JAAWXA010000002.1:13030637-13110438 GCA_038090715.1 Florisuga fusca | reverse complement strand
GGCCACCCCCGCCGAGGTAAGAGGGAATAGCCGGAACCCCCAGGACCCCCAGTGCCAGCCCGGGACCCCGACGGGGCGGGAGGGCTGCGGGAAGCGTGAGGAGCCCGGCTGTGGCGTGGCGGGGGCACGAGGTGTCCCATGCGCTGTGGTGAGAAATCATGCCGGCAGGATTCCGGTGCTCGGGGTGGGAAGTCGCGATAAACCCCTCCGTGGGCACGGCTTGTCCCCCGGCATGCCGCCTCGCCGCTCGGGAAGCCTGTGGAGAGAGACAGCTCGCACAGACGGGCCTCTCCCCGCGGCACAGGGAGTCTTCCGACGGCACACGTGAAATGGGCTGAAATGGGATAACGGGGTTTAGTGCTGAGGTGCTTGGCCCTGGGGTAGGGTTCATCTGAGTCGGACCTGAAGTGTGCCCAGACCCTGAGGGGGCGGGTAGGGCGTGGATCGTTTCCAAGGCAGGATTGCAGTAGTTCCTCTGCAGTCTCGGGAGGCAAGAGGGATCCTGGGGAACTCACAGTGCCCTGTGTCAGGTGCCTGCCTCGGAAAAACTGCAGACCAAGAGGCCTGGCACGAGTGGCCAAAAAATGCAGGGTGTGAATGTGCTGATCTATCAGTCTTAAGCTGATCATGTAAGAAGGTGGTGTGGTTATGGCAAAGCAGCCAGTAAGCAAGGTATGCAAAGTACCACCAAACTGGGACAGGCAGATTGGCTTTTTGAGGTCCTTTCCTACCCTACATTACTCTGATTCTGTGACTAGCATGGCTTCAGCTTGACTCTACCGCTCAGAAGTTTTGTTTGCTGGATTTTGGCAGTCATTTTTCCTCTTTGGTTCTAGTTCCCCTTAGCTACATGACATGTATGTTTTGTCATCTGTTCCTGACTTGCTGCTAAAAAATATTTATTTCACATATGGCTCTGTTGATGTCGCTGTTACTTAATTACCTTGCAGTCGTGCAAATTTAGTGTTTCCACAGCTTATTTAGTGTTATCTGTTTCATCAGAGAAAAATAGGTCGGGCCCAGTGCCAGAGGGCTATACTAGATGACCTGCTCCACCTATGTAGGCTCCTATTCGTCTCCACTACCTTTACGAAGTTACAAACTTTCACTTGCAGATTCATGAACATATGTCCTTTGAAAAGATCTTGGAATAAGGTTTTTCTTGAAAGACTATTTGTTTTAGCAGTGGCTTTACAGGAATGTAGTTGAATTTGGTTTCCCTGCACACCATTCAGATAAACTACGTGTTTTTCTTTCCCACAGATCTTTTTTTCATCTTTCATTTCAGTGTGTCTTGACATGTTTTGTTGTAAGCCCACCTGACTTCATGTAGTCAGGTGCAGATGTGGGGTGAAAGTGAAAATGAGCTTTCCTACTTGCCTGCAACAATGTAGAGGTCTTAGCTTGTTTGTTTTGGAAGGTCTCTGGTGACAATGGTAACTTAACAGCCGTGCAGGCCTTCCGAAGCTTTTCTTGGACTTAATAGGCAGGACCCTCCTTAACCAGCTTTAGAGTTTTAGCATTTTAGTCACCTGGGGTTCTGAGTTACCTTTGCAGTCCATGGAGAGAGAGAGAGAGTGCTAAAACTTGGTTCAGGTGCCCTGTTTAGACACCTACCATGATTCATCCTCTGTAAAATTGCCTTTCTTTCCCTTCATTGACTAAAAAGAGCCTGGAATGACCAGATCAGATGCATATGTCATAGAAACTCCACTATATGCCATTTCATGGTGAAGAGTGATCCATGATACAGTAAAATTGCTCTTGGAAAAGCAGGCATTTCAGGCAGCTTTCTTTAGCATCCAGCCTATGGATTCATGGCTACTCCAGGTAGCACCAGTATAGCTGCCACTGTGATAGTATGTGGCACTCACTGTGAAGGGAAGAGCCTAGGGTGGCACGTTCTTCTGAAGTTTCTGTGGGAGACTTTTGAGCATCTACATGAGCATAAGTGAACATGTGTTCCTCACCACCCCTCAGTATTAATTTATAGCATTGCTCCTGTCTGTGAATGAAAAGGAAACACCAATTACTTTTATCTGACTTAAAACTTCATGTGGGAATTCACAAACTATTTTGATAACAACTGTTTAAGAGGTTTAATTCTGTCATAAGTTTCAAAGCCTTTCTTCCAGTAGAGCCATCCTTTAGAGCTGTGACTAGCTAATTGCTCTCATAATTAGACCAGAAGTGACTTCATTCTGCACACAGCAGTTTTCTTCTTGTTGAGCACTGATCCAGCATGCCATGAGTTTAGGCTCAAGTAAATTAGGGATACAGTTACTAGGAGTGTTAGTATTTTGAGAAGTAGATACATTAGGAATCCTAGAAGAAAAAGAAGGCTCAGTATATGTGAACCAAATTTTTCTATGATACTCTGTTTAGAAATGCATACAGAGACATTTCTGAGAGGCGTTTTGCACTGGATGCTTTTCTTCAGTGTATTTCCATTTTTGCTTTCACTCTGTATTTGCTTGTAATCTAAAGAAGTGTGTGTAAAGGTGTGATATGTTGCATAATAAAGGAAGAAACTCCTTGTGTGTCTTCTATCAGTGATGGGCAGACCCTATGTAGCTAATACCACTAGCAACAGAAAGTTCTCAGTTATCCTCAGACAATCCAACTGATGTAACAAAAGTTTCAGTGAAAATCTTGTCATTGTACCCAGCACCTTTCAGGGACAGTGGGGATGTACTGGGAGCAAATCTGCTTCTAGCAACATTGGAAGTCCATCAGGCATAGAGACAACACATAGGAGCCAAAGTAGTAGAGGCACTCATTTGGATGCTTTTGCTGACATAAATTGCAAATGACCTTCCAGTTCCTCATTTCTAGCAAAATAATGTGTCTGCCTTGAAGGCAGCTCACCAAGAGAGTGGACAAGCTCACAGAATCATCACTTACCTGCTAGCATCAAGCCCATATATGCAGCAAGTGAAAACTTGCTCCTTGGTGGCCTTGGTTGATCAGGTTTGGTATTCTCATTGCATCTGCAGGTAGCAGACACGTGATTACTCTTCTTCTCCTTGAGAGCAGGACTTTTATGTACTTTTGAAGATTCTCTAGTATTTTCTAACAGTACTAGAAGCCCTCACTCTCTCACTTGTTATGGGAATTTCATTGAAGCACAGAAATAGGAAGGATATATCAGCCAAAAAAAATATTGCAGTTTAAAAAATAATCATACATATCAGACAAGTTTACATTGCTGGTCTTCATGTTTTTGATGAAATCTTGTTTTTTAAAGATCAGTACATGTTGCTTGGAGGGCCTGAATTGCTGAGGTAACCCTTGAGCACATGAGAAACAACACAGATAACATTCCCAAATACTTGCTGCAGTTACAGCTTAGTTTTGTGCTATGGTGACCCCATCTTCATGACTGAGAGGAAGCCAGCAGACATAATGTTTGAGAGAGCAAATAGAAATGAGGCAGTGGGTACCAGTCCAAGGAAGGGATACAGCACAATGTTGACTGCAGTTTTGTCCCATGGGAGCCATGTTTTTCCATGAAATTCCGCAAAGCCTTTCATATCTGTCAGTAGATTGACCTTCTTTGTCTCCCTTGTGTCTTGAGGAATTTGCTATCTCTGACCAGATCAGTTGTTCCATCCCTCCTCCCCTTGTTAAGGAAAAAAGTGAGGGAAGCAGTGGCATTTCCTTCTCATGGAAAAGCTTACAGAAATGGAAAAAAGTGTACTGGAAATGTCACAAGATTCTTTTCCTCTTGCTATGTTTTCTTCCCATAACTGCTTCCTTTGTGCTGTTCAGGGTTTGCTGGGCTGTGGTAAAGCAGCCACAGCCATGCCATTAAAACATCCCATTTATGGTGACTTCCACTCTTTCACATTACTTACAGATCTTCATCTGAAACCTACTGCTTATAGCTGTTTGTGATCACTGCATTATATAGACTGAAAAATACCAGCTTCTCTAGGTGGAAAGATAATAATGGACCCAGAAATTCTACCTGATTGTTTAGTCAGGTAAAATTTTTCTTCAGTAATTTACTCTTTAGTAAAGCTGAGAAAAGCAGTCCCCTTCAGGAGCTGAGAGGAGGCCAAAAAGTGAAGTTCTGTTACATACAAATTGCTTCCCAGCTTTCTCCTCCCTGAGTTTGTGCTTTTACATTGTGTTTTTTTTCCCTTTCATAAGGTGTTTTTAACTCAGAGTCCCCAGCTGCTCAAGTACACTTAGCATATATTTTCTGGAGCCCCAGCATCCAAACTCTCTGTCTGTAGCTGAGAGTGATTCTGTGGTGTACCCAGTCTGCACGCTGTATCCCTCTACACTCCTGTAGCATAGCACATGCTGCCTGTCACTGGTTAAAAGTTCTTCCTGTCCTCCTTCGTCTTAGCATGAGAACCTTTTGCTACCCCCTCTTCTAGTCTTGAGTAACTTCTTCCTGACATACCATGGATAAGCTTTTAGGTAGTCACTTGTCCCACAGCTGCTTCTCCCAAACGCCACTCCCAGCAAGTGGAATAAAGAAGAGCATGTGTTTGGAACAATGGATGGGGAAGGAGAAGGGGAGTCTGGGGAGCATAGAGGTGATGGATGTTGAGGCAATGCCATCTGAAGGACAGTGTCCCATGTAGCTATACTCCTTCTCTCACCAATGGAAAATGAAGTGCTTAAATATATTTAACTGAAAGAGATGGTGGTATATGTGTGCTCAGCTGGTATACTCATACATGGGAGTTGCTGTGATGGTTAAATTATTATTATTACAATCTTGGCAAAACAAGGGTAAAATAACAACTGCTGTCGTTGTTAAAGTGAAGCAGTGTATAGTGAAGCAGTGTATCTTTCAGGTCTTTTGGACTAAAAAATCTTCCAAATAATTTCCTAACTGCAGATTTTTTTCTGTAATAGAAGTGACTTCCCTGGATTTCCAAACCAGCAAGAAAGACAACAAGCTTGCTAGAGGTTTAGTTGTATAAATGGCATAGGTAGTTTCTGTGAAACAGAAGTAACATCTGAGAGTTTGGGCTGCTCTTATCTAAATGGGTTTGTGCTTACATCTGGGTGGATGATTCTGGAGTTAGCTTAAGTGCTTTTAGTCTTTCTAGAGTCTTGAGTCATAATGAGCCACTTGATCCAAGATAACAAGGCAACTGGAGTCAAAAGCAGTTCCACAATGTTTGTAAAAATTCATCTGGAGCAATCAGTGCTGTGGTTTATGTCACATAGTCATAGGAAGATGCTCTAGTGCCCCAGGTTAACATTAGAAAAGGATTCTTTCATACAGTTATATTTATCATCTGTTTTAATTTTAATCCAAAGCCAAATGTGACTTATTATTGTAAAGTGTCCTTCCTACTTTAAAAGTATAAGTCTTCCTGAAGCTCCTAGTGTTTTAGTGTCTTGCTCTTATTCCGTCATGAGCAACATTACATGTCACACCCATCCCTGAGACAAATATGCAATGCAATTGCAGCTGGGGATAAGCCTATAGTCACTGACATACCAGATTTCCCAGAAGAATGAGTGATATGAGTAAGAAACTGCTTTCAAAGTTATCTATATGTGCAAGTTTTTTTCTTGGAAAATGTCATACTTACAAATTCAAAGTAAGTGCAGTGTTGGAAGCATTCTAATTGCTTTTGATCCATCCTTTTCACAATATGAGTTAATATTATTAACTGAACCTCTGGGACCACTCAGTAGTCTTGCAGTCCCACCTTGCCCTAAGAACAGGACCCAGAGCTGCCACAGAGAACAGGACCCAGAGAGGTTCTGTTAATTGTAACAGAAGAGAGTCACAGGGTCATGTTACATAGATAAGAAAGAGACAAGTCAACGTGCTAACTGCCAAGTCTGATTGTTACTTTGAAAGCTCGGGGACAGCTACCATTTCTACTTCATCACTTCAAAACTTAAGTTTCCTATCTTAGTATCTCCTAGAATTAGTAAATAATTGAATTATTCTTCTAGGATGAATTCTGCAGAGATAGATGTTCTCTTTTGTGCTACTTCATAAAAAATTGACCTAAATATCTGTTAGGGACATTTTACTAGGCACAATGCAATAGCTGATTAAGGAAAGTCCATGCTGCCTGCCTTAAGTATGTAAGAGCCATATGAGTAGTCAGAGTTCTTTTTGACAGCTAACTGTAAAATCATTGTAAGAAACCTAGTTAGATCTGTTACAAGCCTGCAGTCAGTTTGACCAGCAAGTTGTCTCCAGCAGTGACTAGCTTCTCACATGCTTCAGAAAGAGGTACAAGAAATCCTGTGCTGGAAGGTATGGTGTAACCTGTCTGTCATGAAAGCTTTACTCTGATCCTAAATAGGTGGAGCTTTTGTTTTGAGTCTTGAAATATGAGGTTCAGCATCCTTGCCTGAAACTGTGTGAAACAATAGCACTTCTGCCTGTGACTGCTTGTAGAGAAAACCAGCTCCTCAGTTACTAACTCACCACTTTTGATGATGAATTTCACAATTACACTGTGCACATTTTCCTGGAGCAGTTGTATAGGCTTCCAGTTTCATTTACTATCCCATTGATTTTGTGTTATAAGCCAGGAAGAAATGATGCCTCAATAGCTTTCTTCTATGTTTCAATGCATTTTTTTTTTAATCATAATACTTGCACACCTGTTTCCTATGACAGCCAGTTACCCTCTTTTCAGCTTTGTATTTTTTGCTGGGGCTCCTGTAACTTTCATCATTTTTTTGTTTTTTGCATTGATACGGGATGATCTACTGCCATAGCTAAGGGTGAATCTCTGATTTGCATTATTTAATCACTGGGCTACTGGCAGGTCTCTCTAAACTTTAAAGATTTTCTAAATTCCACACCAGAAAGTATTTCAGGAAGTTACAGTGCTGGTAGCAGTCATCTGAGTAGTTGAACAACTGGTGGTCATTTTGATTGACTTGGTACTCTGACACACACTGTAGTGCAGGGACGACGAGGTGAAGGTGTGCTTTTCCATGTGACTTGTAAAAATATAATGTATTTTTATCCTTGCTATTTGCATATGTAACACTTTAAGAATAAGAGCAATGCTTTGAAGTTAATGAATGTTTCCATAACTGTTCACCAGATCACTAAGCAGACTGGTTCCTAATGCTGTTTGTAGCATGAATCTGCTATATGCCTTTGTTCTACTGATACCATGCTGTTCCTCATCCCTTTTTTGTCTGTAGCCCTTAGGTTGATTGAACTCCATCGGCCCTACAGAGACTGATTTGCAGAGATGGTAATCTCGTGTGTGATGCAGTTGGTGTTTCCTGTTCTGTATTGCACAAGGGGTTTGAGCTTGTTTTCAGATTGCAAGTGCAGAAGCGTTGTTACAACGTGACTTAAACCACTCTTCCTGTTGAAAGGAACTGGCTTTTGACAATTTTCAGAACTATCAGATGCTATCAGTTTAAACTCTCTTCAGTATATTACTTTGTCTGGGGTTTTGGGGTTTTTTTTTTGAGATGCATCTTATGCTCACCTTGTCAACTTTCATGATATTTTCTAATATGTTCTTTTCCAAGAAGAGTGAATTTTGTGTCATTGTTTTACTACTCATTCTGTTAGCTTCCTGACAAATGACTCTGTCAAACAATTCCATTTTGTGCAAGTAACAATTTTTAAAAATATTCTTAAAAAAATAAATTGTTTTATTATTCTCTCTAGTGTTTTAGCACATGAAAATGTATGCAACCATGCAGAAATCCTATCCTGATTTTAATTCCACAGTTCCTATTATAGACCAGGAAAGGCAGTGCCCACTCCATCTGTCAGTTTGGAGTTTTGGTTTTTGTTGGTGTTTGGTTAGTTGGCTGGGTTTTGTTTGGTTGATTGGTTTGTTGGGTTTTTTTTGTTTTTTTTTTTAAAAGGTTTTCAGGAGACCTCAGTGAAAATTTGAGAATGTGAAATCTGGCGGGAAATAAAAAGACCTGGTATATGCTTGGTGTAACTTCAAGAAGTGATCTAGAAGACATAAATTTTTAAATCAATCACTTTAAAAATAGGTTAGGTTTCTAAGATACACCTACCCATAAGCCCCTCTTTAGTATGTTTGATCTTGACAACCACAATTTCCTCTTTTTATTTTAATTCTGACTTTTTTCTCTGCCTAAAATCTTACATCATGAGAAATTTTGTATAAAAGTACTGCCTTTTTTTTTTCCTTTTCAAGTAGTTAATAGTGATTTTAATAGGTACCAATATTAGTACTGTAACCTGATAGAAAAGTTACTGCTTAGTGTATAGAGGAGGACTGAGTATGAAACTCAGTGTTGTTCTGGAGACTTTGGTAAATCTTCTCCCCTTTTTGTTAATAATAGTTCATATACATCTGCAGGTTTCACTTTGAGTTTCTGGCTTGAATAAATTCAAGTTTTTTTATCGAAGTTGAAAGAATTTGCTTGTCCAAAATTAAGCAACATCTTCCTTGAATGGAATAGTTCCCAAATGTCTGTATTGTTTTGTGTGTTTTTTTCTGCTGTGGCAATCATATGAAAGAAATGGAAATTCTTGTGGAGAGGAATCAAAGAGGAGGAGAGTGGACGGACATTCTTTTACAGTTCCATGTTTTGGGGACTTGCTAATATTATCTTTTGCTTTTCTGGGAGTTCTCACATGAGTTAAAGAGAACATGAAGTGTATTTTAGCATAAAAATATTTTCAGCGTATTTGGTAATTACAAGGTTGATTTTTTCTTCCTAAGCCAAATCGGTAGAAATTCAAGAGAAATAAAAAGATATTAATAGGGGCAATGGCTTTGTGACAAGAATGCTTTATCACCCTGGTGATCATGATAGATGTCTGTTCAGTGAAAGTGACACTTGAAAGGGACACTGACGTATTTCCTTCTCAAAATATATGTTGAGGTCTTCTCCTCCCACCTGCCTAAGGTCAAATACTCCTCTACTATTAAATGTCATTTATTTGAATTGACAAGAAAAAGTCATCAGTGACTAACTCAGCTCCATTTTACTGTGGAAATTTTTACTGAATTCTATGCACACTATTTTTTCAGATGAACCAAATGTTTCTGAAGATTCAGAAAATCATATACTCAAAAGAAAGAAGCTCTAAATTTACTAGAACCTGTAAAAATCCCATAATTTGATGAAAGTATTGTATAATCCCAAACTCAGTTTTCATGCCTTTTTTTTGCTAAGTACTTTAAGAGGGTTATTAGGTTTGGATTTTTTCCCTTTTAGACAGTGCTTACTCTTCCTCTTGAGCATCTTCTAGTTATAACCCAAGAGTAATTTTTTAGCCAGGTTTATAGTTCTGGAGAAATACAGAAAAACAGGACTGCAATTTATCAAAGGAACCAATATGAAAATTTTTTCCTCAAAGTAGATCTAGTCATTACTTTAAAAAAAATACAGAACCATACAAATGGCTTGAGCTGAGAAGATTCCTCCAGCAGATATTTTGTTCTCCTAAATCAGAAAACAGGAAAACATGAAATTATTTGGTATTATTTAAGCAATTAAGAGATATTTGTCAATATGAACTGCAGCTCCGTTTGTTTTTTTTTTTCCACATAACAATTCTGACTTCACTCTGCCTGATCAGATAAGTTGCCTTTTTTTCTATCCTTTTTAGGAAAATCTATTCTCCAAGTGCAAGGTGTGAAGGAAACTACACAGCTGTTGATTCAAGTAAATTAATCAAGATTCAGTAATCATTTGCCCAACCAGTATACTACTGAATCTATAGAAACAAAATTTTATATAGAAAGCTCTGTATGATGACTATGGTACATACGAAGTGGGTGAGCCATCCAGTGTGGGTTTGTCAGCTGGAAATGAGGTGAATGACTTGAGCTCTCCATTCACTCAGTCACGTGTGATGTTTGTTCCCAGTTACATGGGCATAGCTGTGCCATCTTCTCTGCTGAGCTAGGGTTACCCTCATGTGTGCCAACCACATCCTATTAAAATGTCTTTGACAGCATTCAGTTCCCACATCTTTAATTCTTTGATTTCCAGGACATCAGAGAACAGTGAAAAGTCCAGTTCCCACTTGCCTGTGCCTTGTTTAGTTACACTAACTACAAAAAAAGTCTAAAGCAGGTAGAATATGCCTTGAGCCTGACTGATGAAGGCTGTACATGTCTACTCCTAATGAGTTCTGGTGCTGGGGATAACAGAGGTGGTAAGAGGACAAGTGGAAATTAGGCCAGTCTGGTTTATGTAGATGCCAGAAAGACCAAGTCCAAAGGAGGCAGAGCAGCTCAGTTTGCTCCAACATTAATTGTCCTATTAAAGATGTGCTATGAAATGATTCTGAAACTACAGATGCTGACTTCAGTGGTTCTGTGCCCTTTATAATTTAATTATGGAGTAGTTCCTTAACTCAAGATACTCTATTAAAGGGAAAGCATTAAGACTGAAGAACAGGATACTTGCTGGTCATTTTTAACAGTTTTTGTAGTCATCAGAGTTGTTTCTGTCTTCACTTGACTGCTTTTTTTGTATCAGATTGGTCCTCATTGTGTAGGGTGCTGTGGTGGGTTGACCTTGGCTGGCCCCCAGGTGCCCAGCAAGCCACACTATAACTCCTCAGCAGAACAGGGGGAGAAAATATGATGGTAAAGCTCATGGATTCAGATAAAGGCAGTTATCTACAATTACCATAGAGCAAAACAGGCTCAACATAGGGAAATCAATTTAATTTCATGCCAGTTAATAAAACAGTGGGATAATGAGAAATAAGAACAAAAGGAAAAACATCTTCACCCTTCTTCCCAGCCTCAGCTTCACTCCTAGCTCTTCTACCTCTTCCCCTCAAGCAGCACAGGGGAATGGGAATTAGGGATTGTGGCCAATTTGTAACACTTTGTCTCTGCTGCTTCTTCCTCCTCATGCTTTCCTGCTCCAGTGTGGGGGCCCTCCCTTGGAATGCAATCCATCATGAATTTCTTCAGCATGGGATATTCCCACAGGCTGTAGTTCTTAAAGAACTGCTCCAGCATGAGTCCCTTCCACAGTCTGCAGTCCTTCAGGAACAGACTGCTTCAGTGCTGGTCCCCAAAGGGGTCACAGGTCCTGCCAGAAAACCTGCTCTGTGTGGGCTCCTCTCCATAGGCTGCAGTTCCTGCCAGGAGCCACCTCCAGTATGGACACACCATGGCCCAAATTCCAGCTGCTCTGGGATGGAATCCTCCATGGGCTGCAGTGGATATCTGCTCTGGCATGGTCCTCCTTGTGCTGCAGGGAAACAATCTGCTTCACAGTGGGCTTCACCGTGGGCTGCTGGGGAATCTCTGCTGCAGCACCTGAAGCACCTCCTACCCCTCCTTCTTCACTGACCTTGGTGTCTGCAGGGCTTTTTCCTCTCACACTTCCTCACTCCTCTCTTGCAGCTTCTATGAAGCAATTTTTGTCCTTTCTTAAATGTGTTGTTGCAGAGGTGTTACCAGCATTGCTGATGGACTCGGCTGTGGCCAGCACCAAGTCTCTCTTGGACTCAGCTGGAACTATTGTTTCTCCCTGACATGGGGGCAAGTCCTGGTGTCTTCTCACAGAATCTGCCCCTGCACCCTGCTGCCAAAGCTGTGCCACATAAACCCAATACAATTGCACACAAACCCAGTGATTCAGTAGGACTACTTACATGTTTAAAGTTTGACCTTAGTTTTAACCCTTTTTTCATGTGTACCAGAGCTCTCAATCCCACTGAGTCTCTTAAAAAAATTATATATATAGTTCTTGTCTCTGGAAGTGTTCCATGTCAGACACCACTACTCTAGCTGCAGAGGAATAAATATGTGAGAAAGAGGATTATTACAGATGTATCTCCCCACTTTGTCAGCAGCACCAGCGTGTGGTGCTGTCCTCACTCCTCTTGCAAAAAGAGCCACCACTTACTGTCATGCAGCATGTACCCAGTTTCTGTGTCTCAGTGCTCTCCCTCGGGTATCTTGGGGTCAGGTAAGACTGCGCTTGTCTCAGCCAACATATATTTGGAAAAAAATAGGGAGAAATATTGAGACACATACCTAGCCATAACCAAGTCTTGCCCTAGATAACACCTAATAAACTCGTGTTGTATTAGGCATATAAGCCAAAGAGAGAAAGCTTTCAACATGAAGCATTCAGGAACTTCTTAACCTCAGACTTTGTTTCCATCTTTTTTCTTTGGTGCTTAAGATAAAACCATGGTTTGTTGCCTTCCTATGAAATGTACATAATACAAGGAGGTGGTTGGAACTCCTAGTGTCTGTGGAGCCCAAATGTGTGTTTAAGCATATACAGGATTGAGATTCTGATTTGTTAGTAATTATTTTTAAACTGTGGAAGAGGTTTTTGCAAGTCATGAACAGTTATTTTAAAGTTAATTGGGAATGCAATATAAAAGAATGTTGCATATCCTGTTTTTTGCCATTGCTGGATTTGAAATAACTTGTGATGATTGCTCATTTGTGCATTATTTTTTTTTTCCAGATGGAGACTCCATGCGATGACATAGATGAAATGTTCAGCAATTTACTTGGGGAGATGGATATGCTAACCCAGGTAAATAATTCTTTTTTTCCATCAAGATTAGAAAAATAGCTATCATTTAGAGAAAAGAGGAAACTTTTCTACATTTCTCCTGTACCTAAACTCTAAATAAATACAGACATGTTATTTTAAAAAACCTTCCATTAAATTTATCTACTTGAGATTTAAAACAACTGTCCTGAAGAATAAGGTATTATCAGTGCAGGCTAGATTGTTAGAGAACAAACTGTTTAGGACAGGCATGTTCTTCTATTTCTATGTACTTAATTTTAAACTATTTTTTTAGTATTTTGATTGTTTTCTCTTTAATTTCTGTTCGCATATACTTCCTTTTTTCCTGAACTTTTCTGGCCTCTATGAGATTAGTAATGAAAGCTCCTTTATGTTCTTACAGTCCATTTCACCAATACAATTTGTGCCCTCCCTTTTTGTCTATTTTTTTTCTTGGACACTAAAATCTCATGTGCTTCATTTCTCCCTCTTACCCTATTTATGCCGTGTCTGTTTTTATCAGAGTGAGTGTTAACATAGAAACAGTGTTCACTGCTTTGGTTTCCAGCCCTGTATAACTTCAGAAGAAACTAACATGTTCTGGATGGGAAATAGGTGAAAAGGGCTGCCAAGAAAAACTTTTGCATTAATTTTAATGGAAAATGTCTGTCACTTTCAGGCAGCTCTAAGAAATGTAAATACCACTGGTACATATTGGGTATGAGCACCAATGGACAAACATCTCACAGGGATGTATAAACAGGGATATAGCTTGTAGGATATAAGAAGTAATCCTTCCATTCTGCTCAGCATTTGTAGGACTTCAACAGGGCAGTGTTAGCACTGCCCTTTGAAGAAAAGGAAGGTTGACTGAAGAAAATCCAGAGGAAAGCAATGGGAATCGTGGGAAGGAAAAGAAACATGACCTGCCAGAAAAGGTTGCAGGGGAGGTTGTTTGGTCTAGAGAAGAGAAGATTGATAAAAATGTTAAAATACATCACAGACAGCATCTTAGCAGAAAGAAATACTGGCTCCTCATGTCCATGGAGAGTAGGGCAACAGGGAATGGTCTTCAGCTGAAGCAAAGAAGTTTAGGTTGAGTATTGCAGGAAAGGTTTGATGGCAGGATTTGTGGTCTCGATAGTGAAATAGTAGAACAGATTGCCAGAGTGATATGGAATTTATCTAATAGGAAGCTTTTAAAAAAAGGTGTAACTGCCCTGCCTTGGGACACATGCATGGTTCTTCCTACAAATTCCTTCCAATGTTGTCTACAGTGTTTGCTTATTAGAGGTATCACCTTTTCCACTGTGGGAGGGAGAATTTATCTTTTTTCTGTCTCCATTATATACACTTCTAACTTGTGAAGCAATGGTAATCTGCCTGCTTCCTAACCAACAAGCCACAAACTAGAAATTCTGTTTTAAAGTATGCAGATTTCCTGTTTATATTGCAAACAGCAGCGTGGTTTGTTGTTTGTTGTACTGGGATGGGTTTTTTGCAAACAACATGAGAAAGCAAAGGCTAGGTTACCTTTATCTTAGTAAATAAAGCAAATGGTACTGTGTAAGTCCAATGTGTACACAACTAAACTCTTTCAAGAACATCTTCCGGCCCTCCTTCAGAAAAAAACAACCAAAACCTAAAAATGCACCTGGCTTTGTCCACTGTCTCTGGTAGGAACAGCTGTAGCCTCCTCTGTTCTCCACACCACGCCCTGGGGTTGCCTGACAAGAGTTGCAGCTGGAGTAGGTCAGCCTGGTATTGGGAAACACCCAAACCATAAACACTTGGTATGACTGTGAGACATTGGTTGAACCCTTGTCCTGGCTCTGTTTAGCTTATCAGTCTAGGCACAATCTCAGAAACTAGTGTGTGTCATTCTGTTCCTTGAAGAGTCTATTTCATTAGAAAAATTCAGGTAATTGTTTTACCAATTCTAATGTCTGTAATAATAATTATGTTTTTTTTTTTTCTTCTACCTTAACAGAGTTTAGGAGTGGAGACGGTACAACTTCCATCCCCCAAAGTGTCCAACAATGAATTCAGCTTTACAGTTGGTTTTAAAGATTTAAATGGTAAGTAGCTGAGTGGACTCTTTCAGGCTTTTTATGCTTATTTAAAAAACCTCACAGCAGCAAATGAGAAGAAAAGCTTCAAATACCCTTGATAATAAAACAAACCAAAAAAGCCCCAAACTTGTTTTTCTGGAGAGGGAGGTATATTTGTGTGTCTCAATTTAGTAAACTTCAAAGGGGACAACTTACTTTTAAGGGGACATTGCTCAGTCTTATATAGGAGCCAGACCTTTTAATATGTCTGAGTGTAGTGGAAAACAACACTAAGAACTCTCTCCAAATTGCTTTCTAAAATGCAACCTGTTTACATAAGGATTTAATTTAACAGAAGACAAAGTTCCTCAGCATGAGGTCAGACCTGCATAAGCATTTTTGTCCGGCGGAAGTACCAGTTTCAACAGCTTCTGCTTTGAATTGCTTATTCTCATTCTGGCTTGCACTGTCACTTCTGCATGTACAGTTGCTTGTTAAGGCTGTGATTTTGTCCCAGGATCAGTTCACTATTAAGCTGCCTAATGCCTCTACTAGCAAAGTGGGTAGAGGTACATAAATAGAAAGGATCATAAGCCAACTTTCCCACTGAAAAGAAAAGCTTATGAAAATACTCCTAACATAGCAGATAAAGCAGAGTAAACTGTGACACTCTAGTGCTGTGTTCACACATAGTATGATGAATGATCTGCTCTTTGTTGGACTGTATTAGTATCTAGTTCAGCATTCTCCATCCCTTTCCAAAATCCCACTGAAAGCTCTCTCCATTTGTGACTATTTTTTTTAACTAGTCTCCTCAAAGAGATTTAAACGACTGAATCTGTTGTTTCTTAAAGAGCCCTTCTCTTCTAGAATGCTAAATCATCCTACAGGGTGTTATTCCACAGTATCTCTTATACTATGGCTAGTTCAAACAACCAAAAAAGAAATTGTAAACAAAGTTCCAGTAAAGGATTTTATCTTATACTCTGACAGAGTAGAAGACACAGCAGTAAAAGTTACAGCATTTCTATCTGGTTGATAAGATGTTTTTGAAAATGAGACTGTCTTCTTTCTTTGTTTGCCTAAAGGATCCTCAAAACCTTGCATGTTATGGGAGCTATATCACAGATGTTGATTGCACAATTACTGATGGACAATAAATGATACCATACAATTTTGTGTGTCTTTAAACTTTCTTATTCTGCTTCATGCTAGTTTTAGAGTCATACAATAGTAGTAATATATGAAGAAATTCCTGATCTTGGCCTCAGTTCATTGTTTTTTGTGTGCTATATCAAAATTTTCTAAGCATTTATGTATGCACTTAGTATAAATAGACTAATAGGAGTAAATGGAATTTCTTGCATCCATGTCAGTAAGCATGTGCCCAGAAACCTAGCTGGATTGAGGCCAGTTTTCATAACATCATGAGGGCCTCAGGCTGTATAGCTGAAAGTGAAGTTCTATGTCCTGTTTATTTTTATTCATGGAGTTCCTTGTTCTCTGAACTTCAGTATGACCAGATTAATTGATATTCCTAAAACACATTTAATTTCTTGAACCCGTTTAAAATGTTGTTTCCTTTCCCATAACCCTTCTATCTTACAGTAACCATGCCTTCTGTAATTTAATCTCCTTTGAACTGGGAACATATTGTTTTTCATTACATCCACTCTGACACATTTTGTGGTTTTCTTTACAGAATCCCTAAATGCCCTAGAGGACAAAGACTTGGATGCTTTAATGGCTGATCTTGTAGCAGACATAAATGATGTTGAACAGAGAACTTTACAAGCCCAGAAAAGTTCTGGAAACCAGCAAAGTACGGTCTCTCAGCCTTCAACAGGCTTGGATAGTGGCATTTATTCTAAAGCAAGTCCTTATGTTACCATTACCAGACCATTTGTGGATGACTTGCCTGCTCCACCTCCAGACCCTGAGTCAGGCCTTCCACCACCACCACCACCTCCTCCTCCTGAGCCACTCACCCAGGTAAGCCTGGTTGGAAGATTGTTCTACGCATTCTAAGTTCTTGTAAATTTACACATGGTATTTGGCATTGGAACAACAATGGATAACCCAGGTAGAAACATCTTGAGAAGTTTCTGCAATGATGAAACACATGAACTAGAGAATGAGAGTTTTCTTTGATTTTGGGCTCAGCAATTTCTGACTGTTCCTTAACCTATTGCCCATCCCTTCACCTTTATAATCATCATTTTTATATCCTGAGACAGGCATAAATCATTACAAACAGTTTACTGTGATGGAAAACTTGTCACTGAATTTTTTTATTAAGCTCTGATCAGTTAATACCTTCTCATAGAGAACTTGGCCTTGGCATCAGTGAAAAGCATTGCCAAAAATCTGACCATTTTGTGAAGATGTCACTATGCTTCATCATTGCAGCATGTGCTTTGATGAGCTGTGTATGTTTTACCCCTGGTCTAACTGATCTCTTGTAACAGGAAAAGCTGTTCAGTTGTATAAAACTCAACATTGGTTAGGAGACTGGGTTCAAGGCTGCTGCATTTTCTATGACATTATCTGAATGACTTACATGCTTCTATTTGAAGATCCAGAAAATGCGATGATGATTCTGGGGTAGGAAAACAAATCTTTAAGTATGTCAAAGCATTTCTTTAATAGTGCTAAAATTTTGCCTCTGATAACTTATCTACTTTGCATTATTTCCTTTTTCTAAATTAAGACAGGCAAAGGTTACAAAAACATGAAGGGTCTCAGGTGAAGACTCTACTATACAGTATATGAACTGTTCAATATGGGTACCATGCAGGTGAAGCCTGAGTTATGTCTGCCTAAAACTCTCAGCAGAAAGCCTGCCTGCACCACAATCATCTGTTTCGATTAAGATGCTTTCCCTGCCTCCTGGAGAGGGGTGTTTTGAGAGAGTAAGGCGAGGGCTGTAGTGTGAGAAACTGTGCTCTTCCCTCTGTAGAAGTCAGCCTTACTGCAAAACCCACTTTGCCAAGCAGCTTCTGTTCAACTACAGAAGCTATTTTTGTATTCTTGAAGTTAAGCATCTCTTAGATGTAGTAATGCGAATTTCCATACATGTGGAGGGGAAAAAAAAAAAAAAAAAGGAAGACATTTTTCAACTGATTTCCTGGTATGTATAGTGGAGAATTCGACAACAGTAAACGTGCTTGAAGGCGTCTCTTTCAGGCTGCACACCTCATTTCTGTGTCTGACATCCTAAAGGATCCTAGTATCTAGGGGAAGTAGTGATAAAACAAAAGATGTTCACTTCAGCAAGAGGAATGTCAGTCAGTACTTAAGTTATTGTTGAACATGCTTGGGATGAATAAGATAACTTTTTTAGCTCTTTTTTTCCTAGGATTCTATGACGTCTCTCTTAGAATGAAGTGGTGGCAATGCTTAGTTAGGCCTAGTTTCTTGCAAGTGCATCTCCCATGAAAAATCCTGGATTTCTTAGTTTAAAGACTACTAAAATTATGACTTTGGGGTAGAAAATAGAGTCTGAAGATAACACAGAAAAATTTTGTGTGGAAGCAGAGCAGGAGCTTTGTCTCACAGTCACTGACTGAAGTTGGGCATGCCTATGGGTACTGTAGCAAAAAATCCTATGTATGGAAACATAGAGGAGTCCAGTTTTCCAGCATTCCTGTAGCATTTGAGATCCTGGAAGAGCTGCATGACTGGGCAACAAAAGGAAGTGCTTGACTTGTAAATTAGAGCTTTTGCTGGAACATATTTATTCAAGGAAAACTGAGGATTCCCTGTAACAATGAAGTTTCCCATGACAAGCCTTATGTTCTGGATATAAATAATAAGATATAAATAGTATCTGTCAAGTAGACATATGTTGTTGGCCTTACTTAACAAGAAGTATGCCAAATATCTTGTGTCTTTTCAGGAAGAGCAAGAGGCACGGGCTAAAGCTGACAAGATTAGACTTGCATTGGAGAAACTGAAGGAAGCAAAAATTAAAAAGGTGAGCCTTAAAATAGTGAAATGCTACTGTAAGAGCTACTAGCTAAGTAATTATTATCATTCTTGTCAGTATTAAAGTTCTTACTAAAATCACTAGGTTTTTTTCATATTTGGCCTGTAACTTGAGATATCTATCTGGCTGAAGAGAAGTCTCTGGGCGAATGGTACCCCTGAGGAATTTATTTTTAGGAGGACTTGGAAGGCTCTGTCTTTATTTTTTTCCAGTGTTAGGGGAAAGCTCTCTGTGTCTGCACAGTGCTGCAGTGTCATGTAACTATGTCCACTGACCCTAAGCTAGCAGAACTCAACAGAAGCTGCAGATATTTAGTAACTCTGAAAAAATGGATGTGAATGAAATACAATCATGGCCTTTCAGTCTTAACTCAGACAGGAGAGAGGAAGTGCTGGAGATTGGAGACTGCTGGGCTTCCAAGAAGAATTGGAGCTTCCAGTAAACTTGGGGTAGCCTACACTTGAGATGGTTCCCATGGAACACTTAATGTCTATCTAAAAATGCTACTTCTGAGAGAGTGTGTTGGTAGGATTTTGTCAGTGTAGTCTTAGTAGTCTCTTGTAGTCTCTATAACTTAGACTTATGACTGGTCTTTGTTCACCCTTTTTTCCTCTAAATGTTAGCAATTCTTATTTGGGAGGAAAAATTTCTTTTCAAGCCTTTTTTTTTTTCTACTTTTCCCCCTACTCTGAATATTTTGAACTATGGGGTAGAAGTAAGTTTTAATCTTTTTTGTGGCTATGTCACTAAAATAAAATTACTATGTCATTTTTGAATTCTAAATTGGCTAAATAACAGTCAAGAAAACTGGTCTTCTCTCTTTTACTGAAAGCAAAGGAAGGAAGCCAGGGAGGACAATGAAAAGCAAACTCAGGACATCAGGAGAGCAGACTTTGGCTTCAAGGATCTGCTTTAAAGAGTCTCATGGGATAAGGCACTGGAGGAAAGATGGGCCTAAGAAAGAAGGTTAACATTCAAGGATCACCTCCTCCAAGCTCAAGACCGTCCCATCCCAGTGAATGAATAGACACAAAGTTGTTTAAGATACTGGAACATCTTTCCTATGAGGAAAGGCAGAGACAGCTTGTTATGCATACATTTTAAAATAAGGACCTGTTTAAACAAGTCTATTTGGAGAAGTCCTCCCAAGTCACCAGTTTAGTTCTAGTTCCCTAATACAGATCCTGTAGACAGTATTTCTTCTGTTTTCAATACTAATGGAACATTTTAACTATTTTCCTTGTAATGAATTTGCAGTTCTTTATCACATTTTATGCATGTCAGCATTGTCTTGCATGATTCCTCTTTGAAAAAGTGCATACTGTTTCTTATTTAACAAATACCTCACAAAATGAAAATATAGTCTCTTAGGTTAATTTACTCCATATATGTAACTCACCTGTGTGCTTATTTATGACTGTTGTACTACTGTCCATCTTAGTCCAATCTGATTTCAGGTTAGTGTGTTGGCATGGCAAGATTCTTTCCACATTTCTAGACTGCATTGAGGATGTTCTGTCCTTTTGTACTTGGTTTCCCTATCAAACATTTTCCTTAATTGCACATCTAGTAGATGTGGAGGAGATTAACTTCTGAGCTTTCTCTATAGTAATTTCACCTTTTGTAAGTCAAGCACTTAGGAAATTGATCAAGGTTCAATTTCCTTTTTTGAAAAAAGGTCTTTATTTTGGTGACAATATAATTTGGTGAGAGCTTCCAAGCTGGTTTATTCCTTCAGCTCAGTGTGGGACAAGGGTACCTTTGAATCAGAAATGACCTTCAGCCTTAATCTTTCTTATCTGTATTAGCAGATTCAGACCTTTTACTTGCTTCTGAAATTAATTGACTCCTCTGTGACTCTGTACTCAGCTTGTTGTCAAGGTGCACATGTACGATAACAGCACAAAGTCACTGATGGTGGATGAGCGTCAGGTGACACGGGATGTTATAAACAATCTCTGTGAGAAAACTCATTGCAACTGCAGTGTTGACTGGTGCCTGTATGAGATGTATCCAGAACTGCAAATTGGTAAGTGGCATAGTGAGAGAACATATAGCAAATAGATAGAGTGGGTCTTTGGTATTGGTAACCTTGAAAAGATAATTAATAACATTACTCCTGCCCATGTGTTCACCAGAGCTGGAACATCACAGTCTCTAAGCTGAGGGATGCTGTGGGAATATTCTTGGGCCTTTCTTGCTGTAGAAATGAGCCTTTCATTCATCCTTACTGTGGGCTGCAGAGAGATCCTTGCCCAATGCCCCATTTCCATTATTCTGTTTTACACAAAATGAAGGGGCCCTGTGAATTTCACTGTGTTTGCCAAGGCAGTGACAGACTCAAACTCTCCAGTACTCAGTTCTGCTCTTTGAAGAGAGGATACAGTGCTGAAGTGCTGTCAGCGACATATTGGCCAAATGTTGTCATTAGACAAGGCTGTCTGAGAAGCATTTCAATAATTTCTAATGCTTTTCACTTGTGACAGTAGTTTTCTTAAGTGTAATTGTGAGCAGGATATTGATCTCTGATGAGGCTACAGCTCTGCTGGTGGTACCTGATGTTTTAGGAAGTAACTAACTTCACCTAAGAGACAGCTGCACAAAACTTACATATTGTTTGGTGCAACTTAATGAGTTGTGTTTCAAAAAGACGTCAAGGCCTGATTAAGAATAGAGTATTCTCTAATTGTGAGTTATTTCAGCATCTTCTTATTGTCCAGGCTGCAAAGGTATTCACATCAAAAGGAAAAGGAAAGTTGCCACAACTTTCTTCCAGGATCACATTTGACCTAGAAAAATGGGAAACTGTCAGCCTTTAGCATTCTCCATTTACAGACTCCCAGCAGAGATGCAAAAATGCATAAAGAAATTCTGCACTTTTAAAAAGCTTCAGGAATAATCATCCTGATAAACTAAAACAAAGAAATGTAAAAATATCTGAAAAAGCCTAACTGCTCATGAGCAAGGAGGTACTCATCATTGGCTTGTAAATATGGCAGAGATGTTAACTGCCAATCTGGTATGATGGTATGTGAAGCAACATTGCTACATTCTTTTGCACCCACTTAACTAAGACTGTTAGGCCCTGTAAGTGTCACAAGTGTCACTTTTAATATTTTTAAAGTGTTTTCTTGTCCTGGAAAGTTCCTCCTTCTCATTTATTTTTACTTCAACAAACATTTCTGAGTGACAGCATATAAACAAATAGTTTTCTGAATCTCCATAATAATTTAAAAATGTACTTGCATTTCTTCATAATCTGGATAGACATTTTAAGTTCTCCATCACAAAGAAGTCAGGGAGATCATATGAAGCAAACACTGAGGTTAATGGTTGGATTGTTTGTTCTGTATTTTTAAACAAAAAATTATTTTAAGAATCAAAGAACCATTTTGATTGAAAAAAACCTTCTCTAAGATCATTGAGTCCAACCATCAACCCAACTCTACTGACTCCACTAATAAATCATGTCCCTCAGCACCACATCTACACAGCTTTAACAAATCCAGGGATGTGATTCATCCACTCTCCTGTAGAGCCTGTGCCAGGGCCTGACACCTTGTTCCGTGAAGATTTTTGTTGTTTTAGTCCCAGCTAATGCTTTGGGTTAGAGTATTGGTATAGCAAGACATTTCTCTCACAATGAATAAAAACTATTTTAAAAGCCAGGACAGAAGAGTAGGAAAGAAAATAAATCAAAAGTTCGTTCAGGAAAGGCCTATGAACTGATGCAGAGGTCCATCACTTGGTCCAAAACAGCTGGGAATGGAGCTTTTTTTTTTGCAGAAAGGAATTTTTATATGGATGGAATGGTAGATACTCTTTTTTTTCTCCTTCCAATGCATGGCAACATGTGGTTAATTTTGTTCAAATTCAAAACAGTATGAACTAATCTTTATTCTTGTCAGTATACTTATTGGCAGTTCTAGATAGCTCTATTACTATCAGCATGCCTAGAAGACAGGCTTTCTTGCCCTTTCTCTTTCTGCCTCCTGATATTCAAAAGAATAAAATTACTTTTACTGTAAGAAGAAAATCCAAGCAGCAAATATTTCACGCTGAAAGTCCAAGCTAGTTTTATATCAAAAGATCGTTGACAGAGTATTATATATTATATATATAATTTATATATATAAAAAACATTATACATAATGTTATTTTGAAAGCAACTAATTTAAAATAAGCTGTAGTTCTAATGCATTGTTAATGTATCTTAAATACATTATTAATGTATGTTAAATATCACAAATAATCTCAGTAGTGAGATGGTGATACAGCACTGGGCTGTATATACCAGCATGTATTTTGCAATAAAGAGTACATTGTCTTGTAATAGACGTCGAGATTTAACATTTTTTGTAACAGTAGTTATAAAACTAACAGAATAAGAAGAAGATCATACCTTTCATAGAAGAAAAGCTGGTAGTGGAAATGGACAAACAAAATTATATGTGGCAAGAATTAATGCTAACGGACTAATGTTAAGTCCCTGAGAATTACTTTACTACTATCCCAGACTATGAGATACTTTTCAACCTTTAAACCATTACTTGGATTTTATATAGTGCTTTATCTTTCTAGCCCATAGCTGAAGTATCAGTTGCTAAAGAAAAAGTGTTGTGTTGCCTTTGTTTTAAAAGTCACTGTGTACATGTAGACTGGCCCTGAAACTAACCCCATTTGGGGAATTCAATTAATTCACAAAATTTAGTTTTGATGGGACATACTGAACCCTTATGAAAAATAACAAGGTGTGTTAAGGAAAGCCTACAAAATGTGTGCTCTGTTATCTCCTTTATACTAGGCCAATTTAGGCCATTGAAAGATGTGATCACCACAGACCACTGAAACGGGAGTCGGGGTGTTCCCAGGGAACTGCCAAAATCATACTGAAAACTGGAGCTGGGTAAATTCTCAGCCCCAACAGTGAACTTGTAGAATAATGCCATTTGGATCCTTCCAAAATTACCTGTCAAATTATACTCAAATTCTTTTCATTCTAAAGGAGGTTGATGCTCAGCTACTCCATCCTAGTGAAACCACAGGAGATCAGAGTTACCACAGGAGATCAGCATACCCTGTGGCTTTCCTGGGGGGAGGATCTGGGTTCAGAATAGCTCAGAAGAGGCAAGAATTGACACTTAGGTCACCCACATCTCTGGGTAAGGTTTGTAACTACAGAGATGCTGGGCAAAACAGTGTATCTTCCCATCAGTTCTCTGTCCATCTTCCAGTTTCCATTTTATTTTCCATACATAGAGTTCTTCTTGCTGACGTAAGTAAAAAGACACAGAAATAAAGTTTTGCTACTTCTTTCAGTTCAATAGCCAAAGTGAATATATGACTCCCCAGTCATACTGCAAACCTTGGAGCATAAGCAAACAAAATCAGAAAGCTGTTGTAAGACATGGGTGTATCCATCTACTCATAGTGAGCCACTGTTTCCATCCTTTGCAGTCTTTGTGCAAAAGCACAGATTTGAAGAAATCCAGGAGCATGCCAGAGCTACATAAGGCACCTTCTGTACTTGATTTGCCCTTCCATATGACACTATGTGGTTTTGCTCTCTTCTGTGCCATGGAAAAGAGTGCTGGGCTGTCCAGCTCTAAGTGAACATCAGATAATTACGTTCTTACACAGGAATTTTTGCAGCCTCAGGAGAGGGGAGAGAGAATTTCTGTGTCTTATATTAACTTTTCTATCTCTCCAGAAAGGTTTTTTGAAGACCATGAAAATGTTGTTAAAGTTTTATCAGACTGGACTCGAGACACCGAGAATAAGATTCTGTTTTTGGAAAAAAGTGAAAAATACGCTTTATTTAAAAATCCCCAGGTAAGTTAACATCATAGTTGGATAAGAATCTAAAATCATGTCATTTAGTCTGTATGCTGCCTTAATAATTTGCTTTCAGCTCTGTTAATTCGTAATTAGAGAAAAGAAAACTTGTGCTTTCAACCAAAAATATTCCTGGAATATTGAATGCAAGGATTTGAAAATTAGTGCTTTTTGTTCTTTTCTGATACTAAAGTCCCATGTGCAGTGGTAAAAAATGAAGCATCTAGTTCTCCACTGGTGAAAGCTGTTGCTTAGGCACAGCTCTCAGAAATGAAGTGAGATGGCACAGTTGTCAAAACTCGACCTCTGTCACTGCTACAGTAAGACACTGTTTCTACTGATGAAAATCAGCATTTCCTTGAAGGTCCAGTTTTTTCCAGCTGTATGTGAAACTTTATAGAAAATATTCTGAGTTTATCTGAATTCCATTTAGACTTTGGAGAAGAAATGGGTGACCAGTAACTTAAACACACTAACTCTGTAGGGTCTACACACTGAATTGCATCAAATTATTCAGAATAGGTGTAAATACAAGTGATTATAGTGATATGTGGTCAAAACCCTATTTAAAACCACCTAAATACATTCAGTGGATTCTGGGGCACTAGATTTTTCCCCTTGTGGCTTGTTAGCTTTCTGAGCTTGATCTGGACATGTCTGCAGCCCTTGAGCTTGAGTCTCTCTGAGATTTCAGTTTTCTACCTTGCAGATTTTTTTCTGGAAAACCAAAAAGGCAAATTACAAAGGTGGCCAGGTGTCTAGAATGTATTTTTAGACAAATTAGTGATACAAAATTTTCACTACAGGGATTTGAAGCAATTAAATGCTTTTTAAAACCTTATAAAGATGTTCAGATGTATCACTAAAACAAGTGGACCTCTAGAGAAAGTCTGTAAGCTGTGCCAATGTTAATTGTTTCTTTCTGTGAACTAGTTATGAACATGGTATAGATTAAACAACAATTAATTAAATGTGTTTCATTTTCTAAGGAGGAACTGAAGTTTTGAAATGGCAGATTTATCTTCTATTTGTGTCCTATTAACATGCTGCTCAGCTAATGCCAGTTTGTCATTCTTGTCATGCAGTACTCTCTTGGTATTTTTCTTCATCTTTTTTTCTGAAAACAGTTTTTTGAAGTATTTGAAATACATTTTAGAAAAAGCATCTGCAAAATACTGAGGTGTTCCCTTCCTCAAGATGATGGGCACACTTTTGCCCTTTCCTCAATGTAACATAATTTATCCTGGTGAGAATTCACAGTAAATGACTGTTCGATGAATGGCACCAGTGATTCATGTACGGAGATGGAGCATCACAAGTCTCTGACTGCAGAGTGAAATGAAAATACATATTGGTACGTGTGCAAATAAAGAAAACTTTTACAGCATAGGAAAAGTGATGCTTTGTCATGCAGTTGAGTGATGCTGTGCTTGATACTTGAAAGGAAAGGTTGTCAGATCTCAACACTTCTTTTCAAAAAGCTCAAAAAATAACTCTCGGCTAAAAGACACTCTAGAAAAAGGGAAATTGTAGAAAATGCTTTGGTTCATTTAAACAGGATTGTCTGTAAGGGGCAGGTGGATCAAAACTTCTGACTGTAAATGCTGGTAATGGTCTTAGAACACTATTTGATCTTTCCTTACACAGATTTTGATTTCCTGTGTTTCTCTTCTGCTGATAAAAGCAGACAGGATAAATTAAAATAGTGCAGGTGACACCACATGCATGTGGTGGTTGTTAATTATTATTATTATTAGGAGGAGGAGTAGTTTTATTATTGTTGTTTTTATTATTATTGGTGGTTTTATTATGATTTTGGAAAGTTTTAATGAAAATTTATGATAATTTGTTCATAATTCATAATCTTCAAGGCATGAAAAGTCAGCTGTAGTAATTTCTTCAACCTATAGAATCAAGTAAACAGAGTTGAAAATCAGATTTTCAGGGCTTCAGAAGAGCTTTGCCTTGAGATTCATATATTTATTTACTTACACAATCTACAGAGCAATTGTAGATATCTTTTAATATTTTTTAATGGGCATTGCTTAGATGACACATCATGATACAAACTGTGGTTATGCCCATGTTCTGTTTTATTTTTTCTGCACAAACTATGCTGCGTTCAGCATGCAGTTGCAACGGACTGAAATGAGATGTGAGCTGGCCAGGTCTTGCCTCATTCCAGGTGCAGTCTGGATGAGGATAAACAGGCAGCTCATTGCACAAATAAGATGGTCATGAGTATGGAGTATCTGCCTTGGTTGCTGCATGCAGTCTGATCTGTGCAGCTGCAAACCTTGTAGATGTTCTGGAAAATCAGTTTCAATAGCTTTAAAGCAAAAATGCAACCTACTTAGAAGGCAAAGCAGAGGTAGGATTCTACCTTGAACTATGTACTAAGTAGCTGCTGCATTCCAGCTTGGATGGGGCTATGTATGAAAAAATGATAAAAGTTATGAGGGAGATGCTGCTTCATTTAGAAAATTCTATCTTTTAAAACATAAAGACATGGAACACTGATCAGAGAGTTTGACAATGCAGTACTTAAGACTGCTGTTTACACCATGATCCAAGTTTGGTTTGTTTACTTGAGGAGGTGTTCTTTGAAACTATTGAAAATGAGGGTTATACAGGGGAGAGAGATGCAGCCACAATTTTTTTACCTGCCTTTCCATACAAAAGGAGATGACTCTGTCCCTTAGTGGAAAGGTTGCATACATAGACTAGTAGTACTTTACAAAGCACAAGAATAATTTAAGCCTGCAGAAAGTCTTAACAGGATTTTTTTTCTGTCCATATGAACTTTCCTGCTAATGTAAATCCATAGATGGGTCATCAGCTAGTTTCACCTCTGTCTTGTGTAAGCACAGGGGAAATACTGGCAGAATGTCTCTTCAGAATGTCATACCTGGGTGGCTGTACGTGTTGAAACTGGCTCTACATTAGTCTGAGTCAGGCAGAATGATAGGAGAGTGACTGGCATTGTGCAGCTTCAGCTGGTCTAGGATGTGTTAGCATGGAATAATTCAGCAAAATCACTTGACTGCTCCTCTCTGCAGCAAACAACCCAAACAGTGCAAACAAAGCAAACCCACTGACAAAGTGTGCCAGCATTCTTTGTTTTGTTTGTTAAAATAACCCTCTCTGTTTGCTTTCTTATGTTACCAGCCTAAGAGGATGAACCTATCCCATTCAGGATTCTCTCTATCAAGAGAAAGACATTGTCTTTTGAATGTAAAAAATAGTTAATTCTCAAATTTGTAGGCATATGCAGAGAGTTGCCCTGTAGCCACATCTTGTCCCACTAATGGCTTGATATACTAGACCAAACGTGCTTTTCCCAGTGGTGTCCTCAGACAGGAAAGAGCTTGGCTTTTATCATAACCTTTGGCTACTGGACTTGGAATGACCTCTTGTGGACACGTGGTTTGCCTCCTGTAGGATAAATGTGTTTCAGATAAAAAATAGGAGACCACACAGTGATAAAACAAGTACAGTGTACAGTCTGCTTCCCAGGTTTTTAGCCACTGTCAGTAAGTATCAGGTACATCTAGATCTGAGGGCAGAGACATAAAGCAGGGAGTCTGTAATAAATGAAACATGTTAGCAGGTGAAAGATGACCATGTACATCTGTGTATCACTGGTTTAGGTGACAGAGCCCTGTTTCCCTATCGAGAAAGCTGTGTTGCTAGAGACCCAACATGGATATAATTTCAAACTTTCTTTCTTTACCATTGATTATGTCAGTATGGGGTGGTCTGTGTTTCTGCTAAATAGATGCCAGATGCCTGGATGTGAATCACTTATAATCAGAGGAACTTTGTTTTCTTATTATCAGTTCACTTGACTGCTGACTGAGCCAGATGAATATTCTCCCCATCAGTAGCAAAGCTGGTGAACCAAGCCTTGTTGAGACAATGATATGGTGTATTTACCTTGATAAATCTTTGTTGTGTATTTTAGGGGTTATACTCTGTCTTTATAAGGAACTAAAGAAGAAAAAGACTTAAAGCTTGCATGTCCCTCTGCTTTCCAAATCCATCCCAAAGACCAGAGGCTCAACCCAACCTAACAGAGCCCTCTGAGATTTCTTTTCATACCTTTATTAGTGCAAAAATGCGTGTGCCAACGTCAAGCCTGCAGTGCTGTGATAGTGCTCCCTGTAAAGAAGAGCTGTTGCACATGTACAGAGGACTTGGCTGCAGCTGCTCATAAGAGTTGAGTGGAGTATTGTGACACAGTCAGACCTAATGGTTTTGGGCTGCATAGGCAGGAATCACTGTACATTTTGTTCTGAGGACGTACTTTTAAGCAGGTTTTATTTCGACTCACTTTGTGTTTTGTCCTCTATGAATACTGTCTTCAGATGTAGCCTCAAAGCTGTTGTCCTTAGCTTAACTTCATCCATGGATTGAAAATGTGCCCAGGCAGTCTGGGCTAGCTATGTGTTACTGCATATCCTGAAGAAGAACACTGCTGTATTTCCTAGCTTCACTGTCTATTGTATTGAATGTTCATGTTTCTTTTCTTATGTTCATACCACAGAAATGGCATCAGTATAGGCGAAGTTGCAGGTGGCTGTGTTTCTGATTTCCCCTGACTGACTTGATGTGAACTTTTAGGAAGCAGTTTTTTAAAGAACTGGGTTTGAGATTATCCACACCTCTTCCCCTTCCTCTCCTGGTGCCCCTCCAAAAACCATCTGTTGGAGGCTTGTGTTCTGGGAGGCAGCTTTTCACAACCCCAATTGAAAAAGAGATGTGGTTGTGTGGAAGAACAGGGTTTCACTTCAGATAAACCTCATTGCTGTAAACATGGTATGCTGGCAGGACAGATTTGCTGCTTATTTCTTTCTTTCTTATACTGTAGCATGAGCATGTTCCTTCATTTACACTTCGCTTTTCTTTTGGTAATGTTTGTGTTTGTGTTGCAGTTTAGTTGTTGTGGAATTCTAGACACGTAAATTGACAGATTCTCACAGTCTTGGGATATGAAAAAATTGAGAGAGATGAAAAGTCAGATCAACCACAGAATTGATGAAGAATTAAGAGTAATTTTCAAGTGGCTAGCTTTCAAAATTTGTCAGTTTTTAAAGATTTTTGTCTTTTCCTAGAAAATGGTGTTTGGTTTACGTCCTTTGTTCTGCAAACTTAGTTTTTTGAGTAATCCTAGGGAAATCACTAAGTCTTTCCCATGCATCAAGCATTTTCCAAGCCCGATCTACTCATATGTACTTTTGTTTAGAAAATTGTAAAACACAAGAACTTTGAGTGTCGTCACCGTTCTGTCCTCAAGCCCATGGCTCCAAATGCTGCTGGATGCATGGCATAGCTCCTTGTCCTACCTGCTCCCTCCATGCCCAGATTCTTGCCTTGCTGTCTGCAGGCAGCCAGGCTCTGCTGCCTGGCTGTGCTTGCTGCTGAGCAGAGCTGCTGCACAGGCTCCAGCACACAAGTCCTGGCTTCTGAGCTACCTTCCACTGCCTGGGTTTGCACATATGTCTAAGTGCTGCCCTTTTGCCCATCCTTTTGTCCAGTGTAGATGGATGCAAAATTGGTTTTGCTGTTTACCAGTGTGTGAGTTTATTCTTACAGGTAACAGTGTGCATGAGGTGCTGTGCATCCTTGTTTGCAGGGGTAGACAGGCACTGAGTCCTTGGAGGGCAGCTGCAGATTCATAGACCTCTGTCACAGAAGAGGAGGGTCATTTCAAAATGCAGACTTTTATTTCAGTAGACTGGAGCACATGTGCCAAGATACCATGGTGATCCTGTCTTCTGAGTTCTTCTAGATTATTGAATACCTCCTCCATTGCATCACAGTGCTTTGCACAGCATAAGCAGTGGTTTAAAAGTATAAAACAGTAACCTTCAATAAAGGCATCGGTATATGAGCACTTTTGTTGTTTTTCATTATTTTATTATTAAAAATTAAGAGCTATATCCAGAGTGGAAGATACGAAGCATGCAAAGTAGACTGCTAGGAAAAATGCTTTCTAGACTGTTGATACTGAATTATATTAACTGTGTATCAGTATGCAATAAAAATTTATGTTCTCTGCACCGTGTAATAATATAGGAAGTGGTGAAAATTGGAATGATAAAATCAAACCCATTGATCCAGAAAAACAGCAAAAAACATAAACCAGTGTTTGTAAACTTTGGGAGGTTGCATACACACAGGCAAAATCAATTTTGTATTCCTTTTGAGATATATGAAAAAACTCATGATCAGGCAGGTGTGATTAATGTTTTCTGTAAGAAGAGTCCATAAGCATCTGCCTCGTGCATCAGCTGGCTTGGGCAGTCAATATTGAAAGACTGAGTAACTGTTGGTGGGCTTGTAGGGATCTGGATACTTGTATGGCTGTCTTTATAATGAACATCAATTTATTTTGTGTCTTAATCAGAATTTTTACCTGGCAAGCAAAGGGAAGAAAGAAAACAAAGAAATGAATGATAAAAACAAAGAGGCTTTACTGGAGGTAAGCCAGCTTTCTAGGGTGAAGATGCAAATGTCACCACAACTCTGCCACCACCTGCATCTGTTCTACAATAGGATTTAGTTATCTGTGGGCAAATGTGTAACAGGAAGTTCTGTGATTGTTGGTGTCTTTGTGTCTAAGGTTTAATATTTGGATTTCCCTCTGCTTCTGCTGCTCTTCATTAAAAATGTAGATTATATCCCTTACCAGATTAATTAAAGGATAGAGTATTATTTTGTTGTAATAGACCCCAATGCCATGAAATGTTTTTACTTTGTGTTTCTATGAAGAGTAATGCCACGATAACAATAGAAACAGTGTTAAACCAATAAGAATAAAATAAACAGCTGTGCCACACCCTTAGGCCACCCTATATTATTAGTAAGGTTGAGCAGTAGTAAACAGTTATCTTTTGGATTAGAAGATGTACTTCTCTCTTCTTCAAGTTATTGGTACTACAACAGAAAAAGAAACAGCATTTTTTGGCAAGTCAGCTGTTTAGCCTCTTGCCTTTCCTGCTGAAGTTTTACTTCAGTTGTATGTTTGAGAAAGAAAACTTCAGTACTGTGTGAAAGAAAATACTATCCCAGTTCTGCTGGCAAGAATTTTGGCTTTGACAAAAATTGACAAAGGAAATGCTGTTCTCAGGTGACAGTATTTCCATTTCAAAATGAGTGCATCTCATGGTGGCTCCATATGTCAACCAGCAGAATTCCTGGTGAATTCTAAATGAAAACAGTAGCTGATAAGTGTTGGCATGAAAAATTACCCCAGAGCAGGTCCTTCAAGCAATTAAGTACATTTATTTGAACAGTGTTTTAAATGCCAGAATGTATTTCAAAGTGAAAGTAGAAATTGAGACAGGCTTTTTTCTTTAGCTGTATTTAGATCTCTAAGCTATCTCTGAAGAGTTTATCAACAGAAGTATTTCTCTACAGAACATACAGATACAGCAATTAAAAAAAAAATCAACAGCAGCAGCACCAACCATTCTGTTTTATTGCCTTCACTAAACATGTCTGTGTAGAGTTAAAACTTCTTGTAGATTTTTGCTTGATCCTTTGGAGGAGGTTTTGTGAGTCTTCCAGTTTGAGCACCCACATTGTATATCCAAGTTACCACGTTAGCTTGGAAAAGTTTCCTTTCCCTGTCTAAGGTGTTCGTCTTCCTGGTATCTGCATTCCCCATCTTCCCTGCCACAGGAAATATCTTTATTTTTTAAGGGAGTCTTTTTCTGCTGTTTATTAATACAGTTGTGCTTAAATCAATTTATTTTGTGTGTGATTATTCTTGTTGCACAGGAAAGCTTCTGTGGGACATCTGTCATTGTGCCAGAGCTTGAAGGGGCCCTTTATTTAAAAGAAGATGGAAAAAAGTCCTGGAAGAGACGTTATTTTCTTCTGCGAGCTTCTGGAATTTATTATGTTCCCAAGGGAAAAACCAAGGTCAGGAAGCCAAATAATCCTTTTTGCAATAAAACAATTCATAGAGGTGAAAGTGAAGAACTCCCAAGGTGACATTTTAAGAGTACTATTTGGTGCATCTGGGAGGGTTGGTGGTTTTTTGGTTCAACTCTGACTACACCACTTGTACAAATATTAGAAAATAGTCACTGAATTCCTGTCACGTTTCTCTCCTTGTGATTTCTGTGGTTAGATAAAAGCATTCATGAAAATAGCACTCCTCCAGAAGTCAGTAGGGGAAAAAAAAACAGGGCAGAGCCCTTCAGCTGGTGTTATCCTGCCAAAACGCTTCACTGTTACATGGGTTCCTTGTGGAAGAATATTTTTAAGTTTTCAAGTAAGCTACTTATCACAAAAAGGTGGAATTTTACTTTGTTTGATGGTGAATTTCTGCACTGGTAACCAGCATGAAGAAATGCTATACATTTTTTTCCTGCAGTGATCTTTACCTAAATAATATGTTATACTGTTTAAGGCTTTTTAAGACTACCCTTTGTGTAGAAAGAAATGGAAGACAGAACCATCTGCCTGACCAAAACAAATGCACTGATATTTACTATTGCAAAATATTTAAAGAGTTTGAATTGCCAGCACTGGAATAAAAAAGAGGTTCTGGACATGTTGCACATTAGGGCAGCTGGCTTCTCATTTTCACAGTGATGGGGCAGAATGGTGGGTTCTGGAGGTGGTGGGGTTTGCTTTTTGCTTTTTGTCTTGTGAAAACCCCTTCTGTTACCACGTCCAGCTCTCATAGTGCTTCATATCTGAAAATTCTGGTGGTGCTATTGGAGATACTCTGTTATGATTTGTACTGTGAAACTTAACTGTCCTGCCATTCCCTTACTAAATTACAAAGGAAAAAACCCAAAGCCAGTAGCTTGTGAAGGATTGCTGTCCTGCCATTCCAGTGACCTGTATTTATAACCAAATCTCAGTGAAACATAGACCTACCTGCTTTCACAGGAATTTATTTTGACTTCACCTGACCCAGAGTGGATGTCTTTCAGCCCTTAAATTGTATTGTATACACAGAACATCCTATCAGTTAGGAGCTAGAATGCTATTTGGAAGGCATTTAAGGTGGAATGAGTATAAGAATAGTCAAATGAAAAGTCCATCTGGGACATTTCCTTGTAGCCTGCCTCCAATGATGGCCAGTAGTACAGTACCAAAGCAGGGCAATCATGTGCTGACAGTTATCCAGCATTTTTTAATCATCCAGTCAGTGTTACCCATTTCAGTGTCTTTCCATCATAATGCAAATGGGGAATGTGCTTTCTTTTTTTGAGGTGATAGTCTGCAACTATAGGCTGAGAATGGAGTCATACAGTTACCATGTAACAGCTGTTCTAATTTAACACTTTCTTGCCTGTTAATCATTACAGCCTGTGTACCACCTGCCTATAACTGAGCCTTTTTAAGGAGCTGTGTGAGTGCTTCAAACTCACTATATTACCAATTCAGCTATTTACAGGGACTGAGGACCTTGAAGCTAGTTCTTTAGGTAATAGTCACAGCTCTTTAAAATGGTACTGCAGTCAGCTGTTTGCTTCTGCTTCTCTTAACAGCTTTCAGCTAAAGGACACACGTGTCCATGCCTCAGCCATTCCAGAGAAAGTCAAGTCTGAGCTCAAATCTGTGTTTAATGGTCATTTAAGTTATTTCATGGAGTCTGTGTTGGAACAGCTGAGGCTCAGGTACACATCTATTAAGTGCTGACAGTAATCTCTGGTTGGTGAGCAGGATGCAGTGAGGGTGCTAAACATCTTAAACCACTGCAGCAAAATTCAGCAGAGCTCTTCAGTCAAAACCCTTAAATTATGAGAGTACATTCCATGTCAGGATGGTATGAAGAGTGCCCATGCACCTTGCTGCAGTCCTTCACTTGAGGTGATTTTTCATTGAGATACAGAAATAAACAGTTGGCAGACAATGATATCTTCAGCTGCTGCAGCTGTTTTGAAATTCATTGTATAATCATGTTTCACTTCTTACAAAAAAGCAAAGAAGTCTGGCATACCTTTGGCACTTTATGTTGGCTGTAAATTACATTTGCAAACATGAAAATATAGGGGCACATGCAGATTACTTTACACACATGCCTTTGGTGGTTTTTGGTTTGTTTTTGTTGGTGGTGTTGGTTTGGCTTTTTTAACAAGCCAGGCACCATTCAGCACTGCTGTCATAATTTCTACAGCATTACTCTACTTACACCCCATTCAAAAACATGCTGTTAATGGACAAGGTCACAAAAAAACAGAATCAGAATTGCAGATACAATTTAAAAATTAATTTCTGTTAATTATGTTGCTTTGTCATGTTAACATTGCAGAAATACTAGCAATAAGTGCTTTTGTCCCTTGCATAAAATTTTTTTCCTTACTTGGAAGAAAATAACAACTGCATTCATATTGGTCCTAATTGTCATTACCTGGTTCATAAAAGAAAGGAATGAGTCATTATATGGCACAGATTTGAGCACATTTAGGAAATACAGTGTTGGAAAACCCTTCATCCGTGCAGTCAATGACAAAGTCCCCAACATCAGCTTCAGAGAGAAGCCCTGTCTGCACACTGTATGGAGTGTTTTGTCACCCCACAAATCTTACTTGAAAACTCATTTTGTCAATAAACCAAATTCAAGGGCATGTTGCTATCAAAATATCAAGAAGAATAAGAACAGAATTAAAGAACCATTAGATGCAAGAGTGTAACCCATTCTTAGTGTTAGAGAGGGTTTGTGGATTGATTTTTCTTACTTTCTCAGTTTCTCAATTTCTCAGGTTAGCTAACAGTGACAATGTGACACAGCCATTTCCACCTATAGGATTGCAAAGGTTATTCTTTAAATGCAAGTACTGCAATGAGAAGTGTTCCAACAACAGAAACCTTGTTACTTTAGCAACATATTGTGGCCAAGCAAATATAGTGATTTACAGAAAAGGAATGATGCCAGGAAATTGGAGAAAATGCAAAGCAAAACTGATGAAACTTGTTTATTTCCTAATGAGAGCTTTTCTGTTACATACATATACACACACACAGAGAAAAAAACCCTCAAGCAAGCTCGCAAAGCAATTTAGAACCCCCAGCCTTTTTTTTTCCACTCCAAATTGTAAGGGTGTGGTTGCAAAGCCTATATCTGTTTTACCACAGTTATTTCTTTTTTTAGTGTTTAATTTGGTCTTATTAGCCATAAGCCATAATCTCCATACAAAGCAATAAAGCACATCAAAACCATAACAATAGTAAAATATTGCACTGAGATATATTTTATTCCTAATATGTATGAGCCCTCTTCCAATTGCTGGCTTAAGAATGGACACTCTTAAAATTAATCTTCAGTCAACCTAATTACAGTTAGAAAATAAAAATCATTGGCCTTCATGCACCTGAAAAAAGTTCTATTAATGAGTTCCACATCAAAATTCAGTTTTTTCTAACAATTATGTGCTTGGTTTTCATTTGTAGACATCCCGGGATCTGGCGTGCTTCATTCAGTTTGAGAATATCAATGTTTATTATGGCTACCAACACAAAGTGAAATATAAGGCACCTACAGATCACTGCTTTGTCTTAAAGGTAATCTACATGAAAAATCAGTTCTGCAAATGTCAGATATGCAAATGTTTTATATGTAAACATGTTTAATTTTGAAGTTACAATATACATACACGATTTTCTTCATTGCTGATAAGAAGCACACCTTTAGAACCTTAACTGGTAGTTCTGTGATACATGTCTACACTGCATCTATAAATTTGTCCTCAAAACAAGGCTGAGTGTTGGCTGACTGTTCAAGTGGCTGGACACATGTGGACACATGACACACAAGGCAGATGTACTATGAGAAGACTGCCAGCAGCTGATGTTGACTTTATGAGTACGAGGGACTATGTACTACAAGGTATGACTACTTTTTATTTGCATTGTAGTCACACCTGCTGAGTAGTTTGTTTGCACAGTCTCGCACAAACAGACATCTCAGATGGCATTTTTTATTACACAACTGTTTGTGGCAGAAGAGCAAAAGACATTGTTCACCCACGCAGGAAAATCAGTGCTTGCTGTTAAAGTAAGTATCTAATTGCTGCCTCTCCAGGTAATAATACTACAAATTGGCTGGGAGTTCTGCATTCCTCTCAGGAAAGGAAAAGAAGCCCATGCTTTTCACATAGTTCAGATAACAAAAATGAAGATTTGAGGATGCAGTAATTAGGCCTTGCTTCCTATCTGTCATTAATACAGATTTTAGAACATAGTGGGATTACTGTGCATAAGACAGAATGTAATCTTCTTGCTGTTTTTCTATTTAAAGGCCTACAGTGCAAACAAGATATTAGAAAACACAGTATTTTGCCATCCCAGAAAAGAAATACAGTAAACAGTCACAACAGAGTTCACTTAAAATACCACGTTTCTGGCTGTAGCTGCACACTTAGAGCATGTTTTTATTTAGTGTGAAAATGTCTGCTAGCCTAATTTGTACATGGCCAAGCAGAAGTGGTTTATAGACCCAGACTTATTTTCTGAAGCAGATGTATCTAATTAACACAGATGAGCAGTTTTAATACTATAGTTCTCTGCAAAATGCTTTGCAGAAAAAACCTATCTATTCTTGTAAAACACAGGTGAGTCTTCTGAAGTTAACAGGTAAGCATTCTTAATTTCATTCAACAATAATCATTCTTCATCTTATACAACGTCTGATTTAAAAAAAAGGGAAAAGGGGACTTGATTAAAAAATAAGTGGAAATTTATATTCTGAACAGATGACTGGTCTAAGAAGCATCTGACTAATTTAATGTCAGTTATTCACATTGTGTTCATATGAAAATAGAACCATGATTTCGAAGTATATGCAACAGTGTGTTTAACTGTTAATAATTATTAGGAAAATTTTCTGTACTTATTGCCATCTTTTGTGAAAAGAGGTATGCTATAAATAAGAACTTAGACCAAAAAAAAAAAAAAAGTCATAACTCAACTTTACACAACGCTTGCTTTCTGGATGTGTGATGTTAGCACAGTGCCCTCAACATGAAGGGAAATGTGAAGAACAAGACCAAAAGCTCACAAGGGAAAGCTTTATGCATAATAGGCTTATAAATTTATGAAACCTACTTAGCAAAACTGTTTCCTCCAATGCTTCTTAAATGTGTTTGTGATACACTAGAATAAACATCATATTGGTAAGATTGTTATATCCAATGCTACTTAGTGGTGAATAGAGTATATTACAGTTATTGTTCTTCCTTTGAATTGCCACACATCAGCATTTGGTAGATTCCTGACTGGTTCAGCTTCAGAGTTGCCTTCTTTTGACAGCTGTCTCTTACAGGGCCTGGAGTTGGTCAGCAAGTATGGGCAAGCACTGACATCTTCAGATCTGTTGTTTCAAAAGTAGAAAGAATCCTTCCACTTAGGGTGGCTTTCTGGGATTGATGCAGTAGAGACATCCATATTTGTTACAATTTCTCTACATTAATTGAAATACTGTATCTACCTTTTTGAAGGCATGATGAGTTCTGTCATATCCTTCTCTTACCTTTGGAGGTTGGAGCTGAGGATGTAGTGTATCTTAAGATCTGATGGCTGATGGAAAGATCAGAGGGAAGAGACAAGCTTGTACTTTACAGGATGGGAGAAATACAAGGACTTAGAAGCTTCAGCAATATCTTCTGTGCTGGAAATTCCACTCTGCTGAAATCAGAACCAGACATAATTTCATGCCTTTGAGCGTTTGAGTTGAAAAAATACTGCATTTATTTCTGACTGGTAAGCTGACATCCTTGGCCTCCTAGAACAGGGGAAATGGCCTTTGTTCATTCAAATGGCTGCAAGTGGCCAGGGAGGTGGTCTGATTTGGGGTTCAGTATGGCCTCATGCTTGGAGGAAGCATCTCATCCTTTCCTCCTGTCCCCCTTGGAATGATGAGCCTTCTAAACAATCAGGCTAAATCCTGTAACATTTGTACATGCCTTCAAAGGTCCTGTCTCATATTAGCTAAGAGAAAATATAAAACATTTCTTTTTGCTTTTCTCCATCCTTTGTCATGTTTACTGGGTGACTTTATGAAGGGAAGAGCCCTCAGGAGATACAAGAATGAGCAGAGCATTCCTGCCATTTTTGCATCTATGTGCCAGGCTTCACCAAGAATTTGTGGGCAAGAGGAACCCTGTAACTAGTGTTAACCACAAGCCTAGTGACTTGGTTCTAGCTCAAACAATAAGATTTGTCAGATTGTTTGACACTGCTGTGAACTCTATGGGCTTCTGCCTCAAAGTCTTCTCGACATTTCTTTGAATGTTGCTTCACCTTGATCTCTCTGAATGGAATGTCACCTTTTTTTCTTCATTTTCTTCTCTTAGGCTACAGTCAAGTTAAGGGCTCATAGAGACAATGAGCCATGAGGTAACATGGGTCCAATCACCTGGAGCCAGTAGCTTCCTCTGTCCTGTTTCTTTTTTAATCCAGCCATTTAAGTTGAACAGCAGGCATCATACCTGGGTTACTTAGCTGATGTTGGCTGGCGTGCCAGTGTTGGCATAGCAACAAGATCGTGCACATCATGGGGAGGTTGTTTTGACACTAAGTCAGAAGCTGGGGTAGGTTTTGCAGCCTCTTGTGTTGGAGCTCTGCACTTAGACTAGCTATTTTAAACTACCTCAAATATAAATGTTCTTGTCTGCAAATCCATCCTGTAGGACGTTCCTCTTACAGTTAGAGAAGCAAGATGTGTTATGAGTGCTCCTTTCCTATAATTTCTTCCCATTACATCAGCATCCCATTGTACATACTGCAGGTCAGAAAAAAATGGGGAATATTTTGCTTATTTGTTAACTGTCAAGACACTGAGGAGATAATGGAAAAATGGGTGGTGTGCCAGAAACAATTCAAAATCACATCACAGTGTCCACCAGCAAAAGAGCACCACTCAGCACCACTTTGCTGAGCTTGTTTAGGAGTTTCCTTTCAGGATGATTCAGGACACAACTGCAGTAACTGAATGCAGGACTTGCTTCCTCATATCAGCTCCTCTCAAGCAGCAGAAAGCCCATCTGGGGCCAATCAAAAAGAGCACAGCTGGCTGGTTGGTGTCAGGTCACTTTTAGCTGTCCCTGCTCAGCAAACAAGAATTGATGTGGCTGGTGCTGAAGATGTAAGTGCAGCCTGACACAGAGGCTCTGATGGAGTTGGCTTTCAGGAATCTTTGGGCTTTGGGCAACTATAAAGCTTGAAGAACTGTGTTATTTCCCAGTAGCTACTTTTCAGTGCTGAGCTATAACCTTCTTAAACGGAATCATTCTATGCCACTGCTAAACAAGCCTTCCTCCCTCAAGAGAAGTCCCATGTTTCAAAAACAAAAAACAAGACAAAGAACCCTCAACATATTAAAAACAAAGCCTCTGAATAAAATACATACCTTTGGATTATCTGCACCTGTAAACATGCAGATCTTTCCTATTTGCTACTCAGCCTAAAAGTAATGCTTACAGAAATTTGGAGATCCCACCCTTCATTTTGACATCACATGAAGTGAGTCTTTTCTTAATGGATACATCCATATGCAGAAAAGAGGAAAGGAAATGGCAGCCAAGTGTGAAAGAAGGCCCTGACTCAAACCTGCATCTCTCAAGGTCAGATCTATCCCTCTGTCGCAGGCAGCCGAGGCAGGAGAGGGCAGCAGCACGGTTCTCCTCGCCACCCTGTGGAGAGTGCTGGCTGCTCCCGGGAGAGAAATGGCGAGGGAAAAAAAATATCTCTCCTTCATGGAAAAAGTAATTTCACACACAGTACCCAGCAAGTGCACAAGTTGGAGTGGCTTGGTTCCACACAGTCACCTTTGCATTTACAAATGTGAATTGTTATGCCTAGATTCTCTGTAGATCATCTCTTTCACCATCTACTATTTTACATGGGAAATGCTGTGGAAATGGGTGAGACTTTTTGTGATTTATTTCATATTCTGGAGCTGAAAGCTCTCAAAACCAAGAGACCCCACCATGAAGGAAGGGATCTGTTCATCGTGCTGGTGACAACATCCATTGCACTGAGCAGAAACTGTGAATGTAATGTTTATCTTGTGCATTAGGAGTGTCTGTCTAGGGGTGTGGGTGTGGGTGCGTGCTCATGCTAGTCCAGAAGCTGGTTTTGTCACACCATGGTGAAAAATCTTTCAAAGCTGACAAACAGCAAGGTAATCTATATGCAAATTTGCTGGTTTAGGCAGCCTGATGTGTCTGTGACAAAGAGTGGATTTAATTATAGTTTATTGGTGCTGGTTGTGCTTGAGTAATCTGGAGGTAATGGTGCATAATGCTGAATTAATCTAGGATGAAAAAAAATTGGTTTCCTGGGGATAAACTGAGACAAAGGCAAATCATCCTCTGTTTCCACAACAGGGTACATTTTCCTGTCTAGTCCAAACAGGTACGTTTTCCTGGCATCGTTTGGAAACGGTGATATTTTTTAAAACAAATTTCTTATGATACAAATAATTTTGGAATTAATTTTTCAAGAAGAATAGCTTCTATTTTCAACAGTGGTGTCATTCTAGCAGGTAGTTTGGTATTTAGTCACTCAACTCCTGGTTCCCTCCTCACACCCAGTGTGCTCTGTTGCAGACTGAGTCAGGTACATAATGCTTTCAACACAATGACAGTTCAGTTAGAAGGTGAGAATTAGCAGTGTTTGAGATAGAAAATGTTGGAAAAAGATGTAGAACAAATGGCTTGTGCTGGAAACAAGGGTAGAAAACAGGAGATTTTCTGTTTCTTTAAGTGAAATACTTGAAAATTGTAGTGCTAGCATGAGTGTCTCAGATAAATATTTCAGAGAAAAATTAATTGCTAAATAAACTGAAAAAGCAAAAGCAGAAATACTCTATTACAGAACACTTTCAGATATATTGCATTACAGTCACAGTATGTGGACACTTTTTCAAGATTAATACATAAACAGTGGGAAAATAAGGACAGAGAATGGATAGAGAAACAGTGTAATAGATTTGGAAACTTGTTTCCTGGATAAAGCAGTCCTCTTTGGTTACAATAGCTATTAAATATATATTTTACTGACAAAAAAATTTTATCTCAGTCACTAAAGAAATGTAGGTCAAAATAATAATTTCCTTATAATAAGACAGTTACTGTATTATCTGTACAGTTCACACACATCTTGAAAAGATGAGTTAAGCCTGGTCATCTTAATGCAAAGAATGAATAGGATTGGAATTTGGCAACACTTTATAGCAGATGGCAAATTAGAACCACTTCAGTGTGATTTTGAAAGGTGCTGAGTGCTAATTCTTCTTGCAGTCATGGGAGCCAGAAGAGTCTCAGCTTTTCTGAGAAGTTAGCTCAACATAGCAGAAGTTCATTGGTAGAAGATAAGATATCCAAAAACATTGACCATCCTGTGAAAATCTGGCCTGAAGCCAAAGCTTTTGATTCAAAGTTAGTCACTCTTTATACTTCTGGCTATTGTTTCTGCCTCAGAGACTGAGCAATGATCCATGTATTTTGGGGCAAGGAATCCAATGAGATGCCTGAATAACTGCAGTTTACTTTTCATCTTCAGTGCTGGAAGAAGGCAAAGCAAAAGAACATTTATTGGGATAATCTCTAATTTCATGCACATATGGCCTTTAGCCTCTTTTTTTGGCACAAACCACAGAAACCACATCGTTCAGTTCCCATTTCCTAAGGTTTTCAATGTGGTCTTTTTTTCCTTAGACAAAGAGCTTGCTTTATATCTGAAAATGTAATCTGCACACAAATATTTTTTAAACCTCTCCAGAAAATAAGGTCTCTATATTCAGGTGCTTCTATCTGCAGAGGAGACAGTGGGTTAGAACACTAGATTCTGTTCCAAACCTTTTCAGTGCTTTAGTGAGTGGAACAGAGCACATCTTTTTGCAGCCCGAAGTTTGAGGTGCTCAGGCCTTAATAATTGACTGGACAAGTGTCCAACATGTCCAAAAATCAGACCAAGTGATGTGACTAACTCATCATTATTAAGAGTTTTGACATCAACAGGGAAAAAAATTCACCATAGTCAACTTATATTGCATTTTAATACACCATATTATTTCAAAGCACTATTCCATTTTTAATGTGAGACGAATTCTGGAGTCCCTTTCTACTTGCATATTACCACTTTTCATTCAAACTGTGACTTTTAAGGTGGATGGTTTTTAAAGTTCTCTTTAGTAGTTCATTTTGGTGCTGCATGTTTCAAAGGCAAAGGTGATAAACCTTTCCAGAGGAGATGTTTTCATGCTGTGGTCAGATTACTTTAATGACCTTTTCAGGACACAGTATACATACCATGTAACCATCTATCTCTACACGTGAGATGGGCAAGTTGTGGCACACTGAGATTAGTTGTTACTTTACCTGAACTGCTTATCCAGAGTTATCATTTTTAGATATTGTCTAATAGACTTTTCATGTGACCTGAAATACTCAGTGAAGGGTTGAGCTTGCAAAGGTCAGTGTCAACAGCAGGGACTTCTGCTAACTGTACTGCCAGAATACTTTTGGTATGCTACAGTTCTTGCCAAGTAAGCAAGCTGCTGGGGTGTGGTGCGACAGCTCTTAGCTGAAATGTCATACCTTTCTATCCAAAGCATGCTTTGTGCATCTGAAAACCACAGGAAGGCAATTGCCTCCGTCTGAGACACTTTGTAATAATCTCTTCCAGGTTTAAACCTTCGGGCTTAAACCTTCGGGATTAAGCTTGGTGCTTCTGGTGTTTGGTCCAGTGGTCTGGCCTTGCACACAGCAGCAGTAGGCAACCTCTGCACCAGCAGCATCCAACAGTCCTCCTTAGACCTGATCCAAAGCCCAGGAAAGGTAATGGTTTCCAGTCAACCTCCGTGGTCTGTGTCCAGACAAAGTTATGTTTTATGTGTCATTAGTAAAGTTCCAAAGAAAAAGAGAGCCAGTGCTGCAGCTACTTCTTGGAAAGTGAAAGACAATACAGTTCTTCACTGCCAGCATGGCTTTGGGGTGTTCAGCCTTCCTTATGATAGCTGTGTGTTCAGCAGCTTGCTAGCTTGGTCCCTAATTGACAGAATATACTTGTGACTTTGCATTTAATCATGGTTGCTGATTGGAGTAATTTAATCAAGGAACTGATTGGGGTAATTTGGAAAAGGCCCCACTGGTGGATGTCAGTAGTTAAGGTGGATTGCCCCCATGGAGACAATAGCTAGTAAAACATACGGCAGAGGGCAGGCAGTAAATAGCTCCCATGCTTTCTGGCATGGGACACCCTAACTTTGTTCACTGACAGTTCCCTCCCAACTTTTCAAGGATGGTGAGAATCCCCCCAGTCTCAAAATATTCATAGGAAAGTAAGCAGAAAGGTGAGGAAGCTTGATGATGATCCTGCATTAGTCAGATTACTGAGGGAAGGGCAGACTGAAGAATTATGGAAGGCCATTATAAGGCTGAGGTTTTGGACAACAAAATCATGAATAACATACAGTCTAGGCATAGACACAGTAATATACATAAGGGAAAAAGTGATCAGAACTTTGCTTGTGAAGCACTAACTTTCATCTGACCTGTACCATTCAGGAACAAGATGCTGCTGACTTGAAGAGTGCTTTGTTTCAGTGCTCAGTGGTGGTCAGATATGTAAATAAAGTATATAGGTGAGAAAACAGCAAACATTTCCATATCATGGCAGAAGTCCATCATTTCTCCTCACTTGTGCAGTTCTGCTTCTCCCATCTCGGAGGATATAATAAACTTGGAAAAGAATCAAGGAGGAGCAACAAGGGTAAGTAAAGGTGATAAGGAATGACTTTGACTTGAGGAATTACTGCAGAGATGAAAAGCCTCTAGGCTGAAAAAGAGACAGCTTGCCAGGAATATGATGCTGATCTCTAGGCTCAGGAGTGGCATGGAGAGGTGTGGGTAGGGGTCACCCATTTATTGTCTCTTCCAAAATAAGAACATTTCACAAAGGTAGTTAGTAGCAGTCAGGTTCAGAGCAAAAGGAGGTGGTTCTTCAAAGAATTTGTAGCAGATTTGGGGAAAATTTTGCTGGAAGATGTTGTTGGAACTCTCTCTGGGCTTAAGAAAAAGCTGAAATATCCAGAGGAGAAATCCACTGAAGGACTTGATTACAGAGAAACGCCATCCAGCTCAGAAAATCCCCTGACCTGAAAATAGTTGCAGACAGGGAGAGTGCAGAGCAGGAAGTATCACAGATGCTTGTCTTGTTCTTTCTCTTCCCTCAGTATCCATTTTGGACACTGTTGAAGTTCAGATGCTGAGTTCAAGGACCTGTGATCTGACATAGCGTGGGTGTTCTTGTGAAACTGGTATTTCTGTAGGGTGCCCCAGAAGAGAGCTCTGCAGCAGCCCCTCCGAGCTCCCCAGCAGCAGATTCCCGTGGCAGGGCCGTGTCTGTGTGCAGCACCATTACCTGTGCTTGCTCTATGCCATGTCCTTCTCTGCCTTATTTATGCAGTATGCATTTTCTTCCAGATGTTATTGTGAATTATCTCTTAAATTATAGAAGTGGGTTGGGTTTTTTGTTTGTTTGTTTGATTGGGGGGGGTTGTATATAAAAACTGTTAGAACTGTTGGTAGGTGTTTGAGAATGAGGGGAGATGTGTAGACCCACTGGAGCTGGTTGTCGTGGAAAACGAGGAAAACAAAAATCCTTGGTTTTTTCATTTTTGAAAGCTTTGGGTGCCATCTGCTGGGCTAAGTAGGACCTTACACACGGGAGCAAAATTGCTAGTTGCTTGTTAAAAAGGTGCTTGAAGAACTTACTTGCTTAAGGTTGCAGTGCCTTTGTTGGCACGTCCTGGTTCTTTTAACTCTGCTGGTGATAACGTAACCCAGGTCTATGGGAGGTCCTCTGCCACACACAGAAGTGCTTGCTTGCAGTTCCCTTTTAAAGATACCATTCAGAATGAACTCTAATGGTTTTCACTACGTTTGGTAACATAATGGAGAAATGGTGGAAGGAAATGAGGTTTGTCAGGCATTATGTCCTGGCCATGTACTGCAGCCCACTCTGAGCAGCGTTCAGACTCTCTGAGGCTGCTGGAGACAGGGACAGGGAGACTCTGGAGAAGGCTGTCTGTCCAGGGGCCCTGATTACTGCCTCTGTTTGGTACTTGGCACAGGTGTATAGCAGCAAGATACAGCCCCGTGCATTGAGCTGTGTGGAGGGATGGCATGTGAGCATACCTGCTGGGTGATGCACAGGTCTGTGTGATGGGCATGGTGCCTGCTCTGCAGTTAAGGCACCTGGTAACAGTGAGCTGGCACCTCTGGACTTGCAATGGTGACATGTCCCAAGCAGCTGAGCTCAAACACACAGAGATCTGTAATGTAGTTACTCACAGCACTGTCTTGGGACACATATGTAACTGTGAGGCCCATCAAGAGTAATATTCCTTTGATTTTTTCCTCCTCACAGTTAGGTCCCTGGTGTGTTTGTTCTTGCTCTGTAATTGTGTGTTCACAGATTTCACTAACTGTATAAAAATGTAAATAGAAATTAACATCTAAATGAGGGATAATGAAGCCCTTTCCTTTGGTTTCCTTATTTTCCTTGCATATCAAGAGATGGCAGTATATTATTCCATCCAAGGTACTAAAGGCTCAGACCCTTCTATGCTATAGCAATGGACCAAATGCCTGCAGAGTTTTAGAGAGGATGGTCAGTCTCAGGCAAATAGGCAGACTGTCATTTAGGTTTTCTTTGGGTTGCAATGGTATATCAACACATACCACTACTACACTGAGGAGGAAGAGGAAGAGATTGTGTCCAGAAGAAGAAAAAAATAAATTTTTTTTTTTGTACAAACAAACAAAAAGTATTACTTCCAATGGCATTACATTTTGAATGGTCCTCTATCTAAAACATATGGCAGCATTACAAAACTGTTGGCAAACAAGACTAAAGAAGAATAAGAAATGTAAAGGAAGAAAGCTAGAACTAAGCCCAAAGAAAGGCAGTCAGTTAGAAGGAAAAATCTGTTTCAACTGAGGGTTTATGCTTAAACAAATCTAACATACTCTTTGAAAACTTAATATGTTCAACATTCAGTCAGGATGCCTTACAGATGACAAACCACAATGAGAAACAGACTTCCTTCCAGTGTTTATACCCTGAGTGTTAGATCTCAAGTCATGGCATATGTAGACTTCATTGAACTCTAGATCACTGTTAGATTTCTGTATCCTTTGAATTCATATTACAATTCATTAAAGTTATTTCAAGAAATGCTGCCAGTGTCAGCTCATGTACAGTTCATAATCACCATCTTTTTATTATTTTCTTATATTCTATTTCTGCTGCTTCCTTTTTTTCCAAATCATCTTCAGGTTAACATGATGCCTCTAGGCAGTGTTCTCACTGATGTCACTGTGCACTGCCTTCAAACATTTGTACAGTGATTTTTGTATTACTTTATGCATCTATATCTTTCAGCATCCCCAGATTCAAAAGGAGTCACAATATATCAAGTACTTATGCTGTGATGATCAAGCAACCCTGCATCAGTGGGTAACAGGAATAAGAATTGCCAAGGTGAGGTTAAAAGTAAATTTAGTTAAATGCATTTTTTGTTTAAAATCCTGTCTTCTTCAGGTTACTGACTGCCATAATCTCAACTGGAAATATTGTGTGAAGAATGGACATTCATGCTAATTTTGCCATAGAAATAAAGAGCAGAAGGGCATGACCGAGACAGATTTGCTGAATGTTCCCATACACTAGTTGTCAGTGTGTTTTTCTAATTACATGAGGGTGAATTCCGTAGCTATAAAACTCTCATACTCATAAAATTACTCCACAGTTATCTGGCACAATAATATTATGCTGTGACAAAAGATGGGCAAGCTCTGGTCAGTCCAGCTGTGACATTTTTCAGACAGTTCTGCCCAAGTTGCCTGCTGCACCCTCTTCAAAAAGATCTGTATTCAGAGACCATTTTAGTTGGCACAATGTATTTAGGGAAGTGGATTTATACATAGTCTAGTATACTGTCTGTGCATGGCTATACAGACACACGAGTGTTAAGTATATATTATATTCTGCCAGTCCTGTTTCAGGATGCTACCCAACAAAAGTATATGGTGAATCAGTTTTGTGTCCTACACTGACAGAGTTGTTTGCAGCCCAGGATTCCTTGTCCCAAGTCTCCAGTCCTGGAAAGCATTGGAAAAAGATATTTATTGAGAATAGTTGGTTTTAAAGCCATGTTTCAAGGTGTTTATAGATAGTGAAATGAACGTAAAATGTGAGAATGATATTAGTAGGACTGTGTTTGGTGACAGGGATTCATGTTTTACTGTGCTATTACAAGAGATGTTTTCCACCTTGCCCTATACAGAAGTAGGCACAGCACTTGTGGAAAGCTACTTTTAAAAAAAGCTGGGAGGGAAGGAACAGGATCAGAAAAGCAAAATGAACGCTTGGTTTATATCAAGCTTAATACCATGCTAATTGTATTGTTTCTGTTGTTTTGCAGTATGGCAAAATACTGTATGATAATTACAAATGTGCAGTGAAGAAAGCTGGCTTGTCTTCTCGGTGGACAAATCAAGAGACAGTGGAACCAGCTGCACTTGCAGGATCCTTATCAGCAGGTACTGATGCTGTTAGAGAAACCGAAATAACATTTATTGTCCTCCTCTGAAATTATCAGTGTTGCACTTTGTCTTCACTCAGAAAACTGTCACATGGATCCATCAAGACAGCATCTTGTTCTAGGCAGCCCTGTGTAGCTCTGTTCTGTAATAAGCCAGCAGCAGAGTTCTGACTTTAAAGTTAAAACTTGAGTACTACAAAGACAGACCACAAAAGGTCAGTTTAAACCTGCATAATCTAATAAGGTATTTTAATGTTGGGATCTGAATACAAATCCTTTATGCTCCTTCTACATTTTGCGGACCGACGGTCCATGTCTCGAAGTTTTCTGTTTGCCCATCTCTCCACTGTCTGTATTGGAGCTTTTCTTCCAATGAATAAAAGAGATGAGTGAGATATTCTGAGAATAATTTAATACGGAGATTATTATAAGGTCAGCCACCTCTTGTCCTACCATTCACTCATTTGCATGCTAACAAGGTGGGTGTTAGGAGAAGGATGCATATTTGTCAAGTAGAACACTATACCTTACACTATATAGAGTGGATCTCTCTCTGCTCTCTTTCATTCAGTTAAATCTCAGCAAGACTCAGGGCAGCAAGTCTGAGCAGTGTGAAGCCCAGACTCCAGCTCTGTTATGGCAAAGTGAGGAGACAGTAACATGCTCCACCTGAGGACAGGGTCCCAGAACTGATCTCTCTCTGCTGAGCACTTAGAGCCATGTGGTTGGTTTTATCTCTTTATTGAACTTCTATGTTAGTGCTTTAACAAACACAGACTAGTTTGAATTATCAAAATGGTACTTTGGATTAAATATGCTGAACAACATGAAGGCACAGACATAAAAGACAGGAGCTTCAGGCCATCTTCTGTCATCCCTTGACAGTAAATCCAGTATACTGCAGAGTTTGTCTTCTCTGACAATCATGTGATTAGAAGGAATGGCAATAAAAATAATTTGTTATATTTCTTATCATATTTGTGGAGCCTATTTGCTGATCAGAAAAATACATGTTAAGATTTAAACCATCATTGTGCTTTAACTTACATTGTAGACAGCTATGAGTTCACTAGCATCCAAGTACATGAGTGGAACTTTACTGGATCTCAGAACTGTAAATTAGAATAAAGCTAAGGGAGTCATTAAGGTTTACAAACCTATGTATCTAGGCACCAAACAAACACTGTTTTCTACTTTGGCATGTACAGCTTCCAAAAATCATAGACTAGACCAGAGAGTTTGTTTAATCCTTATCAGACTATACAGGTGCTGGGTATTTTTTCATAATTAAATCCACAAATTCATCCTGTGATCTCTCTCTCACTTGCTCTGTTTGACAGTACTGGGTTATTTATGCATATCCCTTTCAAACACAGTGATGGTGGGCAGATATTTTGCAGAGTTTTAACTTAGCCAGCTAGCAGATTTTCACTAATCTGAAAATAGAGTGAGGCTCACAGTCTTCCAAGATTCCAAATAACGCAGAAGTTTCAAAGCTCTTAGTTCATTTACTGAAGAAAATGGATCAGCTTCTCTGTATGTTTTCAAACCTTCAGCTCTCTTGACTGTTATTGATATGAAACTATGGTGCTTTTAGTGTTTATGGTGCTTTTTTTTTACTTTAGCCTCCTTTGAAGTAAAGGAAAAAAACATGCAATAAAAACTGAGAATGTAGTAATACTACAGCACAGTGCAAACTTCATAATGCTGTTACCAAAGCCAGCTCCCCATCTCTATTCCTGTATCAGCCTTATCAGTCACTTTCTGTAGTCATCATTTACAATAGACAGAAGGAAAAGCTCTTCCTTTGTCAATAGCTTTACACACCATGGTAATTGCTGCCATATGTCTTCATAACTCTGCCACTTGCACTACCTATAGTAATGTCAGCTACAACTATGGGTCCACATGGACAGTTGTTAGCTTTAATCTAAGGTATCTTGTTTATTTTCCTTCAGTAGTGAGATGAATATGAAAAGTCACAAAACAAGCCTGAGGTAGAAAACAGACCCCTTGTGGAAGTTGGAAAGATGTTTTTATAACTTTTGTCTTAGTTTACTTAACTTACTCCCTGATCTAGATAATATTACAAAAATGTAACACTCTTCCCTTTGTGTCTTCCCTTGTCACAGGTGCTGTTCAGTCAAATGGACAGATTCCCCAAATTGTTTGTTGTTCCAGTGCAGAATTTTCAGAAACTCAGAAGAAAGTGGATACATCAGAGGTACAGTTCAGCAGTTAATAGAAGTGCACTAGTTAAATGTCACCTACGAACCAGATCTCCAAGTTTGGGGTTTTTTCACCCACTGTCTCCCCCCCTCAAGGTCCCAGCATGATCTTGCAAGCATTTGGCTCATGGGCAAAGTGGCTGGTTCCTTGCTGCACCTTCTCATGATTTACACACTGCAGTGTGCCCCTTGCATAAAAGCAAGGAGCTGCTGATGGGCAGTGAGGGTACAGTCCATCTGCCACAGCCATCCCAGGGGACTTCATGAGCAGAAGTAGGAATGTGCCTGTTGGGACAGTCTCAAAAACTCTGCTGCCAGAACTTTGGTGTCATTTTCTCTCAGACAGAAAACAGGTCTTGCCTTAGTAACACAAAGGGTACAGTAGTGTTTTCAGCAGCAAACACTGTGCAGCTGAAGATGAGTGTGTAAGAAAGGAGAAAGTGTGAAGAAATAAGGGAAAAAATTACAGGTTTTCCTTAGGCTCTAAATGCATTCTTTGGTTAAGCTCCAAATTTTGTTTACTTGAACTGTTTACTCTGGATGTTAAAATACCAATAGGACACTTCAAAAACATCCTAGAGAAAAAGAAACCTTCCATTTGGGGTCCATTAGTTACTCCATCATGCAAAAAGTGCATAGGACAAATGAAATGAAATTCCTAGGATTTTTCTGTTGCCTGCATGACATGTCCTGTGCTTTTTTGTCTTTGAGTTCCTCCTTTCAAAAGATCTGCTTCTCTGTTCTGAGCCTCACTTCCTCTGGAATAGATCATGTTCTCAGAACTCAGTCAGTGGTTCTCTCCTTCTGTGTCTCATTTACTTCCATCTTTTAGGCAAGGAGAGTGAGGAAGAGAAGACGAACACGTTATAATTAGCTAATGCCAGAATTAGTACTGGTGACTGCAGGGCTGCAGAGCATTGTCTAGCAGAAGCAAACGTTGCCTTCTTCATCTTGCAGGTTCTTAGAAGCCTGGGGCCAAAGAATCAAGCTGAAGCCTTTCAGGGTGCATAGTGCTGCAGTTTGAGCACTGCACTGGCTGGATCTAAACTGATAAATTAGCGTAGCTAGAACTGTGTATTACAAAGCTTTGTTTTCAGGACAGCAGACTTCTTCACAGGCTGACAAGAACAGATAGCATGTTTGTGTAGTAACTGTCAACAGCTACCAGTTGCTACATTAAAAGAAAAGAGCAAATTATATCATGATACCACCAAACAGGTTTGTTTATCTTCAATATCAGCTAGCAAACTGAATTTAAAAGAAAAGCTGCCTAAAATTTTGTGAAAACAAGCATCTCCGTAATCTATTGCTATCCTGGGTTTTTTTTTTTACTTGATGGATGCTTTGATTAATTTCTCCTTCAAAGAAGTTGCCAGAGGGTTTGAACATCTTGTGAACTTGCAAACATGTCTAGAACTTAGTGGCTTCAGGGACTTTTTTGTAACACTATTGCTTCAAAAGTGGAGAAGGAATTTGGATGTGTCTTGCCCAGAAGGCAGAAGACCCCCTTCCCCAGGCTGATCAGAGCCCTTGCCCCTGCTGTGCAGCACACAGAGTAGTGACAGAATGGTGACAATTGTGTCCCAAGTGCCTCTCTCCACGGTGCCTGGCAGCACTCTCCCTCCAGCACAGGGGACCAAGTGCAGCACCCTATGGGTGCATGTGTGTCACACCATGCTGCAAGTGCTGAGGACATTGAACCCAAACAAGTAAACTTTAAATTCCAAAATATCTCCACCTTCTTCCCAGTTCACTGATGTTGTGTCTGATGAATTTGGTGACTTCATTAGAAAATAGGTGACTTTATTATTTTAGCTTTATCCAGAGATCCAGCAGTCACAGCTAGAACAGAAGATGGAGATATGGTGGGGAGAAAAGCCAAAACTACACCTGCTCTGTATGTTCTCAAGTCTTGATCAGTATTTTTTGATGTAAAAGCACAGCACAGACATTTTTTTTTAAGTCTTCATGGTCTCAGGGAATGAACAGCAGGGTGGAACGTCAAAGAAGTATCTTTATATGTTTTACTGACCAGCTGCAATTCTTTGAAATTTTAAAAGCACTCATTTTCTTAGGACAGCACTCAAAGCAGCACTATGAATACTGCCAACATGGAGGGCTCCACTGTCAAAGCTCTGTGGGCAGCTCCAGAAAGAAAAAACACTGCTTGCATTCTTCAGGCAAAATGTAGTCTGTTCCAGTCCTCTGTCTGGCTACTGCAGTCTTCTCATGTATTTTCACATCCTTTCACTGACTTGTCATTTTATTTCTTCTGCTTGTTAAAGGCTAAGTCAAATAATGCCAGTGCACCTGGTCTGGCACAGCCAGTGATGAGGCCACAGAAATACCAGACTAAGAAGAACTCACTGCAGCCCCCTCCTCCACCTGAAAGGCGGTCATCTGCTATTTCTGTTTCACCAGTTCTACCCTCCAAAGTCAAACGAGACAGTGGCATTTTCCTATCAGATCCAGAGAGCTTTCCAGCACCACCACCTACCATGAAGATGGATTTTCCACCCCCTCCCCCACCATCAGATTTCTGTGAACCTCCTCCAGATTTTGTGCCTCCACCACCACCACCACCACCACCAGCCCCCAGCAGTGGTAACGGAGACCTTCCATTGCCCCCTCCTCCTCCTCCCCCCGTCTTCAGTAAGCCACCACCTCCAACAAAGAAACCTCTGCTGCTTCATTCAAAAAGGCCTGAAAACACAGGACAGGCTGGAGAGGCAGCTGGGCCACCTCTGCCTGGGGCTGGAAGCAGGCAAGCAGATTTCATGTCTGACCTAATGAGAGCTCTTGAGAAGAAAAGGGGCAGCAGCTCCTGACCTCTGGGAGCAGGTGGACTTCAAGCTATAGCTGGTTTTGTGAGGTGTCATGGAAGGTTGTGCTGGATCAGGCTCCTCCTGGAGGAATTCTCCTTCAGAGTGCCTTCTGGGTGTCTCAGAAGTAAGGTGGGATGTCCTCTGTCACTATAACCTGCTCCTGTCCCTCCCACCTTGCCCCCTCACTATTAGCTACCATTTCAGCATCAGGCTGAGGTAAGAATTTGCTGTCTAGCTCCATTCTGTCAGGATAGCCAGGGATGGTGAAGCAGCATGTGCAGCATGCATCTTATCTTCTGTGGCTGCCTCTCTAGTAAAATCAGAGTGAAAATAAAAATGCAGCAGTGTTCTCATGTCAATTTTGAGAAGTGGGAAGACCCCTTTCATCAAATTCCTCTTAAAGGTTCTTTATCAGAAACCCCCCTGTATTGTGGGGTTTTCTTCAATAGAAAGACCCCTCTTTTTTTTTTTTTTCCCCCCAAAATAGCCTAATCTCGAAAGTAAAAGCTCAGTTAGGTAACTCTGAGATGTAAGGCAGGACCAGCACCATTTCCAGACAGCATCACCCCAAATGTTATACACTCCTACTTCCACATGCAAGTGCAGTCACACCTGTCAGCACTCACCATTGCTGCCTTTAACTCTCATTTATTTGGCTAATCTTAGATGAAGAAAAATTTTTATTTCAAAATCTTGTATACTTCCCTTGGGATTTTTTTTCTAGCTGGCTAACATTTGTCTTCAAGCTGTACCTAGAAATAGGCTGTCTTCTGAAAAAATTTGTAATTATCTTGTACCTGATATGAATGTCTCCTCCTACATTTTTTTTCATTTGTTCTCTCACTTTAATTTTCCATTGTTCATTTAGGCAGCATTCATTATTAGCTCTCAAATAAAATTAGCTTTTATCTGCCCACAGTGTCATCGTTAATGAACAGGCATTTTACTGGCAATTGGTACCATTTCAAATATTTTTAGAGTTTTTACTCATACCTTCTAGCCTACATTTTTTTTTTCAGTCTTCTCCTCTTCTTATGCACATGATCTTCTAAGATATAAGTAATACATTTCTGTATTTGGCTTTTTTTGTTTGTTTTGTTTTGTATTGCAAAGTGTGAGGTAGAAATAAATAAACACATACATACATACATACATATATAAAAGTAGTGAAAGAGCAGGGGGTGAGAACTTTGCTGTTTGTCAAAATGGAGTCCAAGGTCCAGAAGTGGTGGTGGGAGACAAGGGGATGACAAGCTGATGGCAGTGCCACAGCCTGGGAAGGTTTAGGGTCATCTCTAGTCTTACTTTTGGCTTAAGGCTGGTTTGTCAATACCCGTGTACTCACCATAACAGCACAGCAGAAATATGAATGCTATAACCATATCTTCCTCAAGTGCATTCCTGTTGAAATTACCACATATTGTCAGCAGTACAAGCACTGAAGGGCAAGTAAAGCTCACACCAAGGATATGGGGATGGGGGAATGTCTTATGACTGCTGTTAACCATTTCTTTGCTCTGCAGCCTACAGTGTAGGATCTGCCACTGCTAGCAAGGTGCTACAGCTTGTACCCGTGTGTCTACTGATAAATAGAAGAGGACAAGGTTGCAGGCTTGAATGCTGACCTCCAGCTCACCCCTCCTGGCAATGTGGGACAAAGCACAGTCCCAGGGGCAGTTCAAGAGACTGCCCAGGCCAGGCACCATTGCCCAAAGACAACAGGGACAAGTCTAAAGCAGGTTTCACTCCTGATACAGAAATCTCCCATGGTGTGGATATGGACAGTTAGGGTACCAGTTCATGGACCAAGGGATTTGTTCTGACCCTTTACTTATCAACATAGAGTTCACACAGTGGTTACTGGTCTTTTAGTTCCCCTGCTTTCACTGAAATGAGGAAAAAGATCTCACCAGGGGAACTGTGTTGACCACAAACACAAATGTTACTGAGAAGTTCTGACATGCTAGAACATTCAAAAGGTATCTCATCATCTCTAAACAGCCAAACTGAGAAATGCTCTTGAGACCAGTGACCAATACAAGGCTCAGAAGCTTTAGTTCCGAGTGCAGGACAAAAAAATAGTAACTAGCTAAAAGTAGGAGGGTTAAAAAATAAAAAGAATTAATGGTTCACAATTGCTTTGCATATGTAACTGTGGTAAGCATTATGTAAAATCACTGAATCCTAGAGCTGGGTATCATTTTCTGAATGAGAATTAGGAGTGTACTCTTCAACATACTTTGGTGACAACAACTGTCTGCTATCCAACTGGTTTTAAATTAATTTTATTTCAAGAAATATACCCAACATTAAAACAAAGCAGAACATGGCCTTAGAAAAATGGTGCACAAAAAGCTAGTTTATCCAAATTAACAAAGCACTAAGACTTCTATATGGCTTTCCTAGCACACAGCCTCCTGCCCCATTTCCTCCCTTCTCTTTTGTTACAGCACAATAAACTCAATTTTGTACATTTTACATCTGCAGTCAATCATAACCCATGCACTTAATCATACACAAAAAGTCAAGCTTTCTTTGAAACAAAAAGAATCAAAGCCTACAGAAAACTCCAAAATCAATTAAAATGCTGTGATGATTAGACTTCTATCAACTATTGTGTGTATGTACATGGTTACATTGAATTTCTGAAATATAAGTGCTCAAACTCTCCATTGAAAGAACAGAGCTGCTGTCTTAACGATACGCAATTATCTGGCTTTACTTGGTACAAAGGAGATGCTGCAAAATAAGAAGATTCTTTTCCTTTCCAAAGACTGTAAAGCTCAAAACATTTGTAAAAAAATAAAAATCAATCCTTCCACTTCTATCTAACCCACTGCTAGGAAATTGTTTTGTTCCTGTAGATTGCAGTAGTATCTACGTTACTACAGATTACAGTATTTGAGCCTGGAAAGAGCTGAAATTGCAGCATATTGTTCTTAACTTTTCTCCATGCCTCAGGTGGAGGCAGTCTTAGCAGCTGTTGTCTTCATCACTGGTATGGAAGAAGGACCTACTTCAAGCATCACTTTTCTACCAGTCCTTGGAGTTAGAAACATCAGAGCCATGTGGAAAAGTCCACATGGGGGGGGATCAACACTACGGCCCCTGGTAAATGTGCTCTGCTGTAGGAAGAGGACAGCAGTACAAATAAACACCTGTTTGATTACCAGCCACAGTGGTTTTACTCCCCACCTGCTCCTTTTCACAACCTCTTTGTCAGGTACTTTGAGTGGAAAAGTCGAAATTTAAATGCATCATGTGGCAAAACTTACTGGACAGAACTGCTATGAGTTATTGACAGTGTCACAGCAAATGGGAAACGTGCATATTCTGTTTGAGGCAGAAGAGATTCAGTATCATTAAGACATGAATTCTCATGGGCTTGCAGAATATGCTAATGCAGTTTAATCACCATTAACTGTCAGTACTATTATGAAATCAGAATCATTGCTAAAAACAGGCAATGTAAAATTAATGGTAAAATTAGGGGAAAAAATAATGGAGATTTGCTTTCACATAAATCAGGGAAAGAAGACATGACTGAGTCCATGAATAGACTCCTGGAGAAGTAGCTGAACTGCTCTCTGCAGACAGAGGAATATGTGAAACCAATTTTCATGGCTTCCTTCTCTTTCAGATCTTTTTCAAGAACCTGAGAAAAGCCCCATAATGAGCAAAGTGGGCAGTCCATACCATTGTCTGTAAAATACCTCCCTTTTGGGATGTTCTGTTGTGCTGTGATGCTGGAGGCTTTATTTACCTGTAAATATGGGTGTAGGAGAAGTCTACTGCTACTAACAGGATTTAACATTTACAAAACACTTTGAAGAAAAAGCAGTAAAGAAATGTTTTGCACTTATGCAATTACTCCACAAGGTAAAGATGTACAAGTAGCCATGTTTAGCCCACATACAAAAGAAATTCACTGGCTATTTGGTTCGACATAATTTAGAGGTCTTTCCTTTCATCTATTTGGAAGCCAGAACCCAAGGTGCAGGGCTGCTGAATCTACTCTGCATGCACAAATATGTTCATCTTCAAATCATCACGTATTTGCAATGCAGCTCACTCCAGTGCAGGAGGTAATGCTGACCTTCACAGGTTTCATCACAACATGCTATTTTCCTTGTTATTATCTGAGAAGAAACACCACTACCCATGCTTTGATGGGCTGTGAATGCAGCCCACTGCTGAAGGGCTTCTACAGACCCATTCCAGCAGCCCATTCCTCTTACCTGGAGGTGTTGTCCAGTGGTTGCAGAAGATCATTTACCACCTGTACAAGGAATGTCAACCCAGGCTGTAATCATGGAAGTTGTTCAGAATTCAGGATGGACTTTCAAAAAACTGCTTTAAATATCTATATTTGTCCTCACATTATAATACTATTACATTTGAACAACTGTGTTCATATTTCAACAGCTGAATATCTGAGGGGAAATAACCCTGAATAATTGTGTTGATTATAGTTAAGAAGTAAAAGCATTCAAATATTTTTTAGTCACAGAAAGATTTCTAAAAATATTTTTTTTTCATGCTATCTTTCTAGAAATAGATTTGGGAAATGCTAATTATACCACTCAATAGCCTCTATTTCAGAATCAAGAGGCAAACAAGAAATTTGGAGATTCTAAACCAATCAGTTTTGGATTTGGGAAGAGATGAGGTAACATCAAGAAGTAACAAAGCCCCTGTACATTTTCTAGCATAACATTGCACCTGATTGCTTACATATCAATTTTGCCTTAATTACACACCAGGTTTTGTGATGTGGGACCCAGGACTCAGAGTAGACCCTCTCTGTTACTCAAAGGACTTCTGTGTAATTTTAAATACTTTCCCTACAAGGTTTTTGTTAGTCCCTTACAGCATCAGGTGGCTGGTTACAAGAGGTATACTGACCTGACTGCATAGGTAGTGAGATACTTCCAGGAAAGTCCTTTTCCATGTCCAACCAGTGAAAACTCCCTGAGGCATTATATCCAAGCACCAATAATCTTTCTACTATTATCAAGAGATACACTTCCAAAGAGCAGTGGGCCAAGCTTGATAGGCACCTGACACCAGATTTATTTGGGCAAGTCACTCCCAAAATGGCCATCTTTGCTCGCTGTTCAATTGAATTTCCTCTAAGTCTCTGTTGACAGTTTAGTGGAACAACACAAGGTCAAAAAGAGAAAAAGTGGCAAGGTCTAAGTGTAAGAATATCCTCTGACAATGCTGCAAAAGAACAAAGAACATCTGTATTTCCAAAATACAATTACATTTGGACAGTGTGTAACAACAAGGAGAACACCCATCAAAGTACTCTATATTTAAAACTAGCTTAGATGGATTTTAAATTGACCATTAAAAGCCATTACAAGTTGCAGAGACCCACCTGATGAACCATGAATTCTCAGAGAAGTGTGAGAGTTTGGCAGAACATAAATAGCAGGACTCAACTCACAACGGAATGCAAAGGGCAGAGTTAAAAATGCCAACACAATTTGCTGATCTGACCACACACAGTGATCCATTTTTTAAATCTTTATTTAGACTTGATAAAGTTTGTCAAGGTCTTGCCTAGCAGATTAGCAAATTCCAGTCCACAAAATAGAAGGGAGAGAAGCTCCTGTGGCTTGATTTTTTTGAAGATTTTGAAGGTATTCGAAGGCCTGAGCTTTGACCTTGATCGTTTATCCTGCTTGTTAGATTCCTCTCAGGATGAACAGCTTACTTTAAGATCCTTGGCCCAAGCTGGAGGGCGCAGGGAGTAGCCTTCTTTCTCTGCAGCCTGCTGCCTCTGGAAGGGATGTTGTAAAATCTGCTGTAAGAGATGAACCTGGAAGCAATTAAAATGGTAAGCTTTTTTTACAAAATGTTTTCCTGCAAACAAGAAAAGACTCTTTCACTTCATATTATGTACCCTTCTGGCTTCAGAAACCACTCCATGATTTGCTTACTATTACTGGTAATGCTATTTATATAGTCACTATTATAACTGACATTGTTAATAACCTTGTTAGTATTTTTAATAGTAATAGGGATTAGACAGTACAATGTTGGTGAAAGTAATATATGTTCAAAGCATAAATAAAATAACTCTTTCATTAAAAACTATGCCAATTATTAATACATATGTCAAGAAAAAAGGAAATAATTTTACCTCTGAGAAATCATTTAAATTAGCTTTTTGCACTGCTGTTTCTGCCATCCAGTTTCTAAGTACGTATCTAGGATTAACAGCTGAAACCAAAAGTTAATTGTGTTAAATTTAGACATATTCAACAAAAGCAAATTATACTCATTGAAATGTGTCATTGAAATCTTCAAGGTTTAATTTGTAGATCAGGAAAAAATGCATAGAAAGGAAAAGGAATGAATCAAGATCTATTTTTATGATCTGCTAAAAGGTTTTTTTTAAACCTGCATGAGCAGTAACACCAAACAAAAACTAGAATAACACAAAGCCTGACACTGATACAAAAAGGATTTCCTGTTATGAACACCATCAGACTTTTCAAATGAGATGAGTTTTACCATGACCTAGGTTCCTGCTACACCATTGGAAAGCATATTTCAGTATTGTAAAAAAGTCATGGATATCATAAAAATTAGTATTATAATACATAATGTAAAAAAGGAGTTATTAATACATTCATTAAAGTATATGTGCTTAGGTATTCCTTCTCCTATATAATACACTTAAAAATGGGCCACAAAAAATCCTTTAATGTTGGATTCCAGATGTATTTTTTAGAAATTGCTTTTTCAGCTTCATGATTCCTTTTAGTTTTCTGGAAGGGAGGTTCCACAGTTTTTTTCTACAACTCTCTGTTTTATCTTCCTGGAAACACCCATGACATCTGCACTGCTTCTCTGGCATGTTCCAGGCTGATTGTCTCTCACTAGTGGTAAAAGAAAATGAAGCTGCTGAATTAGTAACCCAGGACTTACCCTTGCAGGACAGCCACTAACAATTCATAGCAGTTCTGTCAAACTGCATGCCATGAAGAATTCTCATAAGCATACTTGGCTTTTATGATTAATTTTTGTAGCAGGTAACGTCAACACAACTCTGCAATTGAGGCCTAGGATTCTGCTTCAGAAAGCTTTCCCTTTTATTATCAAAACAATGTTACAGATTAATTGTAACAAACACTTCAAGCTTGCATGGTAAGTCTTCATCTGCGTATTTTCCCAAATTCCGTAGCTGATTATTACATGATGACATTAATTAATCATACCAGAGATATTTCATCCATGGACTTGAAACCAAAAACCTGTGATTTATGGGCATACACAAACTTCATCTACTTCTCTTTCCATTCATGTCCCAGTAGGTTTTGTATGAATAAATACTAGTTCAAGCCTCCTATTTTATATATTTCAAAAAATCCATACAGCTTTATAAAATATTCTTAACAGCATATTTGAAAGAGGATACTAGAAAAAGCAGGTAATTCCTCAAAATTACCACGCGAAATTTCCCTTTACTCAGTTCCTCTGATCAATCAGTTATGATGTTGTTTTATTTACAAACAATAATTTATATTATGAAGGGAATTACTAAAAACAATATTTTAGATAAAAGGATTCAACTTAATCTATTTTCTCGTTCACTTGTGTTCTTGCATCTCCTTGCAGTGCTGCTTTGATTGCAAACATAACTTGTTTGTCCTCGTTGACTACCAAGACAACTGATGCTTTGAGAAGAGCTATGACTGGCTCCTCCTCAGGTTTTGTAGGCAGACAATTGCAGGACTTTAATCACATTTAAGAGCACCCCATACAGAATTAGTGCCTAGTGAAGTGAACAGACTTCTCTGTAATAAGCACTGCTTCTAAAAAGAACCTTTTAACCAGCCAACAAACTAGAATTCACTGAAGCTATGTTAACAGCAAGACAACATTTGCATGATTATTTTATATAAAACAAATCAATGAAATTCTTTATGTTTGGAACTGAATGACAGTCTTTTTAAACTACCTAGATCTGACACACAGCAGCATTACACAGAGGTTCTTTGTGCAATACAGAAAAGTAAAGGCCAAGAAAAAAAAAAAACACAACACCCTTCTCCTCTGACCACCCATGTGCCTGCCAGAAGAAAGAAGGTGAAACTCTTAAAAAAATCTTATCATGGGCTGAAACCAAAAGCATCTTGAATGGCACTGCCACTCCCTCCTGCCCAGGTAAAAGAAAACATTCTGACACAATGTCCAGGTGCTGACTTCTGTGAGGGCAAAGGCTGAGATGCAATTCATCCAGACACAGAAAGTCTTTCACATTGTTGCTGTTCCACATGTACTGACATATGTGAAACAAAAGCCAATAAATATGACCAGCTATATGGAACCTTGGTAACCTCTACACAGTCATAACAACACCCTGCCCTAATTGTTAAAAACAACAGTGCTTTCCTTCTCAGCAAAGAAATTTGATATGGCCAAGTATATGAAATATCCAGTAAGCTGGTTTTCAATTATGAAGTATGGTAACACTATAAAAAGAAACTTTAAAAAGTGGAGAAGTTAACATATGAATCATACAAAAAAATAGGAATTCACATTAAAACCATGACTCATATTAGCAGGAGAATATTTGTACCAGAAATACATTAACAACTGCAAATTGACAAGTTTCACAGTGGTGTTAAAAATATCCACAATTAACACAACTGACAACACAATTACAAAAGCTTAAGACATGACAGGTAAGAAAAGGACAAAGGAGAAATTTTGTGCCTTATGAACATTTTACAGTCTGGTCTACAATTTTTTTTACATGTTTCTTTTATAAAATATATAATTGTATAAAATACAATTATAGACTTCTATAGGGATTTGGATTTTCAAAACTTTTAAATCAAGTTCTAAGTTACTATGTTTAGGCAGTACAAGATAAAGTGCTAATAACAACTGAAAACTAAATGAAGAGTTAAAGATAAAGATAATAAGTTACCAGCTTGAGCATCCTGGTCTAGTGGCAGGTGCCCCTGTCATACAGGGAGGTTGTAACTAGATAATATGTAAGGTCCCTTCCAACTAAAACCATTCTAATCAAAAGAGTGAAACCACAGATAGCCACAGTGCATGTACAGTATTACAAGATTTGCAGCAGTGTAATAAGAGCTTCCCCTCTTCAGAAAATGTACTACATTTTAGTTACCCTCAAAAGGAAATAGAACTAGCAGTAAAGAAACCTATATAAATAGGCAGTTACCATGTCCAAGCATATGAATTCCTTTGGATTGTTTTACTCACTTGTCATTCTTTTTCTTCTCTTGCTGTCACAATCACCCTTGTTACTATAAATGGAAAAACAAAAGAAGAAAAAACCAAAAGATTTGGCTAATGAGAGTTATGTTTGTTTATTTTTAGAAATATTTTGACACTCATTAAAATAATTAAGAATACTGCTTTTGTGTTCAGTGGAAGCCAGTGTGAATACATAAGAATGATTAGACATGGGAAATGTGCACACTTTCTTGTAGGTTTTGTATCTTTTATTGATTTTTTTTTTCCCAAAGAATTGTATTTATTAAATTTCCAGGTACCTGATACATACTTCTTTTCACTGGTATTGGCCATGAATACCATACATGACTAAGAAAAGCACATTACAATTTTATTGACTTAAGATTAAAGAATTGGCAGGAAGTTCTAACTTGCATGTCCCTACCTGTGCAACACCACTTGTTTCTAAACACAGATTGTGTATTCACAACTGATCAACTTACACCCCATCATCCTAGAGGGATATTATTACATAGTAAAAACCAAAAGTATTACCAGTAATGAAACACTGGTTTTGTCTATGCGTTTGCAAAGCACAACGTTTGGATTGAATCCGTAGGACTGGTAACAAAAATTATTAACTAAAGAAATCTCATCCCTTGCTCAGTGAAGGACACAAAACACAGATCACTCTTCCCACATCATTTTTATGTACCATACATATTATATTCCTCCAAGCAGAACTACAATAGTCATTATTATGGCCTCTAGCACAATCTAAAGCCATGAAGACAAAAAAGGCAAATCAAACTATGTCTGGGCCAGTTCACCAGACCCACTGAAAATGATGGAAAAATTACTGCAGATTCTGGTGTTATTTTTACACTTGAAACTGCACCAAACTTACCGTTTTAATCTCAAGAGGTACATAGTAACCCATTCTGAAAATAACTCATGTTTGCCCAAATCCTGGAGAGCCCAGAACTCCTGAGGAGAAAAATACAGTTAATGGCAGGCAATCAGAAGTTTGCTCCCGTTAAATGAACAGAAACCAAAGTGAGCAAATAACTATCAAAAGAACATAAGAGGGAAATATATTATGACCCTTGACCCTTCAAAGAATTTTCTCCCCAAAATTATTAATAAATTTTCCTCTATTTAAATTATTTCTTTTTGCTAGCATGATAGAGCCATATTACTCCATCTGTGTTAGGGCAAATTCTACCTGAACATCTCCAGCACTTCACCCCTATTTTGCCTTGGTTTAATGTCTAACCTATTTTATTTTTTAGGTTACATACCTACAGGTTTTACTCTGAGTGTTGTATGTGGATCAAATCTATTTGTACATTTTTTTTCCCCCAAAATTGTGGAATAAAGATAATAGATTGAGGAAGAAGGCAAGCTGTAGAGAAAAAGAGAAACTTAAGTCTACAGGGACAGGAGAAGACTGAGGAGAATTATGGAGACAGTAGGAGAGTAAGAAAGGAAGAGACAAAGCTTGGCAAAGAGATAAACCAGAGTTTGTGGTTACTGCCTCCAGTGCTGGTCAGAAACCACAAAGGAGGCTTCCCTGGCTGTCTACACTGAGCTAACACATGCTCCATATTACTGAGTTGAGAGAAAGTAGCCAAAGCTCACAGACAAACAATAAACTTCAGAAAAAGCAGATTAGACAGAGGTAGTCACAGATAAAAGGAACTGAACAGCAGGTATGCAAGAAAAAAATGGGCAAAAAATAAAGAGGGGAAATTAAGAGCATGAAAAAGATGAAGTTTTTATCATCTGTTGTTTTTTAAAGGAATGGGTGTAAAAAAATATAATGAAAACCATATTTGGGTATAGAAATGCGTTAAAAATACAGAAGTGACTAAAAGCTGGTGGATAAGAGGTGAGTGTGGGAGTCAAGCATTTGTCCGAAGTCATGCAGGGTTAGGCTGCTTTCAGAGGATTTTCAGGGTATTTCCATCTAATACTAAACATCAGGATTCCTGCACTGTTCCCAAAGGTTTCTAGATTTTTTAGCTCAATTTTGGTGTGTAGATAAAAAAAAATATATTGATCTACAAACCAATGCAAGAATTTACTTTGCTGCTGACAAAGTATTAGAGTGTGAACAAACAGAGTGTGAAATTACTTTAATATTAAAAAAATATTTTAAAAATGAAAGCTTTTTACCAGCTTAATAGTTTACCTGCTTTACCATGTCAGTTTTGGGACTCAGAACTTCTGGGCTAAATAATTTCATTGTGTGAAAAAAAAGGTCAGCTGCCACCAAGTCAAGGCTGGAAATGACCCTTGGTGTAGCACTGGGATCACAACTACATCACAATTGTTAGTTCCTTGGCCTGAACCTTTAAAGAAGGGGAGATGGAGCTGCCAGAAATGCCATCACTGCAGCAGTCTGGGAGTGGCTCCATACTGCGTGAGGGTGGCTTCCTTTCTTCCTGTCACATGTAGACCACTAAGAAATGGAAAAATCCCTTGTGTTCTATGACAAAAATACTTTTTCTTACAAACACACCCATCCTCTTATTACCCCCTCTGTGCAAATTGCTAATTCCACAGCTACAGCTCTGTGTATTTTTGTTACTAACCATTATAAAATCTCAACTTTTTAAGTATTAATGGCTTCAAGCTCATGGAAAAGGTCAGGTTAGACCTCTTACTTAATAAAAGAAAACAAGACAATTTGGTCTAAAACACTTAATTAAACAGTAACTCCTCATTTTCATTCTTTGTTTTACACACAGTCATTATGCTCCCTAAAACAGCCTCCTGAGGCTAAATCCACCTGCTCTCATTTTTAATTAGATTCAAATACAAACACAAACATAAATAAGTTAGAAATTGCAGAAAGACAATGAAGTTTGGCAGGCAAAGTGAACAATATTCTTTACATGGAAAAGGCACTGTATTAAAAAAGAAAAAAAATCTTATGGTTCCTGCAATAAGGCTTCCTTTTTTCCTTTCAGAGTTTTGTCTCTAAATTTTTATCCAATTATTATTTGCCTAGCATCTTACTCCAGGTCAAACATTTCAGCCATATTTCCACTTCTAAAGATTTTGTATTATATCCAGGTAAGGAGCTTCTCTCTTTTATTTTAATATTCTCATCTCATGTAGGATTATACTTGGTCCTGAAGAATCAGTTTAGGCTGGGTTAGCAGTAGCACAGCATGGGATAGCAGGATGAGCAGGACAATGACAAAATGTATTCCTGTGCTTTAAACTACAATTAGAACCAATATTGTGCCCAAGGAAAGGCAGAGGCCATTATGGGCTGAGATTCTACCATGAGGTTATGATGAGATGGGATCTCAAGTGTCACTACAAACCGAGACAAGCTGATGAGCCAGAGAGCAGATGTTTACACCCCCTGGTAAAGCCATGCTAAGAGTACTCTGAGGTTTCAATTTTCCTTATGAGCTCTGTCCAGCTTAATTTTTGTCTTATTAAATACTATAGGAAGGCATTGCTATGTTAAAGAAAGAAGGGGGGTGGTGGGGAGATAGGGGAAAGAAGTAAAGTTCTTCATAGCAAACTCATCTTAAGTGTGAAGAAAATCACATTCCCACCTCTATATGAATATTTATGAGTACTCATATTGTACTTGTACCACAAGCTTAAAATTTTACTTCAGCACTCTTCATTAATGTCTCTTTCAGATAATTTCACTATCTTTCTATTTGTTAATTCATCCTTCATCACTAAATACAGACTTAACATGGAGTGGTAGCATGACAACACAGATATAGGAGTCCCTTAATTATGCTACAGTGACATATATCCCAGGCAAACCATGGCTTGAGACATTCTCTATTACACCAGGGTCATGTTCAACCTGACTTACTCATTTTATATTAAGTATTCCTAAAATTGAGTGCTTATATTAAATAATACCTCAGGAATATGGAGCTTCTTTAACTGGTCTTCAGTAATTTCACTGAGCTGTCGAAATGTCATTGTAAAATCAGCCTTTGTATCTTCCATAAGCTAGTGAAAAAATTTACTCCTGTTAGAGTTTCTCAAGTATGGAGTATGAGTCCAGATGTTTGCCATCAAAATAAGTAAAGTAAACTCACTTTTAAGAGGAAAGCAATCAAATAGCTGTCATCCTCACTCTCCCCAAGAAGACCCAATTTTGTTTTGAAAAGTTCTGTGAAACTGAAAATAGCAACAAAGTAAGGAAATTGCCACATAACTAACTATAGTATTGTGACTACAGGGTCTGAGTTCTGGAACTGCATACCGGATGTAATAGTCCTCCCCATAACCCTCCAAAATCTGGGAAGCTCTGAAAAAAAAAAACAAACACAGAGAAAGAAACATCAGTCTATGAAACTATAATACCACTGTGGGTACAATCCTACTGTACACTAACCAATAAAAACTTCTATATGATATCTCACAAACACTGAAATTCTGATTAAACTGAGATCAGTAGTGGGGAAAAGACTGACAGGAAACATTTGTTAAGTCTTCAAGTACACAAATAGCTGCTGCAAAGAAGAAAAATATGCTCTTGCTTTTCATATTGAGTAAGAAGTCACAGATTTAAACCACAAAAAAAGAAAACTGATATTAGGAATCTTTAAAACCGTGTGTTAAAATACTACCTCTTTACTTCATGAGGATGTATGGTATGTAAGTAAACATCTTACAGAACAAGCTAGGCAAACTAGAGAAAACTACAGGCCAAAATCCTACCTTAGGGAAAGAAGAATGGATCACACATCTAGGACCCCTTTCCAATCATATTTTGCTATTAATTATGACCAAATAAAACCTTTATCCCCTCCCTCCACCTTATTCTGGAAAATAATTAATCTAGAATCAACTTCCACTTAGAAAAGATTTTTAAAGTTAATCCCTTTCTTTCCTATGCATATGCTCATTAGAAGGTCTTCCACCAATAGCTCTTTTAAGTGTTAAGATATTTTAAGGATTACTTACAGCTGCTTTTGCCTGAGATCCAATAAAGGTTTTAGAGCTTGTAACAGCTTACGCAGATTAAACAGCCCAGCATTTGCCTGGTTTCCTATTTTATACCTTCCTTCATCATCAGATGTGTTTGGAATAAAATCTGTTTCAAACAAAACATTACTTTTCCACAACAGAATAATTAAAATAAGAAATGTTAAAATACTGAAGTGCATAATTTTGTATTTACACAGCAAACTAATAAAAGCCCTAGAGTTAATAAATATTTAAAATCAGATTACAAGGGTATCTATTTACCTTGCCTTAACTCTATTATTTGCAAATCTAAGGAATGCACCCTTCACAGACAAGTTCCCATAGGTCACAAGTGACATTTTCCTACTTGAAGATCCAAAATTAATTCAGATACTTAAAAATAAAAAAGAATTTTTACACTAAAAACAGTGTCTTACTCAATGTAGCGCTACTATTTGGTTTACAGAGTAAGCAAACAACTGTACAACCAGATTCAGGATTTATAAGTAATTTTTGAAAAGTAGCATTTATAAACATATATTTAAACAAATAGCTCATCTGGGCAAGATTTGTTTCATTTTTACAAGCAAGCTTTATGTATCCACATAAAAATTAGGGCTAACACGTTCCAGTATGAAAGCCCCTTATTCAGGAGATAATAAACATCTGCCATGCAATTACAGGTAACCAGAAGTAAAATTGATTCACATCTAGAGCAGCAGTCTCTGAACAGATGCAGCATCAACCCCTTGCTCAGATAAAATCTGATCAATGCACACAGCATGGCCTGAGCCCTCAGAGAACCTCAGTAACAAACTGAGCACTAAGGAGGAGACCTCTGACATATCTGTGGTCACTGGTTCAAATCTGAATTTTAATTTTAAAGCATTTCACCTGGTTCTAGGGTGAACTGGCTCTGGCTGGGATGGAGGTAACTTTCTTCATAGCAGACTGTACAGTGCTGTGTTTTAGGCTGTGGCTAGAACAGTGCTGATACCAGACCAATGCTTTGGTTATTGCTGAGCAGTGCCTGCACAGCATCAATGCCTCCTCTGTTCTCACTCTGCAACCCCAGCAAGTTGGGAGGGGGCACAGCTGTGATAGCTGTCCCCAGCTGACCAAAGGGATATTCCATGCCATATAACATGCTCAGCAATAAAAACTGAGGGCACTTTTGTCAGTGCAGCTGTTGCCTGGGGACTGACTGGATGGGTATCTGTCTGCTGGTGGGAGCTGCTTAGTGATTGAGTTTGCAATCATTTGATGCTGTCCCTCAAGCCTTTTTTTTTTTAGTTCCTTCACTTATTCAACTGTCTTTATCTTGACTCATGAACTTTTTCTCATCTTTGCTCTTCCAATTCTCTCCCCCAACCCAGAGCATGGGGGAGTGAACAATGGCTGGTGGGTCTTAATTGCTGGCTGGGGTTAACCCCACCATACAGAGAATGATCTAAAAGCAGAAAAGCCCTATTTTTTTAATGTAATAGAAACAATATGACATTTATTCTCATAAGATTTCCTAAATTTGAAGCTGCAGCCTCATGAAAACAGACAGTGAGATAACCAGTGCTGGTTATGAAATTATCTGCTGTGATTATAAAGCTAGAGCATGATGCATGCAAAGTTACTACATACTACTTTTGATTTTGGCTGCTTATAGTAATATACAATTTTTAGTTTTCTGGGTTTCTTGTTTAGCATCTATGAAAATGATGAAATTCAACTGGAAACATTCTCCTGAAAATGGGTTTAACAGTAATATTACATTAGTAAAACTTTTAGCAATTGAACTGCAACCTTTACAATGTATTATAAAACTGGACTCTGATAGATTTTTTTCCCTAACACTCTTCAAACAATACACATTTGGGATTTTTTCTGTTAATGATGTTAAGAGTTTTCATGCACAGAGAAGCTGCATAAATTAATATAAATAATTTAAGTAAAAAATTCTATTTTCAAAAAGGTGCTATACTCACTTGGGTCATAAGACTCCATAAATCCAAATGGACCATAATCTATTGTTATGGACAGTAAACTGAAGTTATCTGTATTGCACACACCTACAGTTAAACAACAAGGAGAAATAAAAGTTAAAGTTCCACCTGAAACCTGCAGTCTCTAGGAAATTTTCTGTCAAACAGATCCACTGAGTCTAAAGAATTTTCAGATTGTGGAAAATAGACTTTTCTCTCTCATTCTTGACCTGGCATGCATTTTCAGCGTGAAAATAAGAAAATGTTTGCTATGCTGTCTTACACCTGGTTTCTGTACCTAGGTGGCACTGTTTCCTTTTCCTGCCCAAAGCTGAAACCACCTTGCAATCTGCAAGGACGTTAGCTGCTTCCTGAAAGAAAGGTGGACAGGTCTATATTCTATACACTTTGAAGGGTCAGGTTTTTATGTAGATTCATCAAATTCAAAGCAATTAAACATATATGACATCAATACATGGCATTTCTACCACTACAATTCTTACAATTCTTGCTCTCCTACTTTAGGTCTCATAGTCTTGCTTCTGTCAGACACAGCCATACTTTGAAAGATCAGAAAGTGCTCCCACCTCTCTTATGAAAAGACTTGTATATTAATGCTTAACAGAGATGCTGTAGGCAAAGAGATCAGAAGAACTGAAGAACCAAGTGACAAATAAAAGCCATCTGAGTGACTAAAAAGTCATTCCTCCAAAGCCAATGCCATCTACTGCAGCTTACCATGTGCAAACCCCACAGACATCCACAATGCGATCAGATTTGCAGTCTCTGATACAACTCTAGAGAAAAATTCCTAAAATCAAATACATCTTTTACTTCATGTCCCCTCAATTAGCAGTGTGGAATACAATAAATAACATTAACATTTGATTCATATTAGAAATATGTCATGCATTCTATTTTTGAATGTATCTGTCAGGACTTCTCATTTACATTACAAATTATGTGACCATACAATAACCTTATCCAGCAAAGACTATATATAAATACATACAGATGCCCTAAAAGCAATTAAAAAGTAAAAAAAAAATAGAAATAGTGACAGTATATATACTAGTATATACTGTATATACTACATTTCTACTATAAAAAGTGTAACTCACCATTTCATGACCACTGCTCACTTAAAATCTGAGCAGTAAGAGAACAAAGTATAACAGAAAATGGAAATTTCCGAATAAACATCTCCATAATTAAAAGTGGTGAAGAATGTTCATGTTTTACTTGGAGAAAAAAAACTTCAATAGCAGTTTTTTACTAAAGAGAATTAACAAATTAAAAGTTAATAAAATCTGGAAGCTTATTTCCATTTTTAAAACTTGAAACTTTGAAAAGCTTTGTATAATTTTTGTTTACAGGTTTGTGGGGAAAAAAACCCCAAAACTTGGAAAAAGACTTACCAGATATTTATTTGAATCATTCATGGCTATTGATGGAAAATGTTCCTGGATGATAAAGTCTAGCAATTTTCTGTAACATGAAAGGCAGAATTCTTTAAACAAAGCTGGTATTTTAGAACTGATCATTCAAAATTCTTGTTTTCAAACAGCTAAATGCTGATCTACAGCTGGCTGCAAACACTTAGAGAACTCAAGCTATTTATTCCAATGAATCTTGGATTAAGCCCTTCCAAATGCTTAGAGATATAACCTGAGGTTCCAGTCATAAATATGACCGGAGACTGCCATGTAAAGTTAAAACTATTTCCACATTTTTAAGTTACAGGGCACACCAGAATCTGGTTTCACATGCAGTAATAACAATTATGAGTTATGAGGGAAGTTAAACTGAGTTATCAGTTACATTATCAACCACTACATTGCTCCTGAGGAGAAATGACCAACTTTTAAATATTTACGGTAGAACTAAAATTTGCCATGTTATCTGCTTGAAGTAGAATAAACCACACAAATTAATATTGCTCAGTAGCTTAAGACTCTGCAATGATTTCTGACCTGGTATGCTTCTCTGGTTCTGCATAATTCTGGAGAGGAAACTTTATACCATATACTCAGGCTAGTGACTTCTTTCATATTTCTGTTAACTTGTTTCACAGACAAGTATGAGAAATGCCAGCACTTGTGCTCTAAATTTACAAATATTTCCAAAACAAAAAACTCCTCCCTAGTTCTTCACTACCAGAACTATTTGAGCTATACAACCTTTCACATTTTATAAGATCCAGCCCTTCAAAAAAATTTATCTTATGAGGCAAAATCTTTTGTATGCTTGTAGAAAAATAGGTTTCATTTCTAAATTATGCGATCTTTCTTTCTAAACAATCTATGTCTAAATTCTAACTGTATATATGCATTATGATTTGATTGTTAAGGAAACTACTACAGTTATTAAGAAGATTAAATTCAAACCTTTGTAAGTCCAGCTCCCCAGAATGAGCTAAGATTTCTAAGGATCCGATACAAAACCACGATTTGGCAAGACGTAGCACTATTGCACCTGAAATGCATACATGTGTTAAAAAGCAAACAGAGTATCATCAAAATAAAATAGTCCCATTGTAAAAGCCATTGTGTTGTTTCTATAAACACAGAATTTATATATGCATAGTTAAACTAGTATAAGTATGCTCAAGTATTAATTTAACATACATATATTTTATTGATAAAGCTTAATTTGCTACACAAGGAAACACAAGCTAAGTTCCAGGACTGCATTAATATTAGAATTACTTCAAAGATGCTAGCAACAAAGAAAGAACCAGAATAAATACATTTTGCCCCATACTGTGCCATCTTACTCTTTTTCAGAGCAGGTATAGAGGATGTAGCAATGGCACAGCCACTGTAGCATTCCACTGTCCTAGTACTGCTATTGGAACAATGGAAAAATTCCTTATTTTTCAACATAACTTTTGTAAAGGCGTGTGAAAATAAAAATGACACCCCTACAATACATATGCCACAGTCATAGCAGACCTGTTCATACGGCTTCTTGAAGATATGTTTCTGACTTATTTTCTCAGGAAAGGTTTTATATATTAATAAATGAAATCAAGCCAATTTATTACTTTTCATTACACATATATGACATGTTAGAATTCATTTTTGCAATGGAGAATTAAGTTACAGTGCTGCAACATATATTGAAATGTGCTCATTACCTCTCTCTCTCTTAATATTTCCATTGTAAAACTGGTCTCTCCACACATCATCATCACTTACAACTAAGCTGTAGCAAGAAAGAAATTAAAAGTTGTATCAGGACAAAGGATTTACAATGAATATCAAGTCATATTTTATATAACTTTTATTTCCTTCATGAAAATCTTTTCACTGGCACAGCTTTGTATGTTCAAATGACACAGGCAAAAAGTTAAGCTGAAGCTTATCAAGTTTCATTAGCAAAATGCATTTATTTTGTATTTATACAATGTTGTCCAATTGTACCAACAGGGAAGAACAGTTGTTCTTACAAATTACATTGTTCTTGGGGAGGGGGTTGCATTTTTAAAAAGTACTGTATTCATTTGGAACTTGATAAATGCCATGATAACATTTAGTAAGTCACAATTTCCCTGAGGACAACATTGAATTTAGAAGGACAAGGAAATTAGAAACAAAATCGTTACATCAGATGGAGGCTGCCCTTTATGTGAGCCAAAACTGTTGTCTCAGGAACTTTCAGGACAGCTCTGGGATCCCTGCCAGTCAGGAACTCCTCAAATAGTATCAGCACACAATTGATGACACATTATAATTATCCTTTCTTCAGCAATGCTGCTTGTACTTGTATTTTTAAAAACAATCTCTTCGTTTCATTTGCCCTAAAATTCCACACATCCTATAAATTTGCATATTTATCCAAATACTGAGATTTGAAAGTGAACAGAACAACTGCTTGCACTAAAATATTTCACAACCTACATTCATTTTACAAAATAAAATGTGTGATTTCACTCTACTTTTATGTTATATCAGAGGGAAAAAAATTAGTAAAACCATATAAACTATGCAAGAGCATCATATTTCTCCAAGGCTAACATGTAGGAAGTTTTCTCTCCAAAGCAATTGGAACCACACAGACAATCCAGCAGAAGCAATGCTTGGTGCTAATAAGTTTTACTGCTTCAGTAGGTACCACTGAAGACTTCTTGTTCAAGCCTAGTAGCAGGAAAATTTATCTCATTTTGAACAATTCTTCTTTATCTGTGCCTGCTGATAACTGAAAAACAGTATTCTATTCACAACAGTTAGGTGACATAGTTTCTGAAATCTAATACAGCTACTTAGAGCTAGTAACTATCGGGTAGTTGAAGACTATGCAGAAGACAACCAAACTTTCCTTGGAGATACACAGAAAAGGATAAGAGGCAAATGTAATATTCCATTCATAAACATGACTGCAGACATTCACAGAGATAAAACAGCCCCTGAGTGTTAACTTTTCAGAGCACATTACATTCTGGGTTTGCATACTTTGGCATCAAAATTTGAGAAAGAATTTAGTTGGACTAAAAATGTGGGGTATGCTTATAAACATAAATGCATACCAAAAAATGATGAAAAGGATTTGTCTGAATTCTTACACAGTGCAGTTGCTTTCAACAGTATCTGCGTGTTTTAAACATAATTATTAGTACAATATTCTGTGTTTTTGATGGCATCTAATAGCTATCCAAACTCAGAGCTCTCTGTTGACTGCAAAGAACAGGCAGTGAATTGTTCCAGGAAGAGGGAAAAAGTAGCTGGAAATCAATCTGCTTCTGTTAGTGGAGCTGTAATGATACAAGCAACATTAGGAATTTTTTTCAAAAAAAAGACTCTTTTGGAAATAATTGTATATGATTGGTATGTCTGTAAAGCACAAAAAGTGCTGACATAAATGTATGGAAGAAGAAATTCTTAATCCTTCAAGAAAAATAAAAAGATTCAAAACCAGGGAATAAACCCAGACATTAATGAAATAGTGTGTACTTCAGATCACTGGGAGAAAGTAGACACAATAATAATGCTATTAAATTTTACTGTTTTGAACAGACCTCTGCCAGAAGGGTGAGTTCATTTTGTCTATGTAACTCTTAGGAGGCCCTCTGCAAAATCCTGCAACATACCAGCATTTCTCACTACTGACAAAATCAATGGGGGCATCAACATCTGGTTAGTTACTAACACAAGTTAATGGATACCACTTACAAGCTGGCCAGATAGTGGAACAGCCAAATAAAGATACCTACATTCCTACTATACAAATAGCTTTCCAATGGTCCCTGCAGTTGGGAAGTACCATTACTTGAGAGAAGGCAGCAGGAGACCACATGTTTACTCAGCCCCAGGAAATGGAGTACTGAAATTGCTTACACCAGAGAAGCTAACAGTACTCACAGTAGGATGGATGAGTTGTATCCCTTCCTACCCCTGCCTCAAGCTTATGGGCTGGACTTGACACTCCTGAGTGCTCTGCTTCCCATTCTGCACGAACATCAAGCCCTTTGCAAGTAAGGACCACTGTGAAAACTACACATACTGACTCACTTTTTCGACCTAGCATAACATAACACTGCTGACTGGTGGACCCAGGAGGTGATTACATGGTACCATATAATGAAGTGTTTTTATCTGGCAGTACAGTCATAAACTGTAGTACCCCATTGGGAACACAGTACTTAAAACTAATAGAGCACACCGACCTGCTGGATGTTCTGGGATAAGATCTAAGGCTTTTTTTCCTACACTTCTGCCAAGGCTTGACATAACCTCTGTAAGTGCATCCCACCAGCCTCAGTGCAACAGCTCCCCATTGGGAAGAATATGGGTACCAGCTGGGTTTTTTCAAATCAAGTCTTGCAAGCAGTCTGGAAAGCTTGTACAGCAGTTAAGAGGGGCAGGCACTCAAACAATTTGCCAGCAGAGAGCTAAAGCACACTGTGTACTCAACAGAATTTGTACACAGTTAAGGAGTAATCTTATATTGTTTTTCACACTGAACAATTTGTTGAGATGGCAGCAAAGAAAAGCTATAACCTTGCCAGATGCTTTCTTACTGATATTCAGACAGAACTCAGGCTTTGCATTCACAGCCAAGAGCAAAGGGTCTAAAGGTGAAGTCCGTGAATAAACCATCAAAAATGTAATTTACAAACACTGTGTTCCAAAGAGCACCTGTTTTAGAATTAATACTAGATAGATTTGCAGACACTTTGCAAATAGACACCTAGCCATGTGCAGCTAAGTACAAGCCTTTTCTGCAGAACATCTACTTTCTTTAAAGCCTGAAATACCAGAGTACAGACATGAGACCACTTAGAACACAGAATGAACTTGACATTTTAAACACAAGCATCAGCAAAAAAGTTCACTTTATTCTGAAAAAATCACTCAAATGAGTGAAAGTATTAGTTTTAAAACTATAATTTAAAACAGAATAAGTTTTAAACTATTTTTTAATGAAATCTCCCTCTCTGCTCAAGAGGTGTTTGTACAAGTAAGGAATTGAAAGCAATTACCTACATTCAGTACTACCTGCAATATAAATACCTATTTATCTGACAAATTTTCCTACTAGTCTTAGAAATTCCAACTAGGTGATTGTGCCAACACAGATATAGCCACTTTCAATGTTTTCCTACTTGGCCTGATTCTATAAAAACTAATACAAATGCTTAACTTTAATGGAGTAAAAGACTCATTTATTAACCATGTAAAATGTATTAATAGACCACTGATTATCCACAAACACTAAAGGCATTACTAGTATTTACAAGGCAGGAATCCAGTTCTGCTGTTTCTGTAAGCCTTTTGGTGGGCAAAAAGACAGAGAACAATTTATTTTATTTTAAGAGTAGAAATTCTTAATTGGAGTACCATAAAAACTGGAGAGAAGAGTTAGTGTCAGGTACAATCACTCAATCCCAGTTCCACTTTTTACTTTCTTTACAAAATGAACCAGATTTCAAATTAAGGTAATTCAGTTAAGACAGTCTTACAAGTGAAAAACAGCTGTTCACTGCAAGACACAGAAAAGTATGGTAGTTAAAGTAGCACTTTAAAGCATACGAAAAGCAAAACAGAACCAATTGCTGGAACTCATTATTACTGGAAAAGTTTTATCCAAGAATATACAAAACTGGAGGGATGTATTTTGTTCTGATTGTATACATTTATTGGTATCTGGTGAACATGAAATTACCTGTAAGAATGGGTGCTGTGAAAAATAAAATAAAAGTACCTAGCAGCTCTGGTTGTAGGAATTCCAAGGTAGTGCATAGCCTCACTACATAAAAATTCTCGCACAGAGGAGCGAAGCACAGCTCTTCCATCACCATCCCTATGGAGAACAGAAAAATAAGGAACAGGTCATAAAATCTAAGTGAATTCTGAAATTAAAACATCCAGTTTTGGTGTAGGTAGATGAACTGCAACTGACCTGGAGTATGGGGTCTTTCCTGACCCCTTTAGCTGTAGTTCCCACCTTTCACCATTCCTGCAAAAATACCATTAGTATTTCTAATACTGCACCTTGGGCTATGCATGAAGCCAGATTAAACAGTCACTTAAATTGGTCACTTAAAAAAATGTCACACCTGTTTGTATATACTCCAATCAAATGGGCTCTTCCATCACCCAGCTGACCTGCCCAGCTACCAAACTGACAAAAATGAAAATCAAGTTATTTTCTTGTACCATTTATAGCAGTTATATTTGAAATAGCACAAATTACATGTAGATTCTCTGTGATCTACACAATATAATGACAAATTTGCTCAGGTAGTCATTAAACTATTGATCCTTAGAGTTGTATTTCCACTTAGACCAATATGAGTCAGAAAACCACAATAAAAAAATTGCCAGCAATCCCCACGTTTTCTCTGCCTTCCAGATACGATGTACAACTGCAGCCCAGTCTCTTTTCTATAATGAACCTTTAAACTAACACAGATTGTAATTTATTTAATTGCTGATTACAAATCAAATTCTGCTATTTCTTTCCATGAAGTCTTACTCATTTCCTTGAAACTTAACTCTCAGTAATCATGGTATTGCTGAAATTGGTGAGGCTCTGTCCTTCTTTACTTCCCTGAGCTGGTAATACCAATGATGAATCAGAGCTTGTCATACTGCAGGGGTGCTGAGTAGACTCTGCAGCTAACAAAAGTTTAGAAATAGTTTTGTTCTGACATAAACAGAAACAGAGAAAGCAGACATGTACCATGAAAGAATATTATTTCCTCTCTTCTCTCTGCAGCCCCTTAGGAAGAACAAATCTACAACCAAAATGTTCATTAGTCCTCATATACTTATAGGTATATACTCATACACTTCCAGGTATTATGAAGGTATAATTCACATGAAAAGACCTACACAATTCCACCTGGAAGAACGAGTGTCATAGTTACCTGATGACCCCCATATCTGTGGGCCAATGGAACAGACCCAAGAATCACTTTCCTACCGCTGACAAACTGAAGAAAATCAGATGTTCCTTTGACAGATACATCAAGATCCAAAATATTTTCAAGAACTTCCTGGAGAAAAAAAAATACAGATGCTACATGAATATGATCAGATTTTCTGTGGTAATTAATGTTTTCTCTCCTCATTTTGTTATTAAAAGGCAACTAACAGGATATTTTACATCTTAAAGTATATTTTGCTAGGATGCTTTCACAATAAATAGCATGCAAATATTTAAATGTACTTTAGTGCATGCATTAACAATCTCTACTAATTCAGAACAAAGGAATAATAGCCAACCTTTGAAACAGCTACAAGACGAACTCTAGATTTAAAAGGTATAGGATAGACAACTGAAAAAATGCAGTTTCTCACATTACGGACATAATTTTCTTGAATAACATCAATTGGAAAGGGATCTACAAAACAGAAATACACCAGAAATGTTTTGGGTTTTTTTTAAGTAAATCTATCAACCGTTCTTAATACCTTTCATCTTTAATCAAATCAAAATACTTCAGAAATAATCAAAACCCTACTCTTTCACACTGTGATAAACTTGCATGAAAAGCAAGACCAAAAGCAGGGCTATATTCCGTGTGGGATTCTGGAAAAGGATTGAATTCTGTAGCTAAAGAGTGGTAGAGCATTCCAGCCTTAAGATCTATAACCTATTTAAGCATAGTTTCAATTAACTGTGATTAACACTCTCAGGGTGATATTATATTGCACTCAATTATTTGCAACTTTACTTTCATGAGACAGAGAAGTTCAGTTACCCTCAGAGCTGAATGACAGATGAAGTCACCATGTATCAGTAACTGTGGCATTTAGTCCATATGCAGTGATGATCACCAATAACCTAAGAGACAGCTTGAAGTCTTCTCTGATAAATGTAAACAGTCAACAAAAGGATCAGAAGAGGCATTTCCTGCTGTAGCATAATGTATGTACTCAAAAGGTGTGTTTCACTCTTCCTTCAGAGCTACTCTACACTCTGATCCATGGTAACTGAGGACAAATATTTTTTTAAAACACTGTGGATTTTTGCATGCCATAAACTTGCAATTCCTTGTTAACAATAAAATCCCAGTACTACACAGTCAGTTTTGCAAAAATTGTTAGTTAGCATCTCTGAAGACATGCTATTAGCCATGTTTCTCAACACCTAGTGACAAATCCTGCTATAGCCAGCTGCCACATGATTTAGCATTGATTATTACTTCTTAATGTTCACAAGTAATTGCACTGCCTGAAGAAATAATTTCTGTAATGCTAACATATGAATTATTGTTACAGGCAATTCTGTCTGCCTGAGAGCTATACTGCTTTGCATGTTTCAAATGAGGTACCAGGTTATCAATTATGCATTAACACATAATTGGGTCTCACACGTCTCTCCGTTATGATAAATTGCGAATATTAAAAAAAAAAACAAGTTCCTTATGGCCAACTTAGTTCTAGATTTAACTGTAAAAGTAGTATTTGACTGCGTATATAAGACTTTCCCTTAGTTACTGCACTAGTAGCTGCTGTCACCCAAGCAAAAGCCTCACACAGGGTGCCCAAGAGCCGCAGGCCCAGCAGGGAGCCGGTACCTCGGAGGCTGTCGGAGGAGAGGGGCCATGCGCAGATGTCCGCCTCCCGCCGCCGCGGCGGGCACTGACCCGGCTGAGGCAGCGAGGCGTTGGGGCGGGCGGGAGCCCGGCAGAGCCCACGGGAGGAGCAGAGCGGTTCCGGCTGCCCAGCCCCGGCCTCACCGGCCCAGGCCAGGCAGGCGGCCAACAAGAGGGGCCACCACATGCCCCCCAAACGTGGCCCTCGCCAAGTCACGTCAGAAACCGCCTTGAAGTCTCCTTCCCCTCAGAAAAATCCCTCCCTCCGTATCCCTTCACAGATATTTCAGGGGAGAGCTGGTGCCTTCTCCGGGAAAGCACACTGCGGGTGTCGCTGGAGCCGGACTGCCTGCACTGAATGGGCCGGGCAGGGAACATCCCCCGTGAGGGGCGGCGGAGGCCCAAGCCCTGTCCCGCAGCCGGGACCGTGCCCTGCCAGGTGCAGCCTTCCCCCCGCCCGGCCCCCAGCTACGCTCGGCGCCCCGGGGGAGCGGCAGGATGGGAGACACAGAACGATGAGAACAAAAAGCCCCCGACTCTGCCCGGATGTCCTCCCGACACCTCTGCCCCAGAGTGGTAGCGGCACCGGGCTTCCGCCTCCGGGTCGCGGCGGTGGCGGAAGGCGGTGCCGG
>JAAWXA010000002.1:12909020-13030617 GCA_038090715.1 Florisuga fusca | reverse complement strand
GGCCGGGCGGGACGCAGGGCTTGGGCCGTCATAGCCACCCCGCCTCGGGGCTGCCGCTGCTTCGGCCTTTCTCAGCCCATGTCTTCCCTCCCGCCCGGGAGGCGCGAAGGCCCGAAGGCGGTTCCGGTGCGCGGGAGGCGGCAGCGGGCGGGCAGCTCCTTGCCCGGGGCGGGGGAGGCCTTGCAGGGGACAGGAGCGCTCTCAGTGCAAGGTTAAATAATGCTTGAGGGTTTTCAGGGGAGGCTTGGTTAGTGCTGTGGAGAAGAACCGCTAGGTGGTAGCGGGGAAAGTGTTTCTCGTCAGTGTGCGATTTAAATGTGTTTGTACATTATGAGCTGTAATGGGGGGCAGTTCTCCCCCTGCATTCGGTTACAGGTTTGTCATAAGGCCGAGCTGCTGTTCTGACATGCAGTGAAGTCTTGAGGCAGTGATGTGTCCAGCGTCATAGATGACTCAGAGTGCTGAGCAGCACTGCAAAGGAGTGTCTGTCAAACTGTCTGTCTGTGCCCTCACTGAGGAAGAACAGAAGTAAGCAATTTTTAACAAAACAGGCATGAGGAGGTGAACTTATGAAGGTCTCAGCTATAGGGCTGGGCACTAAAGTCAGTGAGTTGCAGTGAGCTGCAAGTCTATGGTAAGTTAGGGTTCCTCTCCTTTCCTTGTCTCTTTGCCGGGCTTTTTTTCTTGCTGTACACAGGTAAAATGGAAGGGTGCCCTGGAGCCATTGCAGCACTCTTGTTTCTCTCCCTGTGTCCAAGGAAAGACTTCAGGCTACTTACAAAGAGACACTGAGGCATCAGGAGCAAGTCAGGGAAATTCTTCCTCTTATCCAGTTCTATGTCTCCTTGAGTGTTTCTTTGCAGGCTTTAGCAGAGGCAGTTTGGTGAATGTGTGGATTGCAATGATTTTGGGCTGGGTCAGCCTGGCTGGGCTCCCAGGGCAGTGTGCAGTCTCCAGAGCAGGGCTGGGTAGTTCTTGGCAGTGATGCCAGGAGCAGAGCAGAAGGTACATTTCCTTTCTCAGCCTGCAGGAATTGTGTACCTTGGACTGTGCCTTCCCCCAGACTCCTGGACTCCATGTGCAGGGAGAGATCGTTGGGGAGATGTCTAGATTTGGAGGTTAAGGTCTTGACATTTAACAGGGAAGATGTGCAGGTGTAAATTACCATAAGAAGCAAGCTGAATTCAAGTTACTTCAGAGGAAAGCAAGGACATGTTCTTCTTCTCTTAATGCAGTCACTTACAGAAACAGCTGTTGTGTTTTTCTCTGTGCCTCGACTAGTGCAATCCAGATTTATCTACAAGAAGGAATGTTTGAAAATTGCACTTTCCAGGAGTGCAAAAACAAGTTTTCATTAAAGCAGTTCTGGGGAGTGAGCTGATAATGCCTTCTGAGCTGGTTCTGTGAGGGTGGAAAGTCCAACACTCGTGAGGGGAGAGTCAGTTCAAGTGAGAAGGTAATGTACTTATTGGCAGTTATGTGTCATGTGATACAGAAGGAGATGATGAGACTTGCTTTGCTGCTGAGTTGTTAAAATGGAGAAATAGAGCACTGCTGATGAACAGACACTTGTGGTTTTTGTAATCAAATGTTTTCTGACAGTTTAAAGTTCTATTAAATTAACTCTGATTTTTCTTTGTGCAGATCTGTCACTTTACCCAAAGAAGTTCAACTTTACTGTTTCCAAAAATATGTAATATATTTTGGCGGTAAGTTGGAGAGTCATGTGGTGGTAGAATGGGTAGATACATAGTTATTGGGTGAACTGGGTAGTTAACACCTGTGAGCTGTAAACTTTGAAAATAAGGTTATCTGCTCTCGTCCATATTTGGATAATTCTGTGTAGACTGCTGCTGTGGTGCTGAGTCTGAATGTAAGTCCTCCATTCTGGAGAGCAATGGCCAAAGTAAGAATACCCCACTAAAACCCAAATAGTTCACTTTTAAAATGGAAACCTAATTAAGAGGCATGAAGTTGAGCTCCAGGGAACATGAAGTCAGGCCTTTGCCAAATGCATCTTAATACACTTAGGTGGAGCTTCTGCTTTGTACAATGACTGCCTGGAAGAATTTATTTACTTTATAATGTGGCTGGGTATGCAAAGGAGGCTTTTCAAATCCAATATATTTTTCCAGGAGTATACAGGAGAGGGAAGAAAGTAGCAGACCAGTATCAGTATTACTGGGAGATGAAAGCTTCATCTCTAAATGCATGCTATACAATCAATAGTGTAAAAGAATACATTGAGAGCAATGTAGTTTTATGTGTCTCCAAAGACTTCTGTAATCTGTTAAGGGTGACAGCGTGTTACTGTTTCACAAATGCTACACTTTGCTAGCTCCTAAAAGTCTACAGTTATCAACATATAGCTGTGCTGTCCTTGCACCTTATTAGCTTTCTGTAAAGTGTGCTTTGATGACTTCTGTTTATATTTTAGCCATTTGGTTAAATTTTGTGTGAGAGGAAAAAAGAACCAGGAAGGGGAGGAAATGTTTTGAAATGTTTCTCTTCAGAGAATTGGGGAAAGTTTGTTTTTAACAGTGATACTCTCTTGAAAATCACTGTTACCAGGTTTCACCATACAAGTACATCCCACTTGTGCAGCTGCAGTAAGACAATTACTGATGAAAAATACCAAGACCCTTTTCAACTTGGTAGAAAAGACTTGAAGAATCTCTATGAAGATATAAAAAAGGTTAGAGATTTTGGTGATTATTCTGGGATGCTGTGAATTATGCTTTGCAGGATAGTTATTGAAAGAATATGTTTCTGAACAGCAGTCTGAAATTTAGACTGTAGGCAAAGAGAGCAGATATACATATCTTGTAGAAGGAGAAGGATTTGTTTTTTTTCTCCTGACTTACACTGCTGGAATTCATAATTTAAGTTTCAGATTACTCATAGTAATGGGGTAGAATGAATGCAGACAATAACTTTGTACATTAATACTGTTTTGCTTCCACTAAACAAATCTGCTCTGTGACTTTTATGCTGATATGTTGTTCTCCTTTTTATAGGAATTACTTGTATCTGCTGCAGAACTTAAAGAAATGTGTGATTATTACTTTGATGGGAAAGGAAAGGCCTTTCGACCAATGATTGTGGTGCTAATGGCAAGGGCTTGCAACATTCACCATAATAATTCCAGGTGAGTTAATAATATTTAAATATATGAACATGTGTTGTACTTGAAATTTATCGTTTTTGCATTTCAAAAAAATATATCTAGTAATTCTATGAAAATAAAATCCTCCCCAGTAAATCCTGCATCATGAAGCTGCTGTATTTTTGTAGTTAGCAATCCAAAAGGAACTACTGTGTTTATTACGTGCTTCCATATGGAAAATTGTGTAGTTGTAACTAGTGATGGATAAATAATGTTGTGAAATTCTGATACTTTTAAGTCTTTTAGTCATTTTTAGCTTCCTTAATAAATGCTTTGTTAAGACCTGTAATACTCGTTGAAACTATGTGAAATTAATTAGAAGTATTTTTCATTTGTAACCACTTCTGTAGCTATTAGACTCTTGTCATGGGTAAGAACTTAGCTGCAAGAAGAGACTCTCATAGTTTGTTTTTTTTTTAATTAGGCAGAAAAGCCACTAAGCAGGTGGTATGATCATACTCCAAGCAGTAAGACATTAAAATAAGTCAGAGATTTTTTTTTTTTCTCTCACTAGGAGAAAGTTCCAACACTTTAATATACAATTCTAAGTTTAGAGCTGGTGTAATCCTCATGTTTTGCAAGTTACATTTCTTTTGGAAGTGGTTTTAACAAAGCAGAACATCATGCTCTCTATCACTCCCTACTCTAGCTGATAGCAAAGACACCACTGCATGTTCCTACCAGTTAATATGATTCCTCAGGAGAAAGAAAAAACCTAGTTGGCAGCATCCTGTCCTGTGTGTGCCAGTTCCTCTTGTTTTAGGAAAACATTGTCCAGGATTAATGAGCTTTCTGTTCTCTGTTCAGTACTCCTCATTGTCTTGAAGGTAGCAAAGAGAAAAATAATGGTTGTGAAACTTTTCAAGAATGTCCTTTGTCATAGCACTGATTGGCTTAATATTTTCATTAGTGACCTTGGCATGAAAAACAGGAGCACGATGAGGGCACTTTTTGATGACTGGTGATCCATGGTGTAATGAAAGGGAGCACAAAACCCCAAAAATTTATGCTTGAGCTTGGAATTCATGAGTGTCCTGTTAGGGCATAGCTGCAGTGTGATTCACACCCACCTCCCCTGTGAAATACCTTAGAGTAATTCTAGCATGCATCAACAATAATATATCATTGCTACAGGAGTGCTGCTACCCTTGTATCTCACCATCAGCATGTCTGAACCTCATGTTAAAAAAAAAAAAAAAAAAAAAATCCAGCTTGCTCTTGGGATGGACTGCAAAGATAATCAGGAAGAATGAAGTACTTGTGATCTGCAGTAATATCAGGAACAGGGGTAAAAGAGCTATTTAAGACAAAAGATGATTGTTGCTAACAGGGTGGAAATTTAGGCAGAGACTTTTAACAACTGGGGCAATGAGTTTTTGAAGCATCTTTTAAGTCAAAATAATGGGGAAAATAAGATAAAACTATTCTAGTGTGTAGCATGAGAAATTTATGAATGAAATTATGTAGTGTACATGCAAAACCAAGAAGGCTAGAACTGATGTCATGTAGTGTAGGAGGTGAATCAAAGATGAGGTAGTTGCAGAAAGAATTTAATTTGTGTTTATATGCTCAAAGCATATTTGCTGTCTTTTGATATATGTATGTGCTCATGGACATACTCTTGTCCATGCATTAAGCTGTCCTGAAACCACCACAAGCAGTTTGAAGATCTTCCTTATGCCAGTGGGAACGCGTGGTCTCAGGAATCAGGTGCCACCCATGCCTGAAGCAAGTATTTTCTTCACAGTAGCCAACCCTCAGCATAAGTGCTCTCATTTATAATGCCTGTGTTACTTGGCAGATTTTGTCCATCTGTTGCAGTTTTTTGTCAGCACCTCCAAACTGTGTTTCATGTTGAAAAGTCTCTTCTTTAATCTGAATGTTCCTTGTATTAGGACAGTCTGTCACTAGCTCTGTCATGTTGTTTTTAGAATGAAATTCTGAACAGGGAGAACAGAAATGTTTCAACAAATGAAAAGAATTAAATCCCAGAGTATTTACCTTCCTTTTATTTGTTTCATGCCACTTGTAATTAAATTGTAATTTAACGTAATTAAAATTCACATATTTTTATACAAGTCTTCAGTGGGATGCTTTTTGGTTCATGCATGACCAGTGTCTTTTGAGGACTGGGTAGGCCATGCCAAAAGAATATACTTCCATACTGTGGATTAAATTTTATGGGCATTTCCTTCTCCTTGGCTTTTAAGCTTCTTGAAGCAGGCTGTGTTACATCTGCTTTCTATACACAGATACTTCCAGTCCACACTGATACTAGTTCCATTATTGTTGCTTTTTAAGCAGCATTGCTTCCAGGTGACAAACTGTTCTTCCAAGTTTTTGCTGTTTGTGAGGCAAGTTATGTATGTAGAGAAGGAAACACTGTCTTTTTGTAACTCTCCTACTCTGCTACAGACCTGAGAGAAAAAAAAATACTTGCTTTCCATTCTGCTGCTTCTGATGTGTTTTTTCATTTGTTTGGGGTTTTTTAAGATATTTTTTCTCTTCCAGCTTGTCATTTCCCATAAAACATTTTGTCATTCTTTATGTTGGTTAGGTTCTTTTCCCAGACAACTTGTTTGGTTGATTTTTTTATTGAAGCTCGGGTTTTGACACATGTAATCAAATATCCTGGTCACAACATCTGTAAACTTGTGGGTTAAGCCAATATCCTGTGCTGTTCATCCCTAGCATTTTTTTATGCTGTCCCTAGGGTTCATGTTACTGATGTTGAGTTTCTGCTTCATCTTTCTGCCATTCTCAAATGTCACATAACTTGCTGGACACAGCATAGTTTTGCTTACTCTTTCATCTGTTGTTTTTTTTTTTATTTCTTCTTTTGTGCAATACTAGTAGAAAAGGTTTGGTTGTTAGAATAACAGGATACAACTATGTGAGGTTATAGGGCCAAATCTCTAAATCTTACAAGGCAGTCCCCAGATGCCCCTTTGTGTTCAACAAGTTGTGGCAGGATAGCTGAAACTTCTCAAGGGAATAGAAGGGAACACCCAAGCAGCTCTGCTTACAGATTAGGTGATAATTTATGTAAGATTTGGGGAAGGCTAGGTATTTAAGATGCCCTCAGCAGATTAACTGTCTTTATAGAGACACTGTATTTTAGTCAAAATATGAATTAGACTTGTATAAAGAATCTGGAAAGATGAACATCTGAAGCATTCATATTGTTCTGTGCCAATATGTTGTTTTTTCTCCTTGAAGATCCAAGTGTCAGAAGTCCAACCATGAGTCCTTAGGTCCCCTGGGACTTGGATCCCTTGGCTTTTTGCTTAATGATAGCAACTTAGCTTTGTGCAAGTATGAGAATTGCTGTGAGGAGTTTAAGCTGAGGTCACACAAATCCATAATTTCACACATCCTTAGGCATTTCTTCACATACCTGTGTGCAGAATTTCACAGAATTATCACTTAGCTTGTTTCTGGTAAGGGTGAGTTCTCCAGAGGTGTTTGCAAATAGGAGTTTTTATTCTATGTCTGCAACCAAAATGTGAGAGACAAAGGGACAAGAGAAAGCCAAAGAAGTGCTGAGATATCCTAATAAAGAAAATCGTGAGCACAAAAGCTTTAGGGGGGAAAAAGGGAAATAAATCCATCAGAATAGTGTGAAAAATATAATGACCTGGTTAAAATCAATAGAGTAATATTTCCTGAAGATACGAGAAGATGCCAACAACCTTTGTCCTCTTTTCTTTCACTCCTCCAAACCATGGCTGTCAGGTGCCTGTACTGTACACTGGTTTTCAGCTGTAAATTGCTCCCGTGTTAACATGTCAGTTTTCTCTGCTTCCCCTAGTTTGCAGTTCCGTTCTGTGTCACAGGTTCAGCCACAGGGACATAACAGCAAAGTGTACTGTGAGGAGTGTGGTCATAACACCAAAATTTTGCAGGTTATTCTGCATGTTTCCTGTGTTTATACTGGCAGTCTTTACTTCTGGGCTGTGTTTGCTTTCAAAAGCTTCAAAGCTTTTTGCTGCAGATTGTAAATACTGCTTTAAGGTGGGGTTTTTTTGTTGGGTTGGTTTGGTTTTTTAAGCAAGGTATTTGGAGGGACAAGTGTATTTGGTTGTTGTTTTTTGTTGGTTTGGTTTGGGTTTTTTAACTTGTAAGGTCAGCCTTGGACTTGTTCAGTGTACATGAAACAAGTTCTGTAATGGAAAAGACTTCAGAGTGCTGTAGGTCTGTAAAATTCTAGCACAGAATCAAGCAGGGGATCCTACTGAAAAACTAATTATGACCAAGGACTTAAAAAATAATATATTGCATGTGTAAAAAGATAAGCTTCCAGTTGTATAAAAATCTTATGTAAGTACATACATCTTGCGGTGCCTTTACTTTGAGAATGACTTAAAAATGGCATCTTTCCACTAACTAGACATGTGGGGACCCAGTTATATATTGACATGAGTTACTGCTACTTTTTGCTTTTGTTTTGCAGGCGAAGCAGAATGAAAAATGTCAGGGAATGAGGAGGATCCTGTTTCTTGTGCATTTTCCCTAAATAGGCATGCTCTGTTTCAGAATTACTCCACAAGATGTTTGTAGGAAACTATTGCAAAATTTTTTGCCAGCAATGGGAAGAACCTTGCTTGAGATCTTGCAGAAATAGTAAAACACCTCTTCAGGTTAAATTACTGTGTTAGATATAACATTTGGGGAGCCAGACACATGAACCATGTGCATTCCTATGCCATTTTTAGTCATTTTTAGAGATAAAATGCACTAAAATGCAGAACTTTTCAAAACCTGCTTTTGAAATGTCTGTCCTTGTGCTGTGTTCCTACTCCTGAAGGGTTTTGGTGTGTCAGTGAGTGTTACTATTTACTGCTACTTCCCAGCAGGAAGTCCAGTCTGCTGATATAATTAATGAAAAAGGGAATCCCCAAAAGGAGACCAGTGCATGAAAGAGCCTGGAGACCTTTACAGGTTTTTGGAGGTAAGTTCTCTGACTTAGTAGCAATAGTTCATTTTGGAAAACTACTTACACTGAACTAGCATTTGGCTAAATTACTAGTCCACAGAAAAACTTCCTTCAAACAACCATGAAGGTTTCCAGCTCTTATTTTCTGTTGTTTAAAAGCCATGTTTTCACAGCCTATGAGCCACACATCCTGCTATTGTCAGGATGTAGAACTCCCACTGACAGCAATGCAGAGTTCTGCAGGGGTAGGTGTCAGAACACAATGTTATGTCAGCAGACTGCAAGATGTTCTTTCATTTTGTGATTAATCACTAGATTTTAATAGACAATGCAAGAAGACTTTAAATTCTCTTCAGCTGAGCTGAAATTATATTCTTCTGTTCTTCTCAGTTCTTTTCTGCTGGAAAATAGTGTGATGTGCTTTGTTATGTTATATGAGAAGTAATTTTTTCTTTTGTTGTTTTTTTGTTGTTGTTACTGTTTTAGGATGTTTTTCTTTTATGGGATTTGGGTTTTTTTGATGTCCATGTGGGCTTTTTACAGCCATATGGCAAGGCTGCCTGGGGCAGCCACTTCTGGGATCCTGCATGTTACCCATGATAAAAATGGGGAGAAAAAGAGAAAAAGGTAACAGAACAAGACAATGGCAAGTGGATACTAGGGTATAGATGGTCCTTTACATGAGATTGACTCTTTTATGTTCATTTTGCCAAACTTGTTCCCTGGGTAATTGCTTCTGTGTTCTTCTATTACCTTCTTTTCAGATAGTTTTAAAAAAATAAAGTAGGTGTGACCTACTGAGAGTTGAACCTGCATTGTTAGATCTTCCCAAGTCTGAATTTCAGCAAGTGTTAGGCAGGTAGTGTTAACAGTCCTAAAATGATTGCAGTGTGCTTCCAGTAAATTCCTCAGACTTTTAAAGACCTTCTGAGGTGTTAGAGTAATCAGCTAACATAAAGGATATGATCAATGCGTTGTGTCTTTCAGATGTAGAATGCAGGTTTCTTTGTCTGCTCATCTCTCCAGCTTACTTGTTATCAGAATTAGTCAGCACTGGAGAGTTAGAGATGCTGCATCTTATAGATAGAGCAACACAGAGATCATGAAAATATAAAACTAATATATAAAGCTATCTGGCATTCTTTTTCTATGCTGTCTTCCAGATTTCCACCTCCTTGGACCAAGCATTCTTGATGCCATTCTATTTGCAGTCTGGCTTTAGAAGGATTAGAGTCAATAACTCAGGAATTTTTCAGTACTGTGAATGCAGCAAGGCAGAAACAGGCCTATTAAGGATGGAAACGTCCCATTGCACTGACTGTACTAATGTGATCTCACTTTCTCTTGTCTTCCTAATTCCAGGTTTGAAAGATGGTATTCAGACCATGGAAAAACTGCAACAGCTGTTTTCAGAGAAACATTTTTATTTGGTTTTGGAAGAAATTTATTTTAGTGTATTGCAGCACATATAATTGATTTAATTATTTCACAGTTCTTGTTCTTTGTTTTAGGGAGGTGCAAGCAAGCCAACGCTCTGTGGCCATAATTGCTGAGATGATCCACACAGCTAGCCTGGTTCATGATGATGTTATTGATGATGCAAATTCCCGCAGAGGAAAAATGACAGTCAATCAGATCTGGGGAGAGAGGAAGGTGAGTTTGCTGTTATGTGCAAGATTTGCCTTTGAGTTTCAGCAGAACACAAATACCTAGGGTTTTTTGTCACATTACTATCCCTAGGCACATTCTTGGGATAGAAAAAGTATGATGGTGTGTACAGATTGTGGCCAAGAAAATGTGTGTTCCTTTTCTGAGCCCTTGGAAGCATTATATAATGTATGATTGTAGTGTGATTCTTACTGATTTTACATTCCCATTTACATGCCATTCTCTGCAGTGCTGCTGGAATACTTTGAACTTGCACCTCATCCAGACTACTCTATCTTTATTCAGTAGTAAAGGCAAAAAGTTTTTAAGTTTGCATGAATTTTTTTGATTTTTTTGAGAGGTGTTCCTTTATAGAGCATGAAAAGGAAAGGCTTAATCAGAAAATTCTAGGAAAGAAGATCATTGCTGACACATCAGTACTTATGGCAATGCAGAGCTAACGTGGCATAACAGTCACAACAGAATGGTCAAATACAGAAGTAACATTTAAAAAAATACAGGCAAACTGCATACAGGGATAGTGCTTATATAGAAAAATGGTTCAAGTTTTTATCTTTGGTAATTTTCTGTCTCCTCTCTGTTACAAGATACATGTGCTGTATGTAGGAAATCATCTGTTGTGAGTACATCTGCTAAATAATGGAAATTGTCAGGAAATTGTACAGGAAAAGACTTAAAATATTTTTTTTTAATTCTTAGGCTGTTCTAGCTGGTGACTTCATCCTCTCAGCTGCTTCTGTAGCTTTAGCACGAATTGGAAACACTACTATAATCTCTGTTCTAACTCAGGTGATTGAAGATCTGGTGCGTGGTAAGGTCTTTTTCTGTTTTTATCTTCAGATTTGCTTGCCTAAGCAGTAAACCCACAAATAAAAACTGCCATCTGTGCAACTTTTTAGGTGAATTCCTCCAATTGGGTTCCAAGGAAAATGAGAACGAGAGATTTGCTCACTACCTCGAGAAGACCTTTAAGAAGACTGCAAGTCTTATAGCAAACAGTTGTAAAGCAGTATGTACGTCTGTCTCTTCTAAAGTTAACATACCACACTATAAGCTTCACAGCTAATCTCCTAGTTATTACTGTTTTCTATGGAGAGTCTCCAAAGCAAACCCTTAAACAGATAACAGATAACCAGATAACAGGTTTTGAGTTTGTGCATTTTGCCACAGTTCAGATCTGTAGCCTCCAGTATTGGTTTTCACTTTTTCTTTTGATTTCTGTTAATTCAAACATTTGTTATCCTTACTTGAATCAAAATAAGGTCCACAGTGGCAGCCTTTATAAAATTCTGCAACTTTGCAATTGTTTTTAATCACAGTTGATAATTCTTGAGTCTGTAATTTTAATCTAAGCCTTCTTTGACATCTGGCTCCACTCATTGGTGCAGAATGGGACCTTAAAGGATAACAGTGGGTGGAAATCTCTAACTGTGTATGCTCCACATTTCATTGTAAAAGAACAGCAGCATGTACTTGATTTATTTGGTTTTTTTAATGATCAGTTGCTATATCCAACCCTATCTGTCACTCAGTTCTGTTAGTTCATTACAGAAAGATCTGTTTCAATATGATACTTCTATTCAAAAAACATGTTTAGATTTAGTGCAGTAAATGGAAACACTGGGCAATAATCTCACCCAAAAAGGGAGTTCTGTTTTTTTAATTTTGTTTTATTAAAGGCAGTATAGCTGGTGTATGCTAAAGCATGAGGGAGTTCTAATGGAATTAGACTAAAAATCTGTGCTAGTGTTAGTCATCCTACTTTGTTCTCAGAGAAAGGGTACATTTGTGCAATAGACAGCAGCTGAAAAATGCTTACATCAAAAGGATGATTTAGAATGAGAGACACAGATTTTGTGCAGAGGGAAAACATTTTAGCTTCTAGTTAGAAGTAAATTACATCTTCTGGATTGCTCATGTTGATGGCAATATGACCCTGAGAAGAATTGCACTTTCCAAGTCTTCATTAATATTAGTGGGCAAGAAGACTAGTAAGGAGCATCACACTACTCTGCTGCCTCAACAAAAACACACAACCTTTTATATTCACTCTGACAGTTTTCCTATAAGAACTTTCATAGTTAGAAAAAGAAATCACCTTCCAACTGTGGACTTTGCTTGCAAATGTGCAACTTGGAGATTTCTTCCTTTTCATAACTTGCAGGAGTTACAGATTTAAGCAGTTTCCTCAAGGTTGTGGCTGTGATGCTGGTGGAAGGTGCTTAGTTGTTTTTCTTAGTGGTTGCTCTGAGTTGTTCTATTGCTGAATTGCTGGCATTTTATGTGCAGTAAATTTTGTGTTATAAAGGAAATTTGAGAGAGAGGTAGGTCTGTCTTTACACAAAAATATACTTACTGCATGCAGCAGCAAAGGCATACATGTCTCCCTCAGTTACATTCTTGCATGGATTAGAATTCTATTGAAAAGGGATTTGTTCTGTTTGAAATTTGGGTTGGGTTTTTTTGCAGAAGGGCTTGGTTTTGGGTTTGTTTTTTTTTTCATTGTTGCTTAGATGGTTTTGGCTACTAATGAAAAGGTTGGAATCAGAAGGGAGTTTTTTTCTGTAGTAAAAGTCACGAACAGGATCAGTTGTTCTAGTTTGAAAGGATAATCAGTTGGGGAATCAAGTGTACTCACAAACTGGGTTTTGGGGATAAAGCTAAGGAGAAAGATTGTTGGTTTTCAGAACATTAATTACAACCAGGCTAGCTTGTAATGAGAAGCAATTTAATTTCTATTAATGATAGGAAAATAAATAAGATAAAAGTATTAACTGGAAAGAAGAAGTCAAAGGAGTTCAGGTGACATCTTAGAATTCTGCAGTGTCATACCTTAGAAATGGAAGAGTATTCCCCTTAAAAATGTTTAAACAATGTAATAGTCTCTCAACACTGGTCAAGTCACTGTATTAGATACCTTCTGCATCACCAAAGCATCACTGCATTTGAATCAGAAGTCCTTTCAGTTAGCAAAATAGCTTTTTTATGGACAGAACAGTCTGTTCAAGATGTTGGAACCATCCCAGTCTCCAGTTTGTTTCTACAATAGTTCTGCATGAGGGAATATTACCCAAGTTGCAGTTAAAGTAATACATTGCAGAAGGAAATGCTGGCAGATGGCCCAGAGGGTCACTGAAGCCTTAGTTACTGAAAGGCATTTTTCAGAGAAACATGAGAGGTGACTTTGGTTCAGGAATTCAGAAACAATAAAGCTGAAGTGGAATTTCTATTTGTCATCATGTAAGCTGGAGATGGGAAAATAAGCTGAGCAGGTTCTCTTTCTGTCTGTTTTTATCCTGCTGTAATGTCAATTGCTAGCATAAGGCTGTTTACATTTTGCCCAGCATACTTTCTGAAGGGGAATTAAGTCATGCATGTTTTGAGATAAGATTAAAGTTGCTCTGGACAATTCTTGATTACTCCATTAGGAGAAAGCATGCAGTCTTTTGTAAGGCCAGGCTGTGTATGGAAGGTCTGCCTTGGGCACTGAAGAAAAGGAATAGACTGCAGCTCTGGGTCTGTCTGTGAACTCCTGCTGGAACAGATTGCAGTTTGGTGTGTGCACGGAGCTCCATCAGAAATACTTAGCAGTGTGTGGAACTGGTGTCTAGAAAAATAAGTCCTTTGACCCCCACCAGCAAATATGCTCTCCCCAAGTATGCTCAACTAGTCATGCAGACTGCAGTGAAGTCCACTGACAGGTGTGGGGCATCAGTACCATCAGGAATTGTGACCAGCCAGTAAATTTCCTCATCCATTGTTTAAAATCCAGTAACTCTTTTGGGGATACTTCTTTATAATGTTTGTTATGAGAAAGTTCATCATAAATATATCACAGGTTTTCAGGCAGATATTCTTCACTTATGTAAAAATATCATGTGTTCCTAAACAAGTACTTGGTTTACATGTTAACATACTGAGATGTCAGATGCATGGAAGTGCAGACGCAGAATAAGATAGTTGCTGCTATGTACCCAGTCTTCTGCTGGGTAGACATTTTCCTCTCCTGGGTAGGAAGAGTCCCTCTCCAAGAGGAGTTACCAAAAAGATGTTAAGAGCCTGGAGGAAAAGTCAGTGGCATGCCTTGGAGCCATGAAGGATAAGCACACACTGAGGTGCACATCAAGGGGAGTGAGTGGTTTGCCTCTGTGCAGCACACTTGAGACTTCAAGGCTGGGCTCCCTGACACAAGACAGGCATTCCCATTGGCATTCCCATTGTGGAGTCATTCAAGTGAAGGGCCCCTATGATGAGCTGGCCTTAGCAGAGGAGGCTAAGAGGAATCCTCCTGCTGTCTCCAGGGTGTAGAAAGCATGGAGAGATAAGCAATGAAAGGAGAAGTTATACCATGGAAAAATTCAGTTAGCTATGAGGAAAAAATTCTCCATGATGGTGGTCAAGTACTGGAACAGATTGCCCAGACAGGATATGGGATATTTATACTTGTTGCTTAGGACTCAATTGGACAGAGCTCTGAGCCGTGCTTCAAGCAGATGACCAGACTAATAAAAGAGTTCCCTTCCAACCTAAACTATTCTGTGACTCCACTGGGAAGAGGAACACTGCTCCTGTCTGGAGAAACAGCCATGGATGAGCCATGAATGAGAAGGTGGGATCCTGACTGCTTCAAGAGATGGGCACAGAGAAGGGCTGGAAAAGGGAAAGATTTTAGAGGCTTTTCCATTTTGTGGTGTCCACAAACCTAGGGGTGTGAGAGAAAACATCTCTTGTACTGTTTATTCAAGCATATCCCTGCCCAGCAGCACGTTTTCCTCTTTGACTAACAGGGCACTGGTATAGATGAGCAAGAGCTTTCAACTCCAGCTGCCATGTTCTCACATTATGAATAACAGAGCATCTACCTAAAGATGATGACAGAATATATTTTATGGATTTGAAATTCAGTAAAGAGGCAAGATTGGTTTATAGTCTCTCATGTAACATAAAATACCAGAAACAAAAAAAATTTAAAAGTGTGTTTTAAATAATGCCAAGCAGATTGAACTCCTTTACTGAACCCAAAGAACCCTTCTAAAGAATTTGTTCCACTTGGTATTAGAAAGGGTTTTTCACAAGGATTTAGTGGAGGACAGGTCTGAATTATTGCAAGATTAAATTTGTAATCAACCAGTTATATCAGGGGAGTTATAGGATGGTTTCAAAGGGTGAGCTTTATAATTTAAACATAATTATTATATTGACATTGTAATCCTAAGTTGTGTCTGTAAATGCATGCTGTTATCCCAGTATGGCTTCATTTAAACTTCATTACTCTGAATGACTGGCTGGGACAAGGCTGGCTGCCTGCATCCCACTGAGTGTCCAGGTGGTGGCAATAATCCACAAGCACAACTTGAGAAACTGGCTCCTGAGAGAAGTCTGGTGTGCACTACCCAGTCATGCTGCAGGTGTGTTATGTGGTCCTAGTCAGAGAGTTGCTTACTTGAGGTGTGATAGGCATATCAAGCTCCTGGGTTTTTTGTTGTTTTTGGGTTTTTGTCTTCAGAAATGTTCATAAACAGAACAATTAAGTTGTCTTGCAAAGATGCAAGAATTAGTTTTGAGTTTATTGATTCTGTTGGTTTTACATTCTGTAACTCACTTTTTTTAAATGGACAAGTACTGCAGTGGTTCTTTATATAGGTCATATATGTGTCCCCAGAAAACTGTCCCACCCAGTTGAATAGCTCTGCTTTGACCTTTCCAGTTAAATGAGAATGCTCCTCTCTTTACATGGCACTTCCTTTCTCCATCAAGCCATTTGTGTTCACTCTGTCCCTTTGCCATTAACCAGGATTTTGTCACTGTTTTACTGAATTCCATGTTTTAATTCTTCACATGAAATGTGGTTGTAGGTAAAGATTTCATTGAAACAGGGTAGAGGCAGTCCCCTAGCCTTGCTGATATTATTTGATTTACATTAGAGAAGAAACCAAAAGTTTGCTAGGCATGGTACAGCAGCAGATGTCAGCTCTCTTGTGCAAATATTGCTGTTGAAGAGACAAGCATCAAAAGGAGGATAAAAGAGCAAAATATTCTAGTTTGATAGACCTTAGCAATGTCTGTTTAAATATCTCGTATTTTCAGTCCACTCTTTTTTAATAGTCCTCAGGATTTTCTATGATGTAGCATTATTTTCCTGCTGTACTGTCCTCCTTTATGAACTAAAATTGGGAAATGTGAGATATTGTTAATGCGTCAGGCATCCAAATTCCCCTGGGTTTTAAGTGTGTTTATCCATGTGTGCAGGGTTTGACTGGGAAGTGTTCTGATTCTCAGTTACAAAATGCACTGATGAACAAAATAGAGTATAATATTGAGTTGCATCACATTTCTTAGGACATGGTGGGTTTTATTATTTCCATCTTCATGTTACCTTCAAAGCTACTATTGGACTCAACTTTTAGTTCAGGTTTGGTTTGGGGATTTTTTTTTTTAATGAGCCTACCTTACATAGTCTTAAAGAGGAATTTACATATATATATGTATATATATATGTGTGTGTGTTTTTATGGTGTGTGGTTTTCCTAGCATGTATTTTTTGTCTTAAGTTAAGTAAAACGTGTCGTCACTCCTTCCATTAATCACAGCAGATTTGGAAAGTCTGCAGCAACCAGGATGGATTTTTGTCCCTGTTCCCAATTGCTTTATTGAAGGCTGAGATAAATCTGAGTATTTAAATACAATCAACTTCATTTTGGAGAGTGTGTAATCACTACATAATTGCAGAAGTGCCTTTACTTTGAAGCAAGGTATTAATTCTCAAATCTTAGATTGTGTCCAGTATTTTAGCTTTGTGGTGTTTAGCAAAATTTGTGTCTCTCAAGTAGTTCCTTTATCTGTACTCAGTTAAAAAGGTTATTTGATTATTTCAGTTTGGTGATACTTTTATCTAGCCTGGTGTTTCCCCCCCTTTTTTTTTTTTCCTTTTTTTTTTCCTTTTTTTTCCCCTTCTTTTCCCCTTCTTTTCCCCTTCTTTTCCCCTTCTTTTCCCCTTCTTTTCCCCTTCTTTTCCCCTTCTTTTCCCCTTCTTTTCCCCTTCTTTTCCCCTTCTTTTCCCCTTTTTTTTCCTTTTCCTTTTTTTTCCCTTTTTTTTTGTCACTAATTAGCCCTTGATACCTTTGTCTACAAGCTAATCAGCTCATCTACCTGAGCAATTCAGTTATATTTAACATTACCCTTAAAAATAGTCTTCCTTATCTTATCTGATACTGGGTGTTAGGCATCCAGTTTTGTGGGTCTTTTATGAGGTGTGTAATGTCCATTTGTCTGTTCTTTGATCTCCCAATTATCTCCTGGATGATGTAGAGATGTAGATTGAATTCCCCAGTCACTGCACTATGTATGACTACTAGCCTGCATGTCCAGTGCATCCACAGTTCTTCTCTCTTGCATTATAATTTCTAATAAATATTTAATAAAGCTACTATTTTTCCAGACTGGAATATATTTTTAATGCTGCACTGCTGTTCAGCTTTGTTTTCTAATAAGCTTGGCTATTTGTGTGCATCCATGGCCTGAGCTAAGCAAGAATGTGGTACTGAGTCAGCTTTCTTTCCTTTCCTAGATCTCGACTGTCTCTGCTTGCTATGTCACACCTACAGTTGGAGACTAAAAGGGGATGCTACCTAAAGCTTTATATTTACCTAGGTTGTTGTTTTGTTTTGTGTTTTGTTTTTTTTCAGGTTTCAATTCTAAGCTGCCCCGATCCCAAAGTTCATGAAATTGCATACCAGTATGGAAAAAATGTTGGCATAGCTTTTCAGGTAGTGCTTTTGTTGAACTAAAGGGAATGAAAAATTTAAACTTTTCCTGATGCCTTAGAAATCAAAGTGGACTGTCTTAATCCCTCTGTAAATCTTTTCTTAATTAACCATTAATCTGCATCTAGTTCTTGTTTTAAGAAAAAAAAAAAAGTTCTTAAGTAATCTGTGTGTTTATCTCTTTACAGCTAATAGATGATGTGCTGGATTTTACATCGTGTGCTGACCATCTGGGGAAACCAGCAGCAGCAGATCTCAAGCTTGGATTGGCCACAGGCCCCGTCTTGTTTGCTTGTCAACAGGTGAGTCAACAGGAATCCAGTTCCCCAAATCAAAAAGTGTGCACTGCTCCTCTCTGCACACACACTGAGGTCCAGCTCAAATACATCAAGTGCAGAGTGTGAGTGACGAGCATGGCCTGGGTACCTGTGAAAAACCAGCATGTTCCACATCAGCTGGATTTAGTGTGCACATGCATCCTCTCTCAGACTGAGAAACTCCTTCCTACTTAAGGCCTCTTATTACCATTTGTACCAAAAGCAGCACTAGGCTTAACCTTTGAAAAGTATCTTCTTGCTAATGTTCTTTCCTGAGACATCTTGTTCTCCCCAGAGTATGTAGGTGGGATTTTTGCCAAGTTCTGGGCTTTGTGTCTATCCTTGGCCAAGAATTTTAATTACTGTAGCCTTTAGACAGGCACCTCTATTTGTTGGATTTGATCTCCATCTTATTCCTCGAGTCTTTCACATTTACAAACATGGGAAGCTTTCACATGTAACAGTAGTTTGGATAAGAGAAAAAGGAGTATCATAAATAAAATAAGCTTAAAATAGATCAGGATTTTTAGTAGTTTGAAAAATGCTTGAAGGAAAACTGAACTGCTGGCCACCAGAAGAAATATTAATACTGGTGCTAACCCATAACAGGAGAAGAAACCTTGCTTAAGCTCCTGGTTCACCTTCAGGAAACATTTGGGACATAAAAGGATAGAAGGCAGTCCTTCCTACCAAACTTCACAGCATGATAAAACACTGCACAACTAGTTGCAGTAGAGCTCTGGTCTGTGATCTGTAATTGAAATTGCTCAGAGCTTGACATGAGAAAATTTTTAATAATTTAAAAAATAATAGCTTCACGACATTTACTACCCCCTCATTCTTAAAGAGCCCAAGATGGGGGAGGTGGAACATACACATTACAAAGACGTGTATCAGAAAAAGACAGGAAAGCAAAGAGGGTCAGCCACTTAAGAAAGCAGAAGAATGCATTCCTCCCTGTAGACTCATCTGGGGGAGAGCTGTTCTTGAATCACTGTTTCAGAAGTTGTTGATAAGGACCAGGATCCTGTTAGTCAGCAGCAACTGGAATTGTCAAAAGAACTCGGGTACAGAAAGCAGATGCTATTGTGAAAGGGTTTGCTTATTTATTTGTGTGTTGAAGCTACTTTTAGAGAGAAACAAGGACATGTTGCAGATACTCTGATTTTGGCAGAGAATGGGTGATGCTGATTGTCTGGTGGGTGTTCAATGTTCCAATTTTTAAAATTAAAACTCTTTATTTACTTGTTTGGGTTGGCTATCTCTGACTTTCAACTTGATGTATCATTTAATCAGCTTTATAAGATAAATGAGAAGTTCATAATACAGAAACACAAGAAAAGGAGACCTGTCAGTTCTATTTCAAAATCTTGTTTTCTGTAGGTCACTTTTAAACACTTTTCCTCGTGTATATCTTTGATAGAAGGGAAGCATAAGTTTTTGCATTGAAAGATAACATGACTATCTTGCAAAGGTTTCTGCATTAACCGGTAGGCTTCTTTGCTGAAAATGTCCTGCTTCTTTCAAGAAACTGGAAGAACAGCACTACAGACTTAAGTGATATATAGACAAAGTCTAAGTGCTAAAAAATTGGGAGCTTCAACAGATACTTAACTATGCTGCTACTAAAAGATGGTTCATCTACTTGTATTTGAAAAGAAAAACTCTTGAGCCAGGACTTTAAGATAGTCCAAAATGTAGTTGTTAGATATGGGCTCTCTTTTTACATGGAATTGGTATTACTGCTATTCTACATACCCTTTAGATATGGTAATCCTCATTTTGTCTTCTGGACAAACCTGCTTTAGTTCTAAATGTTGACTATATGTTCAGTGACAGCTTTTTCTTATCCTCTTCCCTCCCCTGGAGATGTATCTTTGTGCATTAGAATATTAAGGAGAGGCCTTTCTATAAAAATGTTTAGCTGGATACAAGGCCTATTTAGTCAGTATCTAAAGTTAGTTCAGTCTGTAAATAAAAAACAAGAAAACCCAAACATTTTTTAAAGTAATACATTAGTATATGCTAAGTCTAAAGACACCCTTAAACTAGAACAGTGGAAGACTGAGGGTTTTTTATTATAAGCTGTTTTATTATAATGCTTTTAATATATGCATTCCTGTCAAATGCTTATGTGCTGCCTGTTACATCTGCTGAACTGCTAATAATAGCTTTGCATTACAGGTTTGGGGATTTTTATACTCTTTAGTGCTTAAATATAAGAAGTGAAAGCATATGCATCCCAAATAGTTGTAAATATGAATAACAGAAAAATGGATTGTATGAACATTGCAATTAAATTGTCATTACATGTGAAAAAAGCTGGAATCTAGAGAAGGCCAAGTATGAGTCACCAATAAACTTTTAGATGTATTTTCCAAGAAGACTATCAAGAGTAACAGGGAAGTGTCACAACAATGAGGAATGATACTTGTTTGTTCCCTAACAAGCTTGCAGGTATACAGTTTCAGGACCAAAGTTGTGCAAGGAAAGCATACTATTGTTTACAAGTGTATGGCAATAAAATAATCTTTGTTTGACAATAACCCTTTCAGACTAGATGAACAAATGCCTCTTTCCTTTAAAAACAATTCTTATGCAGAATAGCTACCTTGAGTTGTGATATTTATTGTTTTCTGTTAAACACCAGGCTTTTCTGTTTCTGGACTGTCTGAAGAAAGTGCTTACCTGTTTGATAAGTGATGAAGAGAGTTTCTCAGAAAAACTACTTTAGTTACCTGCTTGATTTGTAGGGAATTGAGAGTGCAATACTAATTACAAATTCTACACAATTGATTTAATACAAAATACATTACAGTTGTCTTTTTTCGCTTATAAAAATCTGTTCTGAGCTTTCTACTGGGAAAGCCTTTGTATATAAAATACCAGAGCAATAGAAGGCATAAGAACATATAGCAGTCATGAAAGGTTTTACAAGCTGAACTGTGTAATATAAGAAGCCTCTGGGGTTCTCTGTTTTACCGATGGGGGAAGAGGTGAGTCTTCTCAATGGGCCAACACTGACCACTATGTGTGACATAAGAATTCCTGAACCAGATTCCACACCTGGAATATTAATGTGGATACACCTGGAAGTAGCCAGATTATCACACTGGATCACCTGCTCTATGTGATGGTACAAACTTTTGCCACCAACTGGCTTCATCCACCAGAGCCAGCCAGGTCAAGTTTTAAATGCATGGGTTTGGCTATGCTACAGGCACACAGACCACAGGTACTAACACAGGCAGTTGCTGTAGAAACAACAGCGTCGGGGGAAGAAGTCTGTACCTCGATTTCTTTTTGACCTTGGCAGGGCAGGCAGCTACACAGAAAGCTACTCGTAAGCAGTACAAAACCTTCTCCCTCTGTGTTTAGTTTCCAGAGATGAATGCTATGATAATGAGACGATTCAGTAAGCCAGGAGATGTTGAACGTGCTCGGAAATACGTGTTGCAGGTAGGACTGATAACAAATGTTTCATTCCTGAAGTGCCATCCCGACCGAAATAACTGAAATTCTTTGCCTCTGAAGTGAAACAATATTTTCAAATACCTGTTAAGTAACAGGCTGTGTACAGTGCCAAGTCAGTATTCAGCTGCCAGATGGCACCGTGTTTTATAAGAAATGCCAGATACTGAAGAGCGCTTTTTTTTCCCCAATAGCATAAAAATAGCATAATAAAAGCAAAAAGCTCATGCATGAATTCAGTTCCTTCAGCTGAAGAGGAGCTGTATCCAATAAGCAACATCTAATTACCAGCCAGTCTTAAAACTGCAGAGCACACTCTGTATCAGTCTCAATTGACTCTGGTTCTGAAAAGACTGAGTAACTGTCTGTGCAAAATTAATGCCTATTTCTTTCAGTGTAGCTGTATGCTTTTTTGGTACTTCTCTATTTACTTTCACCATTATGTTTTGGCCCTATTGAAGAGTAAGTTACTACCATTGTTGGGTTTTTAAGTATACTTAAGTTTAGTGCTTATAAGCACTAAAAAGCCTCAGAGATGCAAGATTCAGTGACTACAGAATTAGCAGCCTTCCTTTCCCCTTCAGAATGTAACTGTTTCGGGTACTTACTGACCTTAAAACTTCCCCTTGTAACTGGAAAAGGTAAAATGCAGGAGGGAGGCTGATGAGTTTTCCATTACCTTTAATGTCTGACATCTTCTTACCTAAGAGTGATGGTGTGCAGCAAACAACCTACCTCGCCCAGCGCTACTGCCATGCAGCCACCCGAGAGATCAGCAAACTGCGGCCGTCCCCGGAGCGAGACGCCCTCATTCAGCTGACGGAAATGGTTCTCACGCGAGACAAGTGAGAGGAACCCTTCCACTGACCCTGGCAGCTACTTACCAGACTGTGCCTAAATTTACTTCAAAAGTTATTTGCTTCCAACACAGGCTACCAAAAATTATTTTTTTAAGAAACTTTTTTTTTTGGGGGGGAGGGGGAGGAGTTCTACTTTTTTTTAAAAAAAGAGAAGTTTAAATTTAGTGTTTTATTGTGGGAAGCCATGCAATTCAGGGCAAATCAAATTGTGCTGTACAGTTGTTTTAGTGGCGGCTATTAAGTGTGTGTGGGGGGAAAGATGTTTACATGTTGATGCACAAAGGCCTCAATGAAAATAAACATAAATCGGTGTAAGAGAACTCAAGTTGCTCCATAGTTCACTTATTCACACTAATAAACAAAACATGCATATTACTATCTGATAAACTGTGAAGAGAGAGGGTTTAAATGCTTTTCTGGCTGTTAAACTATGGGAGTACCTGGGCTTGCATACGGAGGAACTGGCTTATTATAAAAGACTATATTCATACTTTAACTGGTCACATACATAAATAAGTTTTCCAATTAATAATGAAATTCAGGTGTGGTAGTGGTTGCTTCTTGCTAGCAGTTAACAAGATGCAGAATTTGAGATTGGTACAGTTAAGAAAACGAAAGGCTCAGGATTTTTAACCCACACCAAGAATGAATGATTCAGCAGCCCATCAAAGCTTCAACTCCATCGCTTTCCATTACTCACTCATTTAAAAAGCATATTCAGAACCCTCCTAGAAGTCTGCTTTGAAGTTCCAGACACATTCGTCTTGCAATAATTACCCAGTACTGCCACATTTCTTTTCAGGATATTTAAGCTACAGGATTTGTAGGACAGGGAAGTACACAATATCTCCATCTCTGCCTGTGATCCCTGAACACAATGGCTAAGTAAGTTCCTGTCACATTTGTTCCCCCTTTGTCAGATCTTGAGGACAGGCTGCCATCTCTGTTCAGTTGGGCACATCACCAAGACAGATAAAAATTCCACTGAAAAACTGTCAGTCACAGATGGTGTTCAACTTACAGCATTTAGATAACTAAATTCAATCAATAAGCCTTACTAAAATTAATTTTGGAAGAAAAGAACTTTTAAGAGTATGTATGAATGTGGAATTCAGGTTTCATATCTAATTTATTTGCCCTCTGTCAGTGATAAAATCACATTACAAACATTTGCTTTTTTAGTACATTGCCTGGGATAACACAGCTGTGATTTTGCTACGTTAGCATTCCAAACTTCTTTGCCAAGCCAGCCAACAAAGTAATGGACAAGACCTTTGGTTCACTTATATATTTATGAATGGAAAAAGTCATAATGTAAATTTACTCATTAAAAAAACTCGGGTACAAATTACACACACATAAGACCACCCATTTTTTGATTCACATGGACACCTTAGACCCAAACAACTCATTGTAATAGACTTCAGTGAGAATACTCCAGGTAAATATTACAACAATTGGAAGCATCTTGGATTTTTAAAAAAGTATATTTCAATACATAAGTTTGTATGCATGCTTTAAACAATATAGTTCAAGAATGAGCAAAGAGTCTAAACAAAAAGTAATATGACCAGCACTAACATTAAACTTATCATCCAGATTTTAATATGTTAGTCTAACATAGTGTTAGTTACCATGCTGTACTGAAAAATGTAATGGCACAATCTGAATCATGGTTCATTAAATATTATACCCTACTTCCCCAGAATATTTAGGCTGGTCATAAAATTAACAATGCATAAGTAAATAAGTATAACCAGTTATAGACAGTTGCTTGTTTTACAAATTGCCATCAGGTAAGACATAACGTCTCCAGAGACTTAGATGACATTCAATCATACCATTAAAACAGTATGGCCTGAAGAAATGGGCACATTGTTTTGAAAGTATATTAAGACAACTCTGTTAGCTTTTAGTTTCCCCTTGTAAATAATCATGGTATGACTGAATACAAGACCCAACTTCGAAAAGCAAAGGATTTTAATCGGCATAGTGCATGATGGATTCAACATAATTCCCAGGAAACAAGCCAGTTACTCGATTGCAAACTCCTTCATACCAGCCGTCATCGTTCTTCTTTATCACATAAATGATTGCACCCTCCATAAATGACAGCTCATCGTCTTTGTCCTTTGTATAGTCATATATAGCAACAACTGTGGATTGAACAGGGACAAGTTTAGCATTTTATTAATAGCATCAGGATTAGCATTTCTTGAAGTGCAGTTATTTTTTGAAAGACTAGTTTGCTATCCTGGGATGTTCTATAATGAATTCACATGCTTTCCTTGTTGAACATTAAGTCCAGAAAATTAATTTTCACTTTCCTTGCAACATCAGATACCAGTAAGAAGTAGGTAGTGACTACACCGAATGCTCAGTTAAACTATAGACAGAGAGGGTACACTTGACTGTGACAGAGTAAAGCAGAGCACGTGGATACTTAAAAGCTGAAATATATGAAATAACTGGCTTAATGATTATGGCAGTCATTTCTGGTCTGATTACCTCAAAAATGCAATAGAACCCTGTGAAGGGATCTCTTGAAAAAAAGAGAAAGCCATAAAAAATCATTCTGTAAAAACAAACCAGCAGAAAAACAATTCTACACTATGGTCCCTGCACCTATATAGTGCATGCACTTCAGTGTATTATCTTGTAATCATAGTTGCTTAAAGCCACTGCACAGATATGGATGGTCTCCGATCATGAGAAGACAGCAGCACTGCTGCTGACAAAATGGTTGTTTGTCAGAACACAGCCAACTCTACAGGCAGGAAATCAGCATCTCAATTATTCATGGGAAAAGGCATTTACTATACGACTTCATACCTAAGTACAGTTTAAAGTCTGCTGATTTAGAGTCACTAATAAGTCTCCAAGGAAATCTCACTACATTTTATAGTTGTAACTCTTAACGATCTGCCCTAGCTATCTAGTTTGATGGGGTAAATAGAGCTTTGCCTTTCTGGCCTTTCTGCAACACTATTTCTACATGATTGCCCAGCAGTCCTCAGGTAGCTACAGAGTCCATCAGGTCAGCAAAGATGAAAGCTATCTGATTTACATCTGCTTCTCATAACAAAGAAAATTTTTTTTTATCCATTTTAGAATGCCTGAAGGTATTTTATAATCCTTCCAAAGAAGGATTATATTTTACCACATTAAGCATAGCCACAGACAAACCAAGGAAAGAATAGTTCAAGTTCTGACTTAGCAGGGACAATGGTTGTTTTCATCAGATCCAAGCTTAGTCCTTTACCCCTGCAGATACCATTAATCCTCTGATACTGCAGTAACAGATTTGCAACGCTTCTCTTACCTTTCTCTATATAGTTTTTAGGTGCCCAAGCAGGATCTCCATCTGCATAGGGATCACTGTACTGCACAACAGCAGCCTCCTCATCCTCATAATCCACGGGGGGTGGGGGTGGAGGAGGAGGAGAGTCATCGAACATGGGCATCTCATCAGGAGGCGGTGGTGGGGGAGGAGTCGGGCTATCAGCAACTAGAAATGTTTGGAGATTATTTTTTTTTTCTTATATCAAAACAACGTGGAGATGCAAACAAACCTGAGGCTGTAGACTGTAAACAGAAGGGGTAGGGGGACAACACACATAGCATGCACTATGATACCATGCACTGATTAGAAACAGAGGCATTGTATTAACATCTACAACATACAGCTACATCTGTTATTAGTGGTCAAATCTATGTATAAATGCTACTGGAGTCAAAGCACATGCTGCAGGGCGTAAGCTGAACACCAGCAGAGAGGAAAGGTTCCTGCTCCGACGTCCATGCGCTGAGGGGCAGCTGCAGCCGATAGCTATGGGAGGACTCCGAGTGGCACCCTCTGAGCCAGGCAGCAACAGGCCTCTGGACTGGACCAGCAACTTGATTATTTTTTAACAAATCCTTTATCTATAACAATCAATTTGTTTCCCAACACTGCTTCCTTGGATTCCTTCTCTCTCAGAGCTAGCATTAAGCAGACAAAAAGATCTGGTGTGCATGGTTAAAAAAAAGGGAAGAGATTGGTGTTTAAAGATTTGACCAGGTAAGAGAAAGCCACGTAAGCCTTCTGCAGGAGAAAACATTTGTACAGAACCTTATCTTACAGACTAGCTTGTGTGTGCACACATCCAGGATTCAATTAACTGGAAAGCTACAACAGGCAGCTGCTGCTCTTGGGGAAAAAGTGCTCAAGAAATTAAGTATATAATCCAAAATATCAAGTGCCTGCCCTGAGATTCTCCAATCAGCTCAATTAAAAGTTGCTTTGGGAAAGGGAAAAAGAGAAAGGCATTATGGTACAAATCACTCTTAAAACCAGTTCATCAAATTAGTTTTCAGTAATGGTCACAGCAGCTGGCAGCAAAGGAGGCAGAGAACATGCTCAGACGGAAGACATCAAGTCACTTAACCTATTCCTTGGAAACTGTGGTCCACACAGACCTAGGTGTAAGCACTATGAAACCCAGTTACTGAAAAGACACTACTGTCACTGAACTCAACTATATTATATAGCAATACAGATTTAATTACAAGAGATTTGGAAATCTGCACATTAAGAACAGGCTGAAAACCACCGACATAGAAAGGGTTAGAATGGAAGAAGCCATCAGGCTGGGTATGTGCTCCAGAACATAGAGCTCCAGCACACTTCACTAATTTTAAGAAAGCCAACCTGTAGGGAAACAGATGAGCAACACTGAGTAACTGCTAAGAACTGCGAGTTACAGTGGTACTGCAGATTAGAAACAGGGTTTCCATGTGCTCTGATGCTTCCTTTTACCTGGCCAGTACTCCAGCAGTGACTGACCTTTGCTCTTCAGCCACATGCCCCTGAAAAGGGTCTTGAGCATAGATCCCACATCCTAGCTGGGTCAGCTCATCTGCACTGGTATAGGGGAAGCCAATTCTCCTGCTGTGGAGGGGACAGAAGCCTCCAGGAGCTGCGGGGGCAGAGGCTGCCTCGGGTCTGGCACTCAGCCTGCTCTCTGTCCCTTGAAGACCTAATGCTATATTTCACATGCAAACCTAGCTCCTCTTCAGTTTGACCAGCTGAGCTGTATACCCCACAGCTCTCTTCATCAGCAAGAATTGCTGCCACTGTATTAGTGATTCCTCTCCCATACAGAAGCCCATTTATGTCACTTGGAGACTAACAAAGTCTTTGGCCAAGTGAATGCTATGTCTTGCCTGTATTACTGAATAGAACTCACAGGCAGGCTTCATTAATCCACCACTGACACATGACAACACTGTTTATGAATGGATTGGTTTTGTGCAATAGTTTCAGCACATCTTTCACAAAATGTATTTCTCCCTTTTTCATCAGCAGACAGTATAAAAAAACAGTATTAGGACAACAATCTTTTGAGATCTAGAGAAATCCTTACCTTAAGAAAAGTAAAAAGTTTCATTTATTCAACAATGAAGTTGCTTATTTGAAAAGAAGAAAAGAGGGCAGGAAATGCAAGTGTGAAACTGCCAACACATACCCTAACTGAGATGCAGTGCACACACTGCATGCTTTATGGGAAACATTTTAAACAATTCAAATTCACATTTAAACAAGGGGAGAGAATGAAACAGAAAATCAGACAAGCGCCACCCCATGAAGCATCCCCCTCCCTCTTGAATCTTAACCTACAATTTTCCTGGTTCTGATCTGAAAGCAGGCAGACACTAGAATAGCATTACTTTTTCTGGGGGAGCCAAAACAAAGCATACAGAAAACCACACTAAATGAGAAAGGTTAAGAGGACCAGCATTTATACAGCTCCAACTTGAGACATCTTTTCTTTTATGTATTCACATCTCTATTCTTTAAGTGGGGACCAACAGACTCCCTCTGAAAGGGCGGGAGGTGACAATACAGCAATTTACATCCAATCTGTCATCCCTGGGCACTGGACACACTGAAAAATCTCTTTGAAGGAGATACCCACAGTTTGGGCACAGGGCGCAGGAAAAAAGGCACTGCAGAGTTTCTAAGCCCTCTGTCCCTGTTCTCTGAAAGAAGTCCACAGAGCAGGGGATGTCACTTTCCAAAGGCACAGATCTTTCTGATGAGGAAAAGGCAAGCCTACTCACACATCTCCTTAACTCCACTCCCCCGTAGACTTCTTGCAGAAAATGAGGCAGATGAAAGTCTAGCACACAATGCCAAAACTCAACAGCCTCTACAGCCCGTTTGCTGAGCACAGACTGCCCCACACACCCCTGCCTCCTCGTGAGGCAGCAACAGCTCAAAGCCATACTCATTATATAACTCTTAAACCCAAGGGACTGCTAAAAGAAAGAAAGGAAAAGAACAGTTCCTAAGACTGGATTTCAAGCTCCAGCTATTTTTGCTGCCATCTCATTCACAAATCAGCTTGCATTTTGTTGTTGCACACGTGAGGAAGTCTGGCCCTTTCACCTCCGCTCTCCCAAGGGCTGTGTTATCTTCAGGAGGAAAATACTTGGAGCAGTTCAGAAGCAGGTGTCAATTTTCTCAAGCTTATCTGCAAATGAAGACATTCCATAACCTTCATCTTCAGTAGGTTTAACACTACACCTTGAATTTTGGAAAGGTTCATCAATACAATTTTATGACATACTATTCTACATCAACACAATTCTTACTATTCACTCAGCACAACACCAAAATACCTTCTTTATGAATGAGAATCAGAGAGACTCCTAACTGTAGGGGAATGTTCAGAACAGGACCACGTTAAAGCTCTAATGGAGAAGCTGAGCAGCAGCTGGGAGGTCCCTAAATGTATGCTGGAGCTATATAGCTTCTATGTAAAGTAGCCTCTGAGATGCTAGCAAATTTTGCTATGGCTCCCAAACACTTTTAAAACATTTTATGCTTACTTCCATGTATTCCTAAAGGAAAGATGTTCCCAGATCAGGAACACACTTACACCTGCACTAGTATTTGGGACAGTAACACTCACCCAAAATGAATCAAGAAATACTAGTAAAAGCAGAACTACCAGTGTAGAATACCTTGTAGCACATATCTTAGCCAGGGAACACATGGCTCGCAAACCTAACAAGCAGAGCTTTGCTGCAAGAAGCTCAGTAGGCAAATCTGACTAGAGAATACAAAGAAACAGAAAATGAAAGGCTGCAAAGAGGAGAAGTATCTTACAAGCTTCTTTGTAATGGCATTAGATCACAAGACTGCACGTTTTCAATTGACTGTACAGCTTCCTGGAAACTACCACAGTATCAGAGTCAATGATTACACAGTACATATTTTGATAGTCTACATAAGCCTTTCTAATAAAAACTAATCAATTATTCCCAGTGAAAAAGCCTCAGGGAGGATGATTCAACACAAAATTAATATTTTTAATAAGACATTTCTATATTCACAAAAAAATTTGCAGGTCAAAACTTGAATGCATCAGTAATAATCATGCATATGTTATAAAATATTGAAGAGTGTGCCCTTCAGCTCCAATAGCATATTGACACTAGAATGCAAGATGGTATTAGCTTCTGGAAAAGGAAACATAATAGAGTCTGACTTGCCAGCCATGCATGCTAGAAGAAAGTAGGCTCTACCCTTTAACAGCTCAGCTCGTCCAAACTTACTGTTTTCCTGCACCCTGGCCACGAAGCCTGTGAGAGGTATCTGTGGAGTCAACTGAGGCATAGGGGGAGGGGGTGGAGCGATAGAAACTGGTAGCAACACACACACCATATCGGGGGAAGTCAGACACAGGGGAAAAAAAAAAAAAAGAAAAGAAAAAGAAAAGAGGAAAAAAAAAAAAAAAAAGGAAAAAAGAAAAAAAGAAAAAAAGAAAAAAAAGGAAACAAACAAAAGCAGCCGTCAGTAACAAGGACCACAAAACAAAGTATGTAAAGAACAACAAGAACACACACAGAAGAACCTTCTTCAAGCTTGTGTTCCCAACAGGGCTGAATTCGTGGTTAGCCAATCGAGGATCAAAAAGCAAAGCGTGCCCCCGTGCTTAGCTGAACAAAGAGCCGAGCGCAGGCTGCGTGTCTGGAAGCTCACAGGGTGCGTGTGTGAAGGGACTTGCTCTGCTTCACTTGGCAAGCACACAAAACCTGAGCTCTTCCTCTTGCAGCCAGATTAGGATTACTGAAAGTTACTAACCTTTTAAAACTACACTACTAGAAGTAGAGGTGATGTTCTGCAGGATTCTGAACTCCTCTAAAATAGTAGAGCACTACATCAAGTGCAGCAAGGCAGCACTGACACTAAGACAAAGACTTTACAAGGGAAATAATGCTGCAACTTAATAGAGTACCTCCTGAAACTTTATTCTTTTGGGGTAAGGGGCAGTGGGTTGGCTTACTGTGCTTTTGTTTTACACAGAAAAAGGGACATCACTGCTCATGGTGGGTTCGGAGGAGAATGGAACTTCATTTCAAATGATGTCTTCTGCGGTTAGAGGCACTCGGCAACCTAGAATGCTGGTGAAGGCTTCAACTGGCTACACTAGCATGCAGAACTTCCAAGGAAGCACTTCCAAGCTCGTTTTCTCTCAAGTATGTACCTATTCGGTGAGTAGTAAGATACGAGACACGTGGCATCAGTGCTCAGAGTCACTGGGCTAACAGCCGAGATGCTCAACTCTTCCCTCTACAGGTAGGAAAGAGGCATGGTAGCAGTAGGGCACACGATTCCAAGTATCAGCCCTGGCAGGACACCTACCCATGAAGCAGAGGAAATCAAAAAAACCTAACATAACAATAACTCATTTGTTTATACCATCCCCCTCCTTAGGGGAAATTCTCTTGCACTGAAGCAGAGAAATTCCTGTGAAGATGGGAATTCAGCAGGGTAATCTAGTTGGAACCAAATTTGAAAGAGGTTCTGTACTTCCAAGTAAGCAACAGTTTTAAACAAAGCCGTAACTAAGATTAATGTTTGACAAATAAAAATGGATCATTTGAGTTCATTACAAAATCAATAAATCAAATAAACTGTATGGGATAAATTATCAACAAAAACGGGGTAACAAACAGGCTTCTCACAAAACTGAAGTAAACATCTAAGAAAAAGCAGAGCATTTGTTAGCATAAAAAGTAAAACCTTAAGGAACCATGGGACTTGGATTTAATGTCGAGACAGCAGCATTAAAAAAATTTAAAATCACCAGTTACAGAAACAGAGGAAACAGTTTAAAGTAGAAAACCACACCCATCAAAATACTGTTTTAAAACATTGACAATCAGTATTTTGAAAACACCAGAGAGGCTAGAGTAAGGAACAGCACCTGCATTTGAGCAAAAAATTGCTTGGGACAAATGTAAATGTTCAGAAACAGTGGTGTGCACAGCATTTAATACAACTGAACTATTTCCAGAAGTAAAGCCCTGTTTATTCAACAGAGAACAACTGCTCAAACATGCAGGAGCTTGTGTTGTTTTGGTGAACTAATTTGAGGAAACAAGAGTGTGGAGGAATATGAAAGGCCAGCATGAGTGAGAGAGTGGGAAGAAAATCAGACTGGAAAAAAAGGAATATGAAAGGCCAGTATGAGTGAGAGAGTGGGAGGAAAATCAGGACTGGAAAAAAATAGATACGTACTGTATCTGAATATAAAAAATGCTTTTTGATAAATGTAATAGTAGTAAGCTACTGACAAAACTCTTCACCTCATTTTCTCAAATGTTGTACGTAGTTTTTTTTCTTTAAAAGTACACAAACACTGATCCAAAGTGATCTTCAGCCCTATCACCAACATTTCTTTTTAAAAGAAATATAACCCTGAAGTTAAAAAAGAGTTGGCATGCTGAAGAACATCACCAGAAACCATGAGAGGACTCTCATTCCTCTCTGTGTATCTAGTCAAAATCTATAGAAATAGAAAGGATTAAGTTTCTTGACAGAAACAGCTTTATACCAACACTCAAGAATACCCTTATTTTATAGATTTTTCTCATTTAAACTCGTTTGCCCTGCTGGACACCAGGCAGGATGCTGCTGACAAAAATCTACTCGCTTCCCCATGCTATTCGTACCTTCCCTCATTCATCTCCAGCTACATACTACTGCTAGTGTGGAAGTACAGAGAAGAAGTCTGCTGAAAAGACAGAGGCTGAGCTCTTCTTTAACAGTCAAGCTTAAAACTAAGAACAAAGGACAAACTTGGAATCAAGAAAGGATTTAGGAAAGAGACAGAGAGGAAGTGTGGAAAGGGAAAAGTCTGTTCCACGAGCACTGCACTCTGACAGCATTCTATTGCCACTAGCCCTGTAGTGGAGAGCCTGTACTACAACCATATTAGGTCTCCTGCAAAAAAAAAATACCTGTTTTCAGTTTATGTTCTCTGAGCACACCTGAAATGCTAAGTATAACATGCCTCTAATTAGACAGGCAATCAAAATCATTTCTTGTCATGAGTAACAGCAAACAAGTCAGAGGGGCAAACAGCATAATTGCATATACTGCAATCACTGTACAACTTCAATGTGGATTTTCTTGTTTGTTTTTCCTTCTGTTTTAGGAAAGAAAGCAATTATCAGATTGATGCTTTTTCATAAAAATTATTAAAATGCCATGCATGCTTTCACAATCATTTTGCTCAAGACAGTTTGTGATTTCAGAGCTCAGCAGCTTACTTGAATTTTGAGAATAAAGAGGCCCGCCATTAACATGAGGTTGAGCAGAAAATGGGGCAGTCACAGAAGTGTTCCGTCTGTATCCACCAGAAGATGCTGAAGAAGTGGTAGAGTTGTGTCGCGAGATTTGCCTGGTCATTGTGCCATACTGGGAATCAGGAGCTGAACCCGGAGCAGCTGAAAAGCATTAGCCAGAGGAACCAAGGAGAAGACTTAAGCAGAGCATTACTTGGGATAGAATGCAGAAAACAGAAAAAAAGCCCAGAATACGAGAAATACTCGATTACAGGTCTCCAGTAATTTAAGGCCATTAACAGGAAATCACCAGAAAACAAACATCCATGTTATAATCAATGAGAAAAAACATACAGGACATAAAACTACTTTGAAAGACTGGATCAGACTGGAAAAATTAATCAGCTGCCAACTCCTAAGCAACTCTCCATTATTCTACATGCAATACCCTTTATTAAAAAGCACACAGGAAAAAAAAATCCACACTAGGCTTGAAGCAAATGTTTTCCATTGTGAACCAGAACTTGTCTCCAATATAATAATATAAAGACACTAACAAAACAGTAAACCAAATGTCATGAGCTTCAAACACTTAGCACATTTATCAATCATATTTGCTAGTTTTGCTTCTACATCGATGGAATTGGAACTAACAAATCAGAACCAGCAATGCCAACTGACAGGAAGACATGTCATTCGTTCTTCAAGATGAACACCCATTTTTTACCTTCCACATGCTTGCTGCACAGACTTCAAGGTTAATAAAATAATTTAAGTTCTCTTTTGGATTAATCTCTGACAGATAGAGAAAAGAATCACACCTTGCAAACTAATGAATCTCACACACTGATGTGGCATTTACAAATACGATTTTTAAATGCAGAAATTGTTTTGCAATAAATTTTATGCTTTTATATATATGTATAAACAATAACTATATACAAAAATGCACATACACACATATATACACAGTGTGTGATCAGAAGTTTGCAGTCCTGTAAAGCTATCCAAAGTCACTTTCACTTACCACTTTAGCAAGAGAAAGTGCAAGGGGTTATGTGAGTCAAAGCCTCCAAAGCTAGTTTCATAACACAATCAATGAATTCTGTCACAGTCCTGAGACAGAAAAGGGTGGGGTATTTTTTACTGCCTGTTTTGAGAAGTACAAATTTTTAGATCCCCATCCTAACAGCTATATGTAATGTTTGACGCCAATTTTCTAGAACTGTTGTAGTTTATATCCTCAAGTCTTCCAGTCTGACACCCAGCTGCAGCATTACAGACTGAAACCCAGGTCCCTGTGACAGACACTTCAGCCTTTCAGTGCCCACAGGACAGAATACATACATCACCCTACCTATCTGCTACAGATTAATTCAGAGTACAACTGTTGTGGGCTTTGTTTCAGCTGCAGGAGTGATACAACAGAATAGCAATAATTCAAACTGATTTTGAGTTCTTACAGATGAGACTAATTGGATCTTAACTTTATTGGGAACAGAGATTTCAAGCAACTGACAGCCTTTTCTCCATGCCTTGTGCTTTTACCTTCAGAGGCTTTAACCACAGGAAATTAGTGGAGATTAGATTTGTTTAAAATCAAACAAAATTAAAAATCCCAGACCTGGCCCAAACCAGGACATACACTAAAAATCATGTTGACCCCACTACAGAAGAAAAAAAAGCTTGACTAAGTCCATTAGGAAGAGATGATTATTGATTATGCAGCATGACTGCAATCACTTCAGCATCGACACAGGTCTCACCTATCAGACTGCCCATCAGGAGAGGTGGTGGCAGTGGTGGTGCTGGCGGGGCTCCAGGAGGAGGAGGAACAGAAATATGTGCTAATAAAATAGTTTATATTCCCAATTAGACCATGTATTATTTAAAAAAATAAAAAGTTATAAAGCATGGGCACTTGTAAGGCTTTGCAAATAAATAGAGAAATTCAGCTTTGGTCAGCTGATACAAACTCAGGCCCTGATCCTATACAGGTTCTGAACCTGCAGAATTTAATTCCCATTGACTTTTAATGTGAGACTTCATGCCTATTTGTAGTACTGGAGGAACAGAGTTTTAAGAGATGCAGTATCAAAACTACATGACACCAAAACTCTACTCTTTTCTTGTGCAAATCAGCTTTTTGTGCTTACAAAATACACACAGAGTAACCAAGTGACTGAGGCTGTTGGCTTGTAATGAAGAAGGATCCTGTATGTTCTCACCATTCATTCTTCTTAAAGACAAAGGAGTTAGGCTTTCAATTCCAAGACATCCTGTGTGATTCTCTTATTGCTGTGCCATCGCAGACACAAGAGTTCTCCCTCCTCTCTCAATGATCCCCAGCATAGGTTAGCAACCTCAGACTGTAACTGTAGCATAAACAACACTGGTGGATAAGCCTGAATTCTACTCCTAGCTGTGTTTTCATGGGTCATCTTCTGTGTTTTAACTGAAGACCCTTATTTAATTAGAAGAACACCATGTACATACCATCTCTGGCAGATGGTAAAGTTAGCAGGCTATTTCAGAAGGCAACATTTCCCAAACATATATGTAGTGACTGCTGCTATTCAGGGCATCCACAAATGCCAAATTGTAGATAGGCATTTAAAAATACACTTAAGGTTTAAAAGGACACACCTCTCTCCTTCTATCTTCTCTTCCCTTTGATTATCTTCTAAAAACATGGACCAACAATGGTATTTTAACCATCTACTAGAAGTGATTGTTCTGCAAGTACTTTTGGTAAAGAAATGTAACTCTAGGTGTCCCACAGCACAGAGATTTTCTGACTAGGACTGTGCCTCAGGGCAGTTTCTACCCTATCGTATTCTGCTAAAATCCCCCTGCAAACACAAGGGACTGACACTATGTCCCTAAGTTAAGTTGGGAAGAGTCCCACCTACCTGGTCCAATGGTTGGTGGTGAAGGTGTAGGCACGGCAATGGGAATGCCAATACTGCTGCTGCCACTGTTCTCTCGACTGCCACTTCCTCCACTACTGCCACTGTAAAACAAAAACACAAGTATTAGCACAGCATTTCCTACGAGGGCTGTCACACTTCTTGTGAGAGCTCTGCTAGCCTAACTCTATTAGAGACTGTTGAAGAATCCACTGTAAAATGCCTCTGTCTCCACCTACCATTGCTAACAGTTAATTGAGTCTTGATACATTACACTCCTAATAAAAGGAATTAGTGAAGCTGATAAGCATCACTACACATAAAATGTCTAATTAAATGCTTTAAAAACCAAAAAGGTAAGCAACCATACCAGATCCAGGCAATGGAGTCACAACTGCAGGAGCAGTTTAAAGGCCTTGTAATATTTTAAAGTAATAAGCTGGGGATGGAAGAGCTCATGCCTGAACTACAAATAATTATTTATGCTCTTGGCTAAAGGAACATTTCCTCCACTCAGAATAGCTTGTAGTGAGAACTTTTTAATGGAGACCAGCCATGATAAGCCAGCTGGGGCTTCATGTGGATAATTTTCTATATATCTAACACTTCCCACTGCCCATGCACACACTTTTTGTGTACTAGAAGTTTATTACCAAGATAGTCTGAAAGGTAGCAATACATATCCAGGCCAAAATCTGTCAATGTACCATTATAATATAAAAATTAGATGCCAGAGACATGGATTTTAATAGAACATACATTGCTACACAGGCTGTTGGAGGCCATAACACTTCTTTTCACTGAGGGAGATAAAAAAGAATCAATATTCAAGTGGAATCTGTCTTTATACTTATCCATAAGCACTCCCTTAGGCCAAGGCTTGAATTAACATAGATTAAATTAGTAATATAAAGGGAACTAAGTAGTAAAGATGTTTTGAAGCCAAAATACCACTTTAACACATCCATGCTAATTAAAGAGTACTCAGTGGTGCTACAGTTTATTCACCATTACTGGGTAGCTACAAAGCAGTGCTGTCAAGAGTCAAATACAAATCAAATACATTTTAAGAAAATAACACTGTTACAAAAAACAAAAACCAAAACCCAAACTAACTCAGTGATCTGAAATGGAAGCCAAGATAATTCCTTCAAAATTAATGTTCTGCCTGCTGAAGACCTTCATCTTGTCACCATGGTTGCAGCTGAATTTCTAACTGCATTCTACATAAAAGATCTTGCAAGGCAGGAGTAGGGAGCCTTCACAGTAGCCAGCTAAACAGATTAATAAGATCTTCACTGCAGACAGATTTAGAAGTTACTTAATTCTGACAGTATTTCATGATCAATTGATCCACCAGTCCAAATTACTCTCTCAGCCCTTATTACTGACCTACTGTGTTTAACTGTCTCCTGGAAATTAAAATAAAAAAAATTAAGCTCTCTCAAAAATCATCTAACCCCTTGCTTCTAGCTACACTGAATTCTCTAGTCTGCATTTTCCTTGCAGCCTATGAAAATTAAACCGAAAAACCCTAACTCACTCAAGAGGCTCAGAGAAAGAGCTAGCCTTCCAATTTTAGACAAAAATAACTTTAAAAGAAAAGGTACAGTTGGAACAATCTTCTCACCTAAAATACACACTATTTTTTTCAAAGTCCTTAAACAAGTGGAATCAACTGGCTGATGCCAATATCTGCTCTGTGAATAGGTTTTATTTTCAACTTCTATCAGGCTAGCACTGATTATGAGCATTAAGTCTTAGCCAAAAGAAAGCAATCAGCTCTTTCAGACTACCTTCATCACAGTGTTTGTAATCAACAGAAATTTCCCTTTGCAATTAGTGGTCTTGAAAACAACAACAAAAAGCTGAAGTGTATTTTAGGCTAAGGTTAATAATGCAGCTTTAAAACCATAAGGATCCACCACCATCCTGCCTTGCAACTACATAAATTTGGAAGTTTGCTTCTTCTTGGGAAACAAAAGCCAAAAAGCAAAATAAAATCAGTATATAAAATGAGGCCTGTGGATTATGGAACCTAGACACAATGAGGCTTCTACATTATGAACACATTTCTGTGTGTTGGAGAAGCCAACAACACAGTTAAGTTCTGTTAATGAAGAGTGGTAGAATAGCTCAGCTTTTGCTGAGGCACAAAGCTTAAAAGCTTTTCTGTAAGCATTCAGAATGTGAAGCAGGGAAGGAGTTACAATGAGAAAATGCTCTACCTGTGTGTTCGTGGTCTCTGGTTCAAGGAAGCTGTCCTTCCTGGACTGTGCTGACTGCCCAGTCTGGCAGGACTGGTCATGTAATCATTGGGGACTGTTGGCGGTTTGACTGGCTCCAGGGTTTTGTAAGGAGTATTTCGTCTGGTCAAGGAAAAAGATTTGAAGAGAGAAAGATAAAGGATCAGAGGATCAAAAGGATAAATGAATGAGGTAGTGCAGCCATTTGTTTTCTTAAGTTCCCATGATAGATCACTGCACAGTGACCACAGTACAGTGTATTAAACAAATTCCACTAGACAGGGCAGACAGGTTACATTCAACTTCTTAAGTGCTCTTGTGTAGACAGATCCATACAAGTTGGCCTACAGTACATAAATTGATTTAAAAAGCCTAACCTAAGCTTATTACCCAAAATATATTCTTTGAATTACATAACATACAATAGTTACATCCATATAATATTCTGTGGTTACCTTTCAGTACACTGCCATGTACATGACAGACTGTTCCACTGTAACAATTTCCTCTTTCCCCCTCTTCCCCTCCCTTTCAAATGCTTTCCCAAAGCATTCTTGGCTAAAGGTGTTCAACACATTAAGAGAGGAGTAAGCCTGAAAGATTCATAGAACAAGTTACTCTTGCAATCACCAGTGTGTTTCCTACCTGGTGGCATTGTTTCATGAAGTAATCAAGCCACGTCTTATCACTTAAGCTGATCTTAGTGTTTCACAAATAAGTTTCACTGTCTCCATTTTGCAGCCCAAAAAAGTGAAGTGTGGAGACTTCCAAGCTCACCTAGCAGACTGCATCAAGTCAGAAATTCAAAACAGATCTTCTGAGATCTATTTACCAGACTCCTTCTCCCTTAAGAACAGTGCATTTTTTGTACTGAATTGCAGAGGTCTTCAGTTCTCACCAGTAACTAAGAGATCCCTTGCAAGACATGGAATTTGGCAATGCACCAGCTAAGCAAATACAGAAATACTGAACTACAGGCATTTAATAATTTGTTCACAATTACTGGTTATAACTGAGTTGCTAAGTTATACAGCTTCCTGGTACTTCAAGAAACTTATTGACTTCCTTTTTACAATATAGAACACAATAGTACTAAGTTTTAACTTCAACATTTTATTATTAAAACTTCTTGAAGAAAAAAGTGGAAACACCATCATTGTTTGTATGCAGTGTAGTGTTTGTAAATTAGTTTGTCTATATAAAGAACTTTTACTCTGCAGAGTGCCACCACCTATAAACCTGCCAAAAGCAAGCAGTCATGGGAAAAATAGAGAAACTTTTTATTTCAGCTGTAAGAGATAGAGCCCTAAAAACCACCAAATAAAAGTACAAGTAAGGAAGATTTAAAAGGTGCTTCCAACAGAAATAATCTTGAAAACTCATGCTTTAAAGTATTCTGCCTTGGAATGCACTGGCAATAGAAACTATCACTCAGCTCTCTAATACACTTTATTTTGCCTGTACAGTGTAAATATAGTGTCAAAAGCAAACCCCAACCACATCCTCAGGTTTAACCATGCCTCAGTTGCTCCTTTGCTCTTCTCAGCTCCACTGAAGATCTCAAACTCCTGAGCATCAGAAAAAAAAAACTATTTCTTCCCAAAACTCAGTCTCATCTTTCCCTTTGCTTTTCTGCCAGCCTTACACAGATGAGGAAAACACACTTTCCTGACTTTGCCTAGGTGCCCTACCTCCATGTTGCCCAGAACTCCAGAGCAGTGTGATGCCTATTGCCATCAGGGAGAGCTACAAGAAGTCCAAGGTCTTGCTCTGCCCTCAATACGGGACCCTCAATACATGACTGCAGCTGCTGCCTCCATCCAGCTCCTGCAGTTCACTCTTTCCCCTGTAATACTACCAAACAGAGCATCCAAGGTTTTCTAGCCTCTACCTGGTCCAGCGAAGAAATCTCTGTTTCCTTCAGTTATTTCCTTTTCCACCTGAGCAATTTCTGTGCAGGACTCCCTCCCCATCACCTTCCTTTAGATAGTCCTGCCTTGAAGGGACAAGCTTCACAACAGGCAGCACCTACTTAAAGGCCAGTGTAACACCCTGAGCTCGCTCAGATTTTAAACGCTTATAATTTTTCTGGATCAAAGAGAGAGGATGAGTGCCCTTGCAGTTTCTAGCAATTTTTTTCTTCGTATAAGAGGGAAACAGTTAAGCCTATGATATTTCATGCTTTGGCAGAACATATGTGCTCAAGACAAGAGCTGTACTTCCTGAACAAGAAGGGCAGATAGAAATCTCTGTTATGAACCCACATTATTCCTCCCCCTCAGCCAACTGCTGCCTCTTGTCAAGCTCATCTGGAAATGACTCGCAGCTGATTAATCCTCATCAGGCATCAGCCAAGGAAACCGAACAGCTCTGGCTTGCTCAGGGGGGGAGCATTTGAAAGGAGACAGCTCACCAGCACATCAATGCTGCTGTTTCACTAGAAACCGTCCAAGAGGACATGAAAGCACTACCCAGCTTCCCAGGGCTGATAAACAACTCTCTCTCAGCTGGGATGAGAGACAATTGGAATACTGATTGCATGCCCTCGAGCAATGGGAATCTTCACAAAACATGCTGAGGAAACCTCTAGGGTAATTTCTCTACCAAATATACAATGAACACGGCAAGAGTGAAGCAGCAAAGCATCAAATGAGGATTAAAAATCACTAAGTCTTTGACAAAAGGAATTACGGCTTCTAATTTTCCTTGACCATTGCTCCTGATCCTCATCTTGTTCCATCTCATTATTCCTGATTTTTCCAGCTTCCCATCTATCACAGACAACATACTTGAAGCCAACACAACCGTGCCAGCCAGCCCTACAGTGTCTCAGTCCCCCACAGCACAAAGGAAAGACAGAGAGTGATAAATACGTAGAAGGTCTTGTTTAGGATGCCTTTTGGAAGCAGCAGCACTGTTGGACAGACAAAACCATATGGCACGTGCTCTGAGCTTCTCAAGCATTAATGTTTTGGTCCCTAGCAACAACTACTTGCTGGCACACCAAGATAAGCAGATTTCACTCCCTACAGATCCACAGTAGCAAAATAGATGCCACAGCAAGGAACTCTGAGCACAGTGGGACTTGGGAGTAACAAAATCCTTCCTCATTTAAGCATAATAAAAATAAAAATGCATGTGCCCAAGAGAATCTATGTTGCCCAAGTGTTCATAATGCAACAATATGGTATCAACAGCTATTTCATACCTCTTATAATATTAAAAAAATTAGTCAAGAACTTCAGTGATTTTTTCCCCCACTGAAGTTAAAACCTTATTGTCACTTTCGAGTCACTAAAGATTTCTCCCCAAAAATCAGGATAGACAATGGCCTCCTCATTTACCTCTATCTGTAATAAATCTTCACCCATGAAAAAACATTCTTTCAAAAGGTCATAATGAAAATAAGAGTCAGTTTAGCTGAAAGTGTTTATACAGAAAAGGTAATTAGGTTTTTTGCTAAAGACTGTCAGAATTGCCATCTATCCACACACTTAAGAAACTGGCATCAGCACAATTAGAACTTTCTATTAACACAGGAGGAACCAAGTAGATTTCATTCTTACCCCAGAGTTCCCCGGCCTGACATGGGAGGACTTGGTGGTTTTTGTGTAGGCGGATTTGTTCTTGACAAGGTGCCAGTTCTTGCAGGCTGGTTATTTCCATGCTGAAATAAGGGAAAACATGGTTTTATTTTTAAAACAAAGCAGCCCTATTATTGACAGCTTTTTCTTTTTTTTTCTTTTTCTTTTTCTTTTTTTTTTTTTTTTTTTTTTTTTAAGCAAGTTTTCAGCTACACACAAGACACCAGTAAAAACAGAGACTAAATACAAGCTTAATGTTATTTTTGCTATTCATTTACAACAGACATCGGAAAGGTCGGCACAAAGAGGTCAACAGGTTCATTCACAAATCTTTTATACCCTGTTTTCTTTAAAGGAAAGCCACATTTGTGTTCACCTCCATTTGGGTGTTAATAATTTAAATCAGACTTTAACACTGACAGCACAACAACTGTCAGCACGGGACCAGAATTTCTCAGTTTGTCCCTGCTATTTGACTACCAGAGTCATTCAGGTTGTCTGGGAAGTCTCCTGCAAAAAAAATGTAAGTGAAGGGAAACAAGGCATCTACTGAATTCAGAGCAAAGCACTACACGTGTTAGAGAAATTAATATATCTATGTATAAATGCAAATGTCAATGTATCACAGATGCATTGACACACTGAACGCTGTAAACAAAAAAAATCAAGTATAGCATGTTTAATCTAAATATCCTATGGAAAGCAGAGAAGAGCATAAGAGAGCGCTAGTTTTCAGTTTTAATGGCTCTGCAGCCTCTACTATCAGTCACATGAGGCACTGTGGGTCAAAGGAGAAATAACACTTCTTACCTTGGCTTTTAGCCACTTAACGTTGGCAAAAAAAGAGGGGAAAAGGTAGAAATTAATGGCAGATCCATCACAACTGATAGGACAGGTTAAGCTAGAGATAATGACATTTTTTAAAAAATCATTTGCATCTACTGATAATTAGCTACATCCCAGTACTCTAACAGAGATTTTACTGTCTCACTTTGTCATTGAAAGTTCTGAGCCTAAGTGACCAATATCAAAAATGCTTGTGTCAAAACGAAGTTTACCTAAGGTTCACCAGATTTGTTTCTCCAGCTCCTCATAGGCAGTAAAAGTTTGAGAAGCCCCTTGCTCACCATTAAAGACCAAACCCAGATCAATGCTATTTCAGTGGTAACATGCACTTAAGAATTCATTCACAAGACCAGTTTCAGCTACATGGTGCAGAACAGACTTTGCCTGTTGCTTTAATACTTAACCTTCATGTTGTTTTGAAGAAATCCTAGCTGCTGCATTGAAAGGTAAATAAAGGAATGGAAATTCTCCAATAGGATGAGCAGCAGTGCCTTTCACCTCTGGTTTATTGATTGAAATCTGACTCAAGCCAGCACAGAGCTGACTGCTCAAACTGTGTTGGCAGTGCTCTAATGGCTGTTGTTCTGAAATTTTACCTCCTTGAATCAAGTCATTATAGAACCCCACTGTATCATTTTTACACCTTTCTTGATTGCAGAAGGAAAAAACTTTATGAAGACTTGGCTTCACAAGGAAAATGAATGTAAAATTTTATATAAATTCAAGTTGAGTTCTCCAATTTTAGGGAAGGGGCCAGGAAAAAGGACTTAGGTTTTCCAATGGAAAAAAAAAAACACAAACAACAAAACACAAGTAAACACAAGCCCACAAAACATAAAAAAATACTAATACTTTATTTTTAGGTTGTTTGGAAATAAACTATCACTTTCAGAACAAGCCTCCTAATGTACAGGTTTTCAAACTGTGGTTTGCACCTCCTTCTCCTCCTCCTTCTCATCCTCTACAAAACACAGACAAGTTTAAAGGCATCCATGAACTCAGAAAAAATATTTTAAACATACTATATAGCAATGGGTATACGAGATTTCTGACAAGGTCTGCAAAACCACTGAAAAATAGCCGTGGTTACAAACAGAGAGGTTGAAAGTCACTGACTTTAAGTTATTCGTATTACAAGAACAGAAACACAAAACCCGCTTCAAAATTCAAATGAAAATGCTTAGCTGTGGTAAGTAAATCTTAAGGTCATCCCATTCACTCTCAGTTTGGGCAGAGGTTCATGAGCAGAGTGGCAGAATGAAGGCATTTAAACCACTTCTGACCCTACATACTTATTTCATGGACAATCACAAAGGCTCAGTTTCCAGGGTGTCAGGCTAGTCTACCAAATACTGTATTTTTAAAACTGATTTTTAGCAAGGAAATTTGTTTTCTCCTCTCATAGGAATATGTGACCCTTCCCCTTACTTCACCAGCTGCCAAAGGCAAGGGCACAACAACAGCAATTTATTAAGAGAGACCAAAAATTGAAACTTCTGGTCCCATGCCTCCTCAGAGGCCACAGATAGAAACCTTTTAATGGCTTAAAAGGAAGGGTGACATAGCATCCTACCTAGCCTCTATTACTAAATTTGCCTGCCTCAAAAACACACAAAAAAAAGGTGTGTCTTTTCTTCCCTTATGCAGTGTCACTCAGCACTTACGGAGAGTCTGTCTCCACTGCAGTAGACAATATGTACACCAACAGCTAGCAATCATTCCAGAATTTTCACCTTATTTCAAACTTTTCTACTGCTAAAGACTGCTTAACATACTAAACATACAGCTGAAATCCACCAGCTCTTGACCTCTACTCGTGTCTCTACCCCTTCATCAGATGAGCTTCATCTCTCTTGCTACCAGTTAAACAATATACAGATAGAATCTCTGTATTGTGCAGAAGAATTAGTGAGGGCTGTCATACTGCTTTCTATATGTAAAAAGCTCTTTACATGTCCTCTCTGTTGATGTCAATGTAAGTAAGTCATACAGGCAGAAAAACACAGAAGGAAGGAACACAAAGTGAACGGGGTTTCATATGGAAGAGGAACTCCCATAAAAGACAGAAATAAGGGAGAAAAGCAAATGCAGAGAAGTGAGATGAACCACATGGCTATTTAATCATGGTTAATAAGCTAATTAATTAGAAGGAGAGATTTTGTTGTACTTACTGGTTAAGTTTATGAGGTCAACCTTGCTGCATTTCTTGGTATGAAAATTAAATGTAGTGCTTTCTAAGCAATTTTAAAAATTGTTTGTAACTGGGAACAGTTTAGATAAGAGGGTTTAGATTCATTAGAACTTTAAGAAAAATGGCAAAAAAAAAAAAAGCAGAAAACAAAAAGCAAAAGGAGGTACTTGTTTAATGTAGGTCCAAGCATCCCTCTACAAATGCCTCCAGGACAGGCATCCAGTTGGCAAAACATGACCATCACCAACTGCCTGATCAGTACTGAAGTCTGTCAGGAAGTCAATGCAGGGCACAGAGAAGCAGCAGCATGCATGAGGTTCACAGCTCTAAGAAGAAAGAAGCTGTTCTGAGAAGGATCTATAAAATAACAGCTAGGAGGTGCAAAAGGAAAAATGCTTAGTCAAAGGAAGGGCAGCACTGAAAACTCAAGACAGAAGACAGACTCCCTTCTCCTGCTAGCTGTATTCCTGTACACACAGAAGACAGATTGCAGCCCAATACCAGCATCCTGGACACGGTACACATCAGAACAAAAACACAGTGTGTAGGCTTGTTGGGGATGCTTGTGATGCCAAGGCAGAGAACTAGAGAGATCAGGATGTTCCCAGAAACAAGACAGCATGGTAAGCAGCAGTATTGGTTGGGTTTTCTTGCAAGCATCATAGCAAAGGAGATGTTTTGAAGAATGAAGCAGAACAATTTTGCCTTCCCAGGGAAAACCTCCCAACCATGTGGCAGTCCTGGATCGTTTTAAGGGCCGTCACAAAAATAAGAGAAAGAAAGCATAGTCTCAGGCTCAAGAACCAGGAGTTGACTTAGCTCCATTTCAAAAAGATCACAGTGAGGGCAATGGCACATTCACAGGATTTTGACACCATGGGAGAGCAGGTTGGCCAGGGACTGAGAACCAGCAGTGGGTTGGAAAGGAGCAATGCAATTAAAGCAAAACAGGTGTTTGCAACACCTATGGAAGGCGTTTATCAAAGCCAAAAATGAGGCTACTTCTGTATCAGATGCCAGGAATTCAGAGCACCTGGACTGTGAATTTCAGCTGTGGTTTTGGACAGGAGAAGCTATGTTTTGGAACAGTATAGCATTGAGTGTAAGTACCAAGGCAGAGACTGACTTGTTAAAGGCAAGTATTTTGGCAATTCCTACATGCTCACTCCTAGTACTCTAAATGGCACAAAAATACCTGGTGACAAAGGCAGCATTGCAGGTTTCTGTAGCTGAGGCCAAAGGGAAAGACCAAGAACAGAACAAAAGGGTAGGGTGTGAGGCAATCAGAGGTTATCTAGTCGTAGTCTGATGTCCAGACATTTGAGTGACTGCTGGCCAGCCTCAGGAGGCAGCCATCTAACTGTTTTTAATAGTTTCCATGCCAAGCTACAAGTCACAGGGGAACATTAGTCATGATTCAGGGAACCAGAAAGCTCTTATTTGAGTCTCAAACTGTTTCAAAAACTAGGGCTAGGGACATTGTACACAACTCATTTATTTAAGCAAATCTATCTATAAGCATAGAAATACAAAAGGCCCCTTGGACACAGGAGCAGAAGCCTTATACCACAGTGACATCAGCAAATTTCTCCTGCACATTTCAGCTACGAACTCTCCAATTTCAGACTGCAGAAACTCCAAATCTCTATGCAGGTTGGTACTTCCCATGCAGTATGTTGCTCACTGTCTTCCTAACTCCTGAATATAGAGACAGTTTTACTCTATATCCTACCATACCCAGAATCACTGAGAGCTATCATTAAAGACTGATATAAATGCTGATCAAACTTTAGTATTTATGCTTTAAAAGCAATAACCAGCCTTAAGATCCCTTACCTTTGACCAGTTAATCACAGTCATAAACTACAACAGGAAAAAAACCATGATTGCTCTTGATGATTCTTTGGCAACCTCCCCTTTTACTTGAAAAGGTATTTCCTTTATTATTAATCCAGGAAGAATTGTGTAAGACACCCCTACAGAAAGATCTTCTGAATCACTATTATGTACCTGCAGTTAAGCAGGTACATTCAATTGCCATATAGACAATCTTTTTAGATTTTTTTTATACAGGATTGTCTCATGTCTCATTAGTGGCACAGTTTTGGAGTACCACAAGACTACACAGTCAGAGCTAGATAAGCAATTGGAAGGGTACTTGTACATTAAGATAGGAAATGCTTGAGGAAAGGACCCAGTAAAGCACCAAGGTCTCAAACATCATTTCCATACAGAAATCAAGATGAGGACTTCCAGAGGATATGTAATCACAGATGTTTTTGAGAAGGCAGGCTGTACGTGGGTATCAGATATTCAGGGTAACACACTTGTACTACTAGTTCTGTGCAGTTTTAAAGAAATGATTCCTGTGTCTCAATTTCCATATCAGAGTAGGTCAGAAGTCTTTATCTGTTCTTATAGTATACTGTGAGACAGATCATTTTGAGAAAATTTAGGTTTCAAATCAGTATTTCTTTCAGAATTAAACATGGTAAGTCTCTCTCCAGTGAAATTTTACATTTCTCTTTTAACTACAACATCTTCCAGTACTATTTATAACCTAGTAATCAGTCTTTCATTAATAGCAACGAGATGTAGATTGTCAATATTGCTTCTCTCCTTTATTATTGTTTTTTTTAAGTTTCCAAACTGAGCCGGCAAAAATCACATTTCACCCTAAAATATTTTAAGATATTAAACTGCCATTAATATATAAAATCCTGTTTACAGATGATAGAAAAACTTTGCATTTTTCCCTCAGCACTCAGTTGTGTTCAGAGAAAGATACCTAGATTCCTGCCTTTAAATACTTGAAGCTTTTTGATTTTTTGAGTTGGTAACTCAATCTGGCTACAATAAACTATGGTTAATGCAAAAATTCTTTTCAAAATCAGAAAATGAGACCTTATAGTTTTAAGTTTTCTCTGCAAGCAGACATGCTCAAAACCTACATTGTATCAGATGACACTGTGCATGCTTCTGAACTTCCAGTAGCAAGTGCCTTATGAAAAGCACACAGTGTCAACACTCACAACACAGTCATTACTGTTGGCAGAGTTACTTTTTCCCCCAGAGAAGCATTCTTTACCCTACAGCAATATTTACTGTTTGGCCATGACCCCGGAGAGATGATGTGACATTAATGAAATTGGCAACACAACATCCTTTGAAGCGTGAGTGTCTGACAGAGACTCACACAGGGACAAAGGCAGCAGAGGCTCAGGTTCAGGTTTCCCGTCTCATTTTGGTTTTATTCCTGTGAATTATTTAAGGTTAATACTCAAGTGGCTATCACATAAAAGGTCTTATCCTAACGGGGAGGCAGGATCATCAGCACCTCATCTGCACCAACACAGATGATGATAGAAAGGAGGATGATAAACCTCACAGCAGGAGGACTGCAGGTGAGGAGGGCAGGCTGGGAAGCCTAACAAGGGTGAGTGCAAGGCTCCCGTCCTAACCTTAGTATTCGGTAATTTTTGACTCAATCCCTACTTTAAGGGAGTCCTTTCAGCTTTCATTTGCTCGAGAAAGGTCTCTGAATGCTCAACTCCTGTTTGACTTCCTGGGGTAAAAAGCTTCTTACAGTTTTAATGTACTGAAATGTAAGTGCTCTGCAGTGATGAAATTCCAAATTTTGTTCTTGAAACAAAGATGAAAAGTGATCAATCTTCATATACAATTCAAATATTTTTTTAAAGAACTATTAGTTCCATAAAATAAACTCAAACCAATTACAGCTATTAGGCATTTCAATTTAGCATGTATTCAACATTTTATCTGACTTTACCATAAGGCATCATTTCAATTTCCCACTTAGCTGCCATTTTACTAATTGTTGCAATTCCACTTGCCTCCTATTAAAGAAAGAAAGATTATAATACATTCAAAGGCCAACTTCACAGCTTTTAAAGCAGCTTCCAAGCTTCCTCCTCCTTCTCCCCCCCTCTTAAACTGAGGATTTTCTGTATGAGTAATTGTATTTGACCTATTTATTTGCTGGCACACTACTTTTTTTTTTTCCTTTCACAAAAGAAGGGGAAGAGAAGGAAGGAAATGTTAAAGTAGCCTCTGCCTAATAATTTTAAACCAAGCTGTACACAGGAAGGTAGTCTCTCACATCTTGACAGTTACTCTTATTTACCAAGAATGACTTCAGCTACATTCCCCTATCCCCAGAGGGTGACAGCTGAGCCACAGCTTAACAGACCGGCAAAAATGCTTGCCTGTGTGTTTCTTGGAGCCATCTACACATAATATTTGTTGCAAGAGAAAGCCTTCTCACTAGCACACCAGTTTTAAAAGCCCTCCTAATTTTGACTGATGCTAACCTTGGCTTCATAGGTACTTAGATTAAAAAAAAGATCTCTCATTATGGAGATTTCATCTGCATCTGCCCCTGCAGAGAAAAGGGACATGGAGGGGAGAAGCTGTGGCAACTTAGGGATGCCACAGAGCTTTGAGGTTGAAGTAAAAAGAACCTCTGCAATCCTAGGATGCTCTACAAAAGCTTTTCTACCAAGAAGCTGCAGGAGGATGAAAACTGCGATGACTTCCAAGAAAGGTGTCTCCCATTAGGAAGAAACATGCTCCTTCCCATCACTAATTATCCTCCCCTTCATCACCAGCCCAACAAAAATTACTGCATACACATGAGACAGAGGGGGGGCATGTAGAGCCCCGTGCATAGGCATCTGCTTTTTCATGCCCTCCACACAGCCCTAAGAAACATTAGAGTGACACACAAACAAAATGAACTGTGAGTACACATAGAAAGTGTTTCTGCATTTGCTCAGACAGAAGATGAATGGGGGAAGACAGTATTTACTGTGAGGATTACCCAATTTTTTTTTATTTTTTATTTTTAAAATTCTGTGAGACAGTATTTTTATTTAGACTTTTTATAGAAAACAATTCTGGATTATTTTAATATTTTAATAATATTTTTCCAAGGATCAGAATTTCATTAAATTAATCAAAGCAGAAACAGGCTACAAACCAGCCAGGGGTTTTTTTTGTTTTGTTTTGCTTTATTTTCCTTCTATTTTTCTTTTCTGGAAAAAAACACAGATAACCCCATTAACAGCAGTAAACTGTCACAGAATCATAGAATCACAGAATTGGCTGGGTTGGAAGGGACCTCAGAGATAATCAAGTCCAACCCTTGACCCACTACTGCTGCGGTTACCAGACCATGGCACTGAGTGCCACATCCAGTCTCTTTTTAAATATCTCCAGGGACGGAGAATCCACTATTTCCCTGGGCAGCCCATTCCAATGCCTGATCACCCTCTCTGTAAAGAAATTCTTTCTAAACCTCCGCTGGCACAACTTAAGACCATGCCCTCTTGTCTTGTTGATAGTTGTCTGGGAAAAGAGACCAACCCCCACCTGGCTACAGCCTCCTTTCAGGGAGTTGTAGAGAGTGATGAGGTCTCCCCTGAGCCTCCTCTTCTCCAGGCTGAACAGCCCCAGCTCCCTCAGCCTCTCCTCATAGGATCTGTGCTTGAGTCCCTTCACCAGCCTGGTTGCCCTCCTTTGGACCTGTTCCAGGACCTCAATCTCCTCCCTGAACTGAGGGGCCCAGAACTGGACACAGTACTCGAGGTGTGGCCTCACCAGCGCTGAGTACAGGGGAAGAATCACTTGGACCTGCTGGCCACGCTGTTCCTGATACAGGCCAGGATGCCATTGGCCTTCTTGGCCACCTGGGCACACTGCTGGCTCATGTTCAGCTTCTTGTCGATCCAAACCCCCAGCTCCCTCTCTGTCTGGCTGCTCTCCAGCCCCTCTGTGCCCAGCCTGGAGCTCCCCATGGGGTTGTTGTGGCCAAAGTGCAGGACGCGGCACTTGGCCTTGTTGAACCTCATCCCGTTGGAATCAGCCCAACTGTCCAACCTATCCAGGTCCCTCTGCAGAGCCCTCCTGCTTTCCAGATGATCCACACTCCCCCCCAGCTTAGTGTCATCTGCAAATTTGCTGACGATGGACTCAATCCCCTCGTCTAAATCATCAATAAAGATATTAAACAGAACTGGGCCCAACACTGATCCCTGGGGGACACCACTAGTGACCGGCCACCAACTGGATGCAGCACCGTTCAGCACCACTCTCTGGGCCCGGCCCTCCAGCCAGTTCCTAACCCAGGACAGGGTGCCTCTGTCCAAGCTGTGGGCTGACAGCTTTTTCAGGAGCATGCTGTGGGAGACGGTGTCAAAGGCTTTGTTGAAGTCCAGGTAGACCACATCCACAGCCTTCCCCTCATCCACCAGGCGGGTCACCCGATCATAAAAGGAGATCAGGTTGGTCAGACAGGACCTGCCCTACCTAAACCCCTGCTGGCTGGGTCTAATCCCTTGCCCATCCTGCAGGTGCTGTGTGATTACACTGAGGATGATCTGTTCCATAACCTTGCCANGAGCCGGGTGCCCGCCGAGCTACGGAGTGCCCGAGGGGGCTGGCCTCGGGGCGGGAGGATGCAGCCCTGTGTACGGAGCCGGTCCCCCGCCGCTCTGGGGAGCAGAGCCTGCGATGTGCCCGCCGGCGGGCAGGGCTCACCGAACAGGCACTCATCAGCTTTTCTGAGGCCGTGACACGACGGGCTTCATAGCTCCAGATCCACAACGCATAAGCTACACCGTATGAGGAGTCACGGGGTGGGTGTTCGGAGAGCTCTGAGGAGGGCACGGGAGGCCCGGCCTTGCTGTGAGGGGGGGTGGGAGGTGGAAACAGCCGCAGGTGTGGGTGCGGCTGGAAGGCAGCGCCAGGGACAGGCCGGGAGCCTGCTGGAGAGGTTTGGACAGAGCTAGGCAAGAGGCCTGGGCTGAGTAGTTGCTGGATAGTTATGCTGGTGTGGTTTAAACTGACAAGTTTTTCCTTATACTCCTGGGGGAAAAAAGGATGCCACCAAGCAAACTTCCAAAAGTTCATTCATCTTGCTTCCTGCCCTTGATGATTTATGAACTGGTGAGCCTTCTTCCCAACTGCTGTGTACATGCTGGAGCAAGGTATGTCTTGGTATGTCCAGCAACTTTAGCCCACCATCGTGTTGCTCCCGCTGCCTGTCTAGTAGAACAGACAAGGAACCACACAGCCTCCTGCCGTTCCCCTTCCAATTCTGTTAAAATTATTAATATTTTGTTCTCCCAGCCTCCCAGATGAGAAGGAGCTGGTTTCTTCTCTTGGGTTGCTCTCATCATTGTCTACCATTACATTCCTGTGTAAGAGGTTCAAATTTGGACTTGCATTATTTTTGTATCCTATCTAGGAATCTAACAGCTTCTTAGTACAACTGTGGTTAAAGTCATAGCTTTTCACTTTCTTGAAAGTGAAAAATGGTTATGCTTTCTGGTATCTAGTAATTAACTATACAACTGGCAGAATTATGCGATTTCTATACTCAAAATTATTGAAGAAAGAAAGAGTTTTAGGGGAAACCTGGGCATAATGGAATATACTTAGTGATGCCTGAGGGGCTCTTAGCAACCAAGTAAGAAGACGTTTCAGTTTCATTTCTAGAGTGCAGTCATTGAGACTTGCAGGTCACAAGTCCTAACACATTAATCCAGAGAACACTATGGGTTTGTCTACAGTAGGAGTTTGGTGTCCAACAGAGGCTGGGTTTTTAGGTGTGTCTTCTTAGTGCAATTACATCACCAATTCAAGCCTGGTGAAGTACTAAAGCAATTGAAAACTATCTTGTGATAAATGCTTTTTTTCTTACGTGAAGCCAGATCTGTTCACTTTATTGGGCATTAAGGAACTATGCTTCTGAAAGAAGACCAGGTTTACAAAGTAACAGAGGCCTACTGCGAAGTGATGGCTTTAAATGAAGGCTGAGGTATGCTGTAAAAAATAGCTCCTGTTCACAGTGCTTTAAAATGAACTTAAGAAAAAGTGGTGATTTTGATAAACAGCACATAGAAACTTGTACAAACCTATGTAAAGTAAAAATATTTCTGTAAAACATATAGGAGATTTTCATAATGGGCCAGATCTCTAAATACGTCTCCATTTCGTTTCCATATCATTTCATACAACTATTGAGAAAGGAAATCTAATGTTTCATCTAAACTTTGGGGTTAAATGCTACAGATTTGTACCCACAATCACTTTTCAAGATTTGAAGATTCTTCTTGTTTAGAGGTGGGCAAGAACCCCTTCTAGAAGCCACATTGGCCCTAAAGCTAGAAGAATCTTCAAATCNTAAAGATATTAAACAGAACTGGGCCCAACACTGATCCCTGGGGGACACCACTAGTGACCGGCCACCAACTGGATGCAGCACCGTTCAGCACCACTCTCTGGGCCCGGCCCTCCAGCCAGTTCCTAACCCAGGACAGGGTGCCTCTGTCCAAGCTGTGGGCTGACAGCTTTTTCAGGAGCATGCTGTGGGAGACGGTGTCAAAGGCTTTGTTGAAGTCCAGGTAGACCACATCCACAGCCTTCCCCTCATCCACCAGGCGGGTCACCCGATCATAAAAGGAGATCAGGTTGGTCAGACAGGACCTGCCCTACCTAAACCCCTGCTGGCTGGGTCTAATCCCTTGCCCATCCTGCAGGTGCTGTGTGATTACACTGAGGATGATCTGTTCCATAACCTTGCCAGGCACTGAGGTCAGGCTGACAGGCCTGGAGTTTTCCGGGCCCTCCTTCCGGCCCTTTTTGTGGATTGGCGTGACATTCGCCAACTTCCAATCATCTCGGATGTCCCCAGTGACCCAGGACACTGTCATCTACAGATCTCAGTGTTTTATTATTTTTACTTAATACTTAAGTGTCAATTATATGTTGTGTTGTATTTATTGGCAGTTGCCACAGTAGATGACAAAGACCTGCAAGTTAGTCAAATAGACAGTTGCCCTAGGCACAACTCAACTTCCTTTCCTCTAGAAAAACATGGTTCCCAAGGCCTTATCAAACATGCTGCTGTCCAACTTGGGGTGAAATCTTGGGTCAAGAAAATAAGTCTTAACAGAGTCTGGAGCATTTTCTAAGATCACTGTTCTGTGACAAGCCAAGAGTTTGTAATTCAGTTTATTGTATGCTTCTCCTAATCTGTATGTCCAAGAGGCAATCCAGGATTCTCAACATCATCTATTATTTGCACTCTCTTCCAACAGGACCTGATCTAGTTTCTCAAGTTGTTTCAGTTTGATTTTCTTATAAAAGCATTAGCTACGTTGAGTTTGCAGACAAAGCAAGCTACTTCCTTCAGTGCTATGACCAGTGTAAACTAATTACATGTGTTTAGTGTTATCACTACCTCACCCCATCATACTCAATATTGTGTCCAGTTAATATCAACACTGGTGAAGGCATCAAATACTTGGCAGCCATCTTGAACTACATACTTGAGGGCCTGGTCAACAAGATTCTCTCATTTGTGTAGCAAGTCTACATAGAAAATACTAATGTTTTTCTACTGTTTCATGCCTTCCACAGACATGAAACAGACTTAGGGCAATTACTCAATAAAGATACAATTGCAAAATATAATTTGTAGCTGACTTGTAATGTTGCTAATTTGATTATTTCCTGGAAGCTATTTTACCTCTGACCAGACCAAGTTTCTAATACAGAATTAGATCAGTAACAGTCAAAAATCCTTTACTAAAAATGTTTCATAAGAGCTGCCTAAGTATAGGTCAACAGCACCTCATTTCCACCCTCTGAGCAAATAGGGTCTCATTAATAAAAACAGACACCAGAACTCCTAAAAGCAATTAGTGATATTGGAAAATATAACTACTACACCTTAACAACTTCAGTGGTTACAGATCAAGCAACCTGTGTTGAGCCTGCACAATACAAGCACTTCAGCAAAGCATCAACTTCAGAGACTAACAGTAATTATTATACAAGTCTTCCATAGCACTTGATCCCTGGAGCAGTTAAATGCAGAAACCAACATCCTGACATCGAATTTGTGGATTCCTGTACTCTCTATTCATAGAGCTCTCTCTTGAATGCAGAGACTGTACTGAAAAAGTAACAATTTCTGCCCCCAGTGAATTCAGGGCATGTTTTTTCATGCATCTACACAGGATTGTGCTTCATCTAGTCTGGTTAAATTATTAGTGTAAAACAGCTCTAAGCATTACAGGTTTACTACAGGTTTAGCTGAAAATAGAACAAAAATTTACATAATCCAAAGTCACCATTCATAACCTTGAGATGTCATGGTATAGAGCTACTTTCTATCATGTTGGTATTAGACTCTTCTGGACATTCAGAGGGGAACTAGGAAGCAGAAGGTACTTTAAAACTCTTGTGTTAGGTAATTCTGAAAGATTTGTTCCTCAAGAGTTCAGCAATTCAAAGTGCACATGATGAGCTGATATAGCACAACTCACTGACCAGAGCACATTAAGCTTTAGAGGATACATGGGTGCTGAATAAAAGCTTTTTAATGCCATTCAAAGGAGGACTGTGATGAACTGAATATACCTGGAATGCCTGCTCTAGGGGAATACGAAGCTATTTTTTATAAAGACATCCAAGGAACAAAAGATGTTACATTAATACACTTCAACTATGACAATTTCAAGGGACACGGACATTAAATTATGAAGGTTTTTATTCAGAGAAAAGGGAAATGAGGCACTAATGGAAGCGAGACATCAAATGCCACTGAGATTTCAGTTCCAACTAGCTTACCCTTTTTCTCCTGGATTACCACCAAAACAAACAAAAAAAACACCAAAAAAACACCAAAAACCACACCACCAAGCAAACAAACAAACCTAAAAAACCCACAAACCAAAACACCCAAACAAAAAAACCCCAAAAAACCCAACCCATCCCACCAGCCAGTTTCCCCATAAGAGATTACTTAATTTTTCTCAGTAACAACAGGAATAAAACAAGTGGCAGAGACAACTTCCTGAGAAGGAAGGAGTGATAATTTTAAAAGTTAATCATGCCTTTTAACAAGTCATTAGCCTAAGATCATGAGCCATTATTTCCAGACACTGTGATTACAACTGACACTCACAAGGTTGAGGCAAACATTGCTCAGAAACCCCTCACTGTAAAACAACACATTTTGTTACTAAATTGGTTCTATCTGGGAGCATATCAAACCCATAACCTTCCTACCATAAAGGAACTACGCATTTTAAAACATTTTAATGTCAGTAACGTTCTGCACCAACCCTATTTCCTGGTCTGGTATTTGGGAACCTCGTGTGTTCAGGCATTCTTACCTTTACACCATGGCCAACATCATCCAGCACTGTGTAGTCTATAGGTTTTCGAATATACCTTACAGGACGCTCCATGTTCGCTGGTGCTATAATTTTGTGAGTTCTCGATGTGTTCTTATTGGTTGTCAAAATGCCAATCTCTCTGCGAGCAACCTTTTCTTTATGTATGTCCACAGTCTAGATTAAAAACAAGAAAATATGGGTTTCTTTAGGCATTTGTTGTTTTCTTTACAGATCTATCCACACTTTTAGACTTCACTATCAAACAAAGAATCTGAACAGATTTAACACTGCAGGGAGGACACCAGTTTATTGACAAAATGAGTTTAACCTACATGGACATTGTTTCAAAATTATACTTTAATAAAATAACCAATATTAATAATAAAATTACAATTATACATTATTGTTTTGAACACTAAAGACACTATGCAGATACAGTCCTCGAAGATTAACTCTCAATGTTCTTATGACTGGCACTAGTAATAAATTACTCCAACTTCACAGCCAGGAAACCAGGACAGAGAAGCTAAGCAATTTGCCTGCAGTCCCAGAAGGGAACTAAGCTTGCAAAGTCTGGGCAGTAATTTCTTTCAGCAAAGCCATCAGTGCATATCAGAGTTAAAGTCTGCATAGAGAAGGACTAATTTCAGCACTGAGGTTAGTTTCTGTCACACCGTTTATGTCAGTTTTACTAAAAGAATAAAACAGAACCTTAAAGATGCATGTATAAAATATGCTGCTCCATCATTTTATTAGGAAATACCTAAACAGGCAATGAAAGGTTAGACCAGCAGTCTGTGAAGGATCAAACTAAGCTGTGCAGGACAGACACGTGCTTCTTCATGCAATATAACCACCACTTAAACCCTAGCTTAGGGAGAACGAGTACAAATCAAACATCAGATGCCACAGGGAGTTCTATCTCCAGGAAGCTTATTTGAAGGTTCAGGGACTGATTTTTACTGGTTTAAGTACCTACTAGAACCTTAGGTTCTCATTGCAGGAGATGGTATCTGACAAAAAAACCTAAGTGACTATGAACAACACCTATCAATCCACCACTTTTTCCACTGAAAGAAATAATTCTAAATCTCTAAGCATAAATTCCTCCTGGAAAGACTGTCACAGAACAAAGAGTCAGGGTTCAGAAAGAAAGAAAAATCCTTGTCCATCATTACACATTTCAGTACATCTCTGGAAAGTGCATAATCTAAAATGGATATTGTGATGCACAAGATTCTATTTAGTGAAGCAGAGCCAAAAATATAGCACAAAATTAGTTTGTATTTCACTCTACTTCTATATTAGGCAAAATGAAAAAAGCAAGTTAAGCATCCAGGAAATGACTACCTCTAGGAAAGCCAGAATTCAGTGTTCAAAGTTAACTATGAAATGCCTTCAATTAAACTATTTTTTTCAGTAACTGGTACATATGCTCAAATGATCTAAAATTCCCTGAAGTACAGAAAGAAACTAAATCCTCCTACACAGTTTTGATACATGGCATTGCAGATTAAAACTGGAAACACAAGAAGTACCTTAAAAGCAGTGATACCAAGCAAGCTTGCTTTCACATGTTAAAGCTAAGTAACAGACAACTTGTTAACATTGCAGAAGTTATTTTCCTTTGGAAACCCAAGGAATATTATTTCTATTAAGAGCTGTGATTTTTCAGAGCAATGCAAGGCATTAAGTATGTATGTCTGCAGTACCTCATTTGTAATAAATTAATTCAATATACCGATAAAGCTTCAGAGCAAATGTTATTGCTCTACTCATGGTCAGAAAAATCCCACAGTCAGGAATAAAACGCACCTTTCCAAATGGAAGAGTCCTATACATCAAGCATTTACTACTACAGGTATCAGACACTGCACCCACATTTGCTCTGGCAGCCAATTTCACAGATGACAGAGCAAAGACTTAAGAACAAGACTGAATGTATTTCTCCAACTCCAGCTACCATTTGTTCTTTTCCTTTTAGACACTAAGACACACATTAGTTCTGCCTTTTAGTTTGTTTACAGAGAGATCCAAAAACATTATCTGAGTGCTGTGCTACACGTTCTGAGATCATCTCTCTTCCAATCTATACTACATGAGGCCTTTTGCTCAATGGTAATAGCAGGTCTCAAATGATCTTACAGAACACTTTAATAATACACAGCTCTTCATATTTTGTAGTACATTAGCACTGCATAACTGAAAAACCCTTTATTTTGAGTCACCTAAACAACACAGCAATATGAGGCTGAGGAGAATATCAATTTAAGGTCCATACTACACTGTCTTCAAAGAAGGTACTTAAAAATACTACTATGCCCCTTGAAATAAATCTATGCTTCTACTTCATTCTCATGAACAGTATCTGTTAATAAATTCAATTTTTATTCAGCAGATGGACAAAAATGCATCTTTTTACTAAGAGTTCTCTTAATGTTGATGTGAAAAAATAAGTAAAATAAAACAAAGCCTTTCACTGTAACATAGATGTATCTTCTCCTAGCAGACAGTCCATGAAGACCAACTTCCTCTCTGCAACGAACAATGAAAATTCCATAAATTACTAGAGCCGAGGATAAGATTTTCCAGGAACAGATGCTTTGGAAAATAACTTAGGTAATTTTGCAACAAACTCTTGTTAACAGAAAAGAGTAACTTGGAACAGGAAAAGAGCATGTATTCATTCTATCAGAGAGCTTATAAAAAACTAAATATAGCAAAGTGATTTGTAAAGCGTTTCCATGGATTTCAGAGAACATAAACCAAGCAAAGTGCAGGGTCAGCAACTTAGGGCACATATGTAAATCTTGAAAGGCATCCACATACGCCTTTGTAAGAGACTAATTTACTAATTCAAAGCAAATGAGACTGCAACTCTTACCACAACTGGTGCACACTGGAAGAGCAAGGCCCTATGCAAAGCAGAGGCTCCCAGCATACGCTTTGCTCAAAGCAATGTGCTGCCCAGCAGCTACTAGACAGCATCTTGCCTCAAGAAGAAATTCTAAAGACTGCATGCTATTGATACGTGATCATTATGCAATACAAAGCATCTAATAGTTGTTAATAGCTTTTTTTTTAAATATGTATTTGGTTGTTGTTGATGTGGAAACTTACTCTTTAGTGCTAGACAATATTTTTCACTTCTGAAAGGGGAAAAACCCTAAACACAAGCAATTTTTATCAGGACAGCATATCTATCCAGCCAGACAACAGTTAATCCCCAAGACAGGCAAGATACATATACCAGGTAACAGCCAAACTAGACCACACTCAAAGCTCTAGTCTTGGCACCTGTAGCTATGAGTGACTGTTCAATTATGATCACAAACTTACTAATGTTTATCTGTCCTGTTAATTTATGCACAAAATCTACTTAAAAACATGAAAGATGGAGAGGAGCAAAGTACGGCAAACTAGCTTAGACTAACACAGGTTAATAATCACCAGCAAACAGAGCAGCTTCAAATATGCTTGGCCTATGCTGAAACAAACACATGGCATAAATCAAAATTTGGGAAATGGGGATAAGATTCTCACTCTGAGATAACATAATGTAACAGGAAAAAGTTAAGCAATGAACTGGTTTTGAAAAGAGGAAGACAGACCTTCCAAAAGCACGTGCTTCCTTTGGGAAGCAAATTTAAGCTAAACCACCAAACAAACCCCTTTGCCATTATAACTGGGTGCTAGTGACCATGCCAGCTAATCCCTGCAGCAAACTTTTACTTGGGAGGCTGAAGAAGCTGTTAATGATTAGCTGTCTCCACTATCTGTCTGCTTCAAATCATATGGGAAAAACAAAACAAAAAAACCACAATCCAACATAGTTGATCAGCCGGATGTAGAGTTAAAATTTAACTGTCTGCTCCCTCAGAAGTAGTCTCAAGGCCAAGTGCAGCACAGCAGTGATAAAGCAAATAGTTCTTTTTTTATTTGAATTTATTGCCGATACCATTCCACACATGTGCTACAGTGTGCAATCCCAGACCAGACACTTTGTAAGAAACAGAGACTGCAGAACATTTGGCCAAGCTAACTTGAAGGTATCTAAATATTTTAATAAAGCTTGTATATAGGGATATTTAAAAACAAAAAACAACTTCAAGCTTTTATCATCTTTTTAAATTCTGAACCACTGCAACTCAAGCTTATGAGACACATACACAGCAAGTTCATGAGATAGATACACAGCCACGGATCCTCTCCCTGAGTGCATGCACAGCTGGTGAAGAGCAGGAGGGGAAAAAAAAAATGCTGTCAAATCAACTCAGCTAACCAGGCCCTGCCAACTTCAGGCTGCCCTGAAGGACAAGACAACTTGCTCCACTAAAACCACACCAAGCAAATAACCTTTAGATTTGTGTTAAATCAACTCATACTCTGGAAATGTTGTGCAGGAACACTCCCCTTCAGGTTTGCTCAGCTTGGAGAAGGCTGAGGGGTGGGTGCCCTCATCACCGTCTACACCTTCCTCAAGGAGGGCAACAAAGGGGGAGAAGGTGATCTCCTCTTCCAGGTGACCAGCAACAGGACACAAGAAAATGGAATGAAGCTGCATAAAGGGAAGCTCAGACTAGACATGAGGAAAAGGTTCATCACTGAAGGGGTGGTCAGTCCCTGGAACAGGCTCCTCAGGGAAGTGGTCAGGGCACCAAACCTGGCAAACTTCAAGAAGCATCTGGATGACACTTGTAGTCACATGTAGTCCTGCAAAGAGCAGGGAGCTGGACTCTATGATCTTTATGAATCCCTTCCAAGTTGAGATGACTCTATACCAAAGACAGCATTTTGGTAAAGTGAGTTAATAAAGAAAACAGTATTTTATTCACTCTGTGTCAAGAGCAGTGATATTCCCTTAACCAGAGGGCACTACTGTCAGTGTTAAAAAAAGAAAAGCATAAGGGAAAAAGAACCTTGTTTCTAGTCAAAGACAAGTCACTTTGGGCACTACATTTGACATACTAAGTCAGGCTAGCAATCTGTTAAATATGGTAGCTCCTTTCAGCAGAAACTGTGCCTGATTACACAAAATATAGGGAAAGACACAGGTTTCAGATTGAATCTAGTCAATACAACTGCAATATGTGGGACAGTGAGAGGTGCAGAGAAAGAAGTTTAGATTCCTTCCTTGACCTCTGGGACAACTGTATGGATTATAAGCTTACTTGTTTAATGTTTGAATATGATAAGTAGTTATCTGCTCTACAACCTGTACAAAGGAGGCACAGTTTCAGTTTATTTATTCATAGCAATAAAATACATGTAGCTGAATGTTACAAATAGTAGAAGAAACCCAAACATTTTCTAATAAATGCACATTTTCTCTTAAGTACTACAAGCTCACACACCCAAGACCATAAACTGTGGTGTTAACAAAAGGAAACATAACTTATGAAACATGCACTAGGGTGCTTTCAGCATGCCTTAATAAAACAAAAGAACAAAACCTCACTCTTTCCAATTTGTTCCTAGACCCAGCTGTAATATTAGCCCTTACCATCATCCTGCAAAACTGCAGATTTCATTGTCTTTCTATATAGTTTACACAATACACTTCCTGAAGTGAAAAAAATATCTGAGGAAACTAAGTACGTGAACCTGTACTGTTTTAGAAATACAGATTTATCCTACTGCTGCTTCCATAAAGGCATATTACTTAAGAATTTTTAAATAAATGAGTTATGGTTATTTGAATAATAGCACTGAAGAGAGCCTGGACAAAGCAGATTGTACAGGCTACTTGCAAGAAGTAAGTCTGACCTATGAAAGGACAATAAGATCTCCAGCTTTAATGAGCACAGCTAGACAACTAACTTCTTCAAGGAGGGCATCATTTTATGCTGTTATTTTGTGAAGGAAATTTAAAAGACAATTTAGTATATCAACATGGAGAAATGTGAACGTATTTGCACTGCAAGAGAAATATTCCATAGAAAAGATCAATTATGGTTTCAAGACACATTTGACATCAGAAAGTATGAATACTTTGGGCTTTTTAAGACATCATGTTCAATCAGACGTCTACACAATGTTATAAATTGTATTTTTCATTGACTCTTGATGAAATCTATATGTTATCTGAGAGTGTTCAAGAAACTCAATTTTTCTACAGAAATAAATTATTTCTAGATCTTGAGCAGGAGACTCTAAGTGCTAAGCAAGCCTCGGTGATGCAGACAGCACAGAGCAATTGGCACAGCTCACTCTTCTTTATTGCCATGTTCACACTTATTTATGTCATGGGAATCTCCTCCAAGTTATGCTCTGCTGGCAAAGGGAACTACAACTTAAAATTCCATTGACCATAAATATGTTGAATGCCCAAGCTGTGTCTGCACCAACTCAGCTATAGATCAAACCAGACAGCTTGATGGACATCTAACTCTTCCAAGTTCTTCAGGACAGACATGGAGTTAACTTAACCATCATCTGAGAGGAATATAAAATACATGAAACTTTGATGGAAGTACTGTCCTGTTATCAGTGACTGGTGGTCCCAATCCTATCTCTAAGGTAGAAGAATTATGCAACCTTTTATCATGCCCTGCTAGTCATCAGTTGTGTGAAATTCAAGTCCCTAATTAGCTTTGACTGGAAGCTTTATACTGGTTATCTTTCACTTTCACAGTAAAAGGGGGAAAGGTCCTCCTGACCACTCCACTCCACCCTGCCCTGGCCTCATGAGATTGATTTAAGACATCTTTAGTAGATCCTAGGGCTGAAGCACTGTAAATTTATCAGTCAATCCACAGTTACTAGAGGAATGGAGTTTTTTGATTTTGTTTATTTTTGGTTGTGGTTTTTTTTTCAGTTCCACAAATTGTTTTAAGAATATAAGGATTTCAAGGTTTTATTGTTTCACATATATAATCCTCCACTTCAATTTTCACTAATGCTTAAAGTCAACTGCATGAACACCAGTGCCTAATGGCATCTGAAAAGCCTCAGAATATCCTGCCATGACTTCTGGCAAGATATTTTCATGGCTCCACCATGAAAGACAGGTCTCCTGTCACCTCTGAAGCATTTTGACATTTAAGTCTCACCTTGTGTGTCTGCTTCAAATGTGGTGCTGACAACGTAGGAGGCAACTGAAATAGATTTAAGAGTTTTATTTCCAGAGATGCAAATCCAGCAATGTTTTCTTTTAGGTTTATAGAGAGAAGTTTCTCACACATTCCTTTCAGCATACAGACAAGTTAAAATAGTAGGACAGGCTCTCCAGAAAGCTTCATCAGCTGAAGTCCTGGTAAATCCAGGTCTCTTAAGGTAAAAGGCTACAGGAGCCAGATAAACCATGTCTCATGTAATCGGATATGTCACCTTCTTTTTCCTTCAAAGAGGGTTCACAATCAAGAGCTTTTACAGATTAACATCATGAACTAAGGTCCTTAACACCTATACAGTAACACTTGCACAATCTACATAAAAAACATTCACCATCTTCAGAGGGGGAAAGGTGCTACAAAGAACAAATTAAAATAAATGCATGAAGTGTTAGGTCCTATTTCCAGAGCTAACACATATGTAAATGTCCAAGTTTTTAGTTTATTTATCTACATAATATATGTTTTTAATATGTTTATAAAAGCACAATGCTAACAAAGCATTTTACTAATATCCTCCAACACTGGCAAGGGTTGAAAAATGGTGGTTGTGGCATTACTTCATCAGTTTATCACTGGATTTCTTCAATTATATCTGAATGCAGATTATATGCCAGTTTAATCCTATGGAGCTAGCCTTTGATTTAAAAAATTACATCTTCTCTGTATATGCACTAGCAGATTTTCTCAGATTCTCCTAGCAATCACCATTGGCATAAAGCAGACCAGATTTGACCAGATTTCAGCAAATGTTTTAATATATTTTCTACCTTTACATCAATATTTTTCCTGGCATACCAAGATAGTTGGGAGGGGAAGGGTGTCAGGGAGGGCAGTGTACCATTTACCCATGCTTGCTGTATGGTTTTAGAATTCAAAACAATGTAAAACAACAATGCACATACTTCATAGCCTATCCTGCTCCAGAATTGTTTCTTAAGCTGTACCTACTTTCATGCAAGGCATACCTAACTCAAATTTGATTTCTGACCAACAGAAATCGTGCCTGCAAGTGTTAACATATTAACACACACACATCAAAAAAACAAAACAAAACAAAAAAACAACATTTAAAAAAACAAAACAAAACAAAAACAAACCAAAAATCCTACGTAGTGGGGGGAGGGAAAGAGTGAAGGCCTTGGTAAGCCTCATTAAAAATCAAGAAGCTGAAAACAAGAGCTAGAAAAACAGGCTTAAAGCTTTCTGGCCACAGGCAAAGCACCTCTCCCTTAGCCCTCTTGCTGTTATGAAACTGGAAGCCTTTCTTCCAAAAGAAACTAAGATTTACTGAGAATTGGACTAGTCGACCCTGATTTCCAAAACACAATCTGTGTAGTGGCCCATACATCTGAACAAAAGCGCTGAAAAGGAGAGGGAAGAGAGGTCTGTTCAGCTGAAGGATTATTTATCTATATGCTTTTCAGAGTACTCTATTGGCAAATCAAGTCACACACTCTAGAAACCGAGCAGAAAGGGGATGTGCAGAAAGAGGACACAGGGCAAGGACAGACCAGAGTGGCCAGGACCAGATGCATGACATTCTAAGACAAGAATCAGAGCAAAGAAACCAGAGCACTCATCCAAGAGCCAGACCTGAGTTCATACCTGATTTTACTTTCCTTGTGCCAACTGGAAATGGAAGGACTGCTAGGAAGGATATATACAGATCCTTCAGACAGGACAGAAGGAAAGAAGCTTCTTGCATTACTCTCTAATGGCTACTTCAGAGCACATATACGCCAGATACTAAGAATGTAAAATGGGACATCCGAAGGAAACCACTAAGTCTAACCTGTAAAATGCCACCTGGCAGAATTAGGCTCTAAAGATGAGGAGTATCTATGGAGAGACCATCACAACCTCACTCCCTGGCCCCCACCTGAAAGAAAGATGATATCAACAGAGAGTATAAGGAAGGGAGGTCTGCAGGAGTATCTTTGGAACAGGGAAAACGATGTGGGAAGGAAGACTAGCAGATGGCAACTGAAGGCAAATGGAGTTTAAAACCTACAGAGGGGAAGATTTTTAGCAGCTCTTCAGAGGCCTTCTTATTATGGAAAGAAAATAGTTAAGACAACAGTCCTCCCCCCTCCCCATTGCATTGGTGAAATGCCAGAAGCACTTTGCAAAAGTTCACATAAGCACAGGGGAAATGGAACTTCAAACATCTGGAGTATGGAGGTCAGACACTGCTGCAGAAGCAGCTGGCCCTGCACGCAGGAGGCGGCTGTCTGCCAGGACATCAGTCGGGTGAAGAGGTGGGATGGGTCTGTGGCTAGGAGCAAGAGCCTGGAGAACAGCAGATTGAAGCTCTATTCCTGTCTCCACCAGACTCCCTGTGCTATGCCAAGCAAGTCACTCGGCTGCCTGGGCCATCTTCTTGGAGCTGCCCACCCACAGCAGCCTCATGAACAGACACAGAGCACAGGTGGGCACCCAGGAGTGGGCAATGCTGCCATAGCTCTCTGCTCTGAGCACAGTGACACAGAGCAACAAAGATACCCAAGATTTCTCTGTAAAACAGCTTCCACTGATGTTCCTAATTGCTAGTGAAAATGCCAAATTGAGCAAATTGAGATCATACTTCCTGTGCTTTGGCAAACCCTACTGCTGACTTTACCAGTATGAGCAAACTAAACATACATACACTTCAACATGAAGTGCATTGTGATTGTTACTCATTTAAGGAAGAAAACAAAAAAAAAGCGCCTCCCAATGACCTCTGATACATGCTCACAGAGAGTACAACATGTATTTTTGCATTCAAGATACCTTTTTTTGGCCTTTCAAGTACAGCTGCTAGTTCAATTCCCTTTTCAAGAGTCTGACTATCGTAAACAACCAGGAAAAAAGCATCACTAATGTAGATCTCTGCAGGAGGACACAGAGAAGGAGAGATTATTTACAATTATCTTCTACTTGTCTCTTAAAGTCTGTGGCTTTTCAATATCAAAAGCCAGGAGTGGAGAAGCAACTTCTATGGTGTCATTCCCTGTTCTAACACAGTCCCCAGTCACTCTAGAATGCACTTTCCAGTATTTGCTGCAAATTCCTATGTGACTGAGCACCACACACCACCACTTCACACCCACAGGAAGGACAGACCCAGCTCTGCAACAGTTCAAAACCACAATGCTTGTCAAGCTAATCACTGCTAACTGTCCTCCTGAGTTTCATGCTGTATGCCAAACACCTTTTTAAAGGACAGTTCTCTTACTCAGTCCTCTCTCTGCACTCATCTTCCTTTCACCAAGACAGGATTCTGATAAGGGAACTACCAAGGTACATCCCTTCTCTTCTAATGAGCTACAGATGTTCTACACAGTGAACTGAACAGACAATTCAGTAACTAGCACTAGTCACATTGCCAATATAAATTTCCAGGAGGAAAACCTATCTAAATGGAACCAGAGACTTATTAATTATATTTGAACTCAAGATAGAAATGCAAAATATCTGCTGACTAAAAACAGTATTTAAAAGTGAAGACACTTCAAAAGAAAAGTGCTTCAAATGTACAAACTTACTGATTGTTTTTGACAGAACAACAGTTAGGACATGCAGTCAAAACATGTCAGGTTTGCGTTCAGTCTTAAAAAGCACAAAAAGCAGATAAATGCTTTTAATTATGCAAGGTCAAAATCTCAATTGTTATGTAAATGTATTTCAGTACCTGAAATCAGATCTTAGTGATTCCAAGAGGTTTTTTGCTGAGCATTCCTCAAGATACAGCATATTGGTAGGCTCATTGAAAAAAACCAAAATAACAGAAAAATATGCTTATGCAAGCTCCCACATGAGAGGTTCAGCATTTTAAAGTGGCCAAATGAGTCCTTCTTTTCTTTACTGGAAGCAATACACTTGTCTAGAATTAAACAAAAAATACAAATCTAAATATAAACTTGACTGAAGGAATGCACAAGGACAGAAAGGAAAAATTAGCAGGCTTCTTCAGTAGTTTGTACTCACTAAAGAACCACCATGGGAGTAGAGCAAAATTGTATGTCAAATGGAAAGCATTTTGTGTGCCAAAAAAAGCAACTTCATAGGAGATGAACATGTGCAATTGCAAAGAGCACTGCAGGTGGCTGAAAACGAAACCATCTAAAAAAAGCCTATAACAAAATAAACTCAACAGAACAAGTTTGAACTTTCAGAAAGTCTGTTTGAGGCAAGGAGCTGATGAACTGGAAAAACGACAAGCCAAAATGCTTGTGCCTGAACAACAACAAATTACGGGGGGCCTTCACTCTAACTTGTCACCTCTTCAGTGATACAGCTGATCACCTCTAGTAGAAAAAAAATTCCAGTCAGATAGGTTATGTTACATTCTTGGGAGAGCAGGTTTATTGCGTATCTCAAAATAACCTTTACGCAACAGAATAAGGAAGTCCCACATAAAACCTATTCTGATTTTGTACACATACATACTTGAAAGTTTTCTGAACTAATTTTTAGTCTCCTACTTTTCTTAAAGAACAAACCAACCAACCCAAACAAACAAGCAATCCAAACCCAACAAAACCCAAGCAAAAACTACACAGACACACAAAAAAATTCCTCTCTCAAGCAATCCCCTTCTCTGCATGAATTCACAACCTGTGAGGTATCTTAAGATTGATAGTCCTGGGACAGACTGTTTGCCTAAGACATAAAATGGGGACAGTACAGGCGGAAATGACACTGTCTTTTAGACACCTGCCAACATAATTTTGTACACCATCCAAGGGACAATGTTATTTCTATACTTCTTTGATCATCTCATTTGACAAGAGTGGGAAATCTGCTGGTTTTCAGATGGCTCAGAGCTGCACTGAGAGTACTTCATGAGTATTATTTAAACAGCCATCGCCTCGCTAAAGGTTGTATTAGCTACATCACACACCCTTTCAGCTTAGTGCCACAAATACAGTTTACCACATATGAAGTTTCTTTTTCCCTTCATTTCCTAAATGCTCAAGACTGCATTTTCTCTATAAGAGATCAGCTGAAGTTCTTGATTTTTTTATTCCCACTCCCACCCCCCACAAAATTTTGTAGAAAGCAAGCAAGTCACTATGGTGAGCAACTCTGTTGCAATACTGTGAAGTGCTGCTCCAATGGGAGGGTAACAAGACATCGTCCCCCTTTGTTGATGAGTCTTATCAGTGAAATAAGAAGCCAGCAACAAATTCCACCCACTATAAATCCTACCTAAGTTTTCAGTATACTTTTACCATTCTGCAGTTAACTTGCTACCCATAATACCTCCAGCATGTTACTGTAGAAAAAGCTCTTCCATGTCACTTTAACATCAAAACAACTAGGATCTTACAAGCTCCTCACATTTGTTTTGAAAGACAAAGAACAAGACAGATCATGTCTGGCCCAGTCTCCCCTTTCTCAAACCCCCTCCAGTGACAAGCTATCCCTTCTGAAGGTACATCAACAGAGGAAAAGCTCAAAAGCATAACAAACTTCACTCAGCTGAAACTTCTACTGAAATCCCAGTTTCCACAGCACTACACAAGGAAGCCTATCAAGATATTCTAGCAAAAAAGGAGAGTTAACAAAAATTCTCTCACATGTTTTCTAACATTGTGTTACTACTTTGGACTGAGTGATACACACTTCTTGAAATTTGGTATATATTAAGTAAAAGCAGAAGACAGACAACCAAATCACAAGCATCTATGACATTTCCCAGTTCAATTGGCTGGGGAGGAAGACAGGGGGCAGAAATGGAACTGCTAAGGCTGCTCTACTTCTCCATTGCCATTTTAACTTCCACACACAACTGGAACAGGAAGTTGCTCAATGTTTCTGTAAATATATTTCCCTTAGCCTCCTACTCCTGGCCACAACTGAAAAACTGCAATTATATCTGCTGGAAACATCCACATGGCCTCAACAATGCTAGCAGCACTTAGCCCATACTGAGCCACAACATTCTCCAACCCAAATTTTTCAAGACTAACAGGCAGAGGACATTGGCCCAAGAAACCATACCACCTGTCAATGCCTCCTCCAGGCCCACAGACTGGTAGATGAACATATTCAGCAGCAAGACTTGAAGAGAATTCCTGTGTGCAGGCAGAGAGGAGGACATTTCTATGTCCCTCCCCACTGAACACATCATCCCACTACTGCTACAGTAAACTCATTAGTCAGCCTGACTTTGTGTTCAGAAATTAGACATTTCCACTATGCAGTCATTAGTGTAATGATTAAACCTGACTACAAACTCATGGGGAGGAGTGTCTGCCACTGGGGATGATGCACAGAAAGAACTCCATCAAAAGAAGCAGCCAGAAGTCTACAGTTTTCAAGACCTTGTCTCCAGGATAATTGATCTCCCAGTTTAGGGGAAGGGAGAGGCAGAGAACAAAACACTGTCTGGCACAAGAGAAAGGCAGGAAAAACAAGACTGACCCTCTCTTGGTGTCGCTTCAGGCAAAAGTCAGATGTGTTACTGGCCACTGGAGTGTTTAAAGCTGAGGAAGGTATACTTGTGCCCTGGTAAAGGTGCTCCAAAAACTGAAGTGGGTTACAAGCCCCTGATCTGCACTGCAGCATTTAAAGAGAAGGCCTTAGAGCTCCACAGCAACAAACGCCACATACTTGTGCATGCCTGGCCACTGACATCTAACACAAGATGAAGAGTTACTGAATTTCTACAAGAAACCTAACTGCATGGGTAAGTGACTGAATCAACAGACTGCTACAGTCACCTTAATCAGGGAGGAAGGTGTTGGTGAGAAGTAAAATATTTCCCAAAAAGATAAAGGGGTATATTAGAATTTTAATGGGCTACAAAAACACATCTGTGCAAAATTCTGTGGCCTGCCTTCTCCCCACTGCATTACTAAGGTCTAGTTTTCCTACATGAGGTCAATGCACTTCTTTGGATTTGGTGTATATCCACCCAGAAATATAGACAGTGTTTACTCCCAGAAGTGTATAGCTAATGAAAACAAATGTATAGTTGTATGAACTACCACCATGGCAAATGGGCAGGAGGGGAAGAGTACTCAGGAAAAGCTTACAATCTGCTTTTACCAGGATGTCTGCTTTGGTCTCATAATTCTTTGCCTCCTTAAAATCCATTTGGAAATACACCGTGCTTTCTTTCTTCTCTTCCTACTGATTAGATTACGCTTTTAAACAATACCAAACTAGGTGACCTGTCAGTATCTACTAAGCAGCAGCATGGTTTTAATCTTCTTATATCAGGCAAATCTTTCAGGTGGAAAACAGTCTTTAAAGACTTTATTAAATCATTTCCAAAATAAATGTGTTAGACACATATATTCCAAGTATTTCAGCCAGAGTTTCTGCATTAACTGAAGGACTGTATACACATTTAATGTAGCTTAGCTTCATAAAGATGCTGAGTTGAAAATAAGATGCAAATAACTTCGAGTTGTGGTCTCACTAAGCTTCTTTTACTCCCCAGTCTGGAGGTCTAGAAGTAAGAAACAAGCTAACTGTGACTGAAGTTTGATATTTTATCTGCCAGCTGGGAGGCATGCTGCATTGCAGGAGGAATGCTCAAAGCAGGAAAGTCCCAAGTGATTTAACTTGAATTTCTCACAGGAAGAGCTTATGGAAACCATCCCCCACTTCCTGAAGTATTTTTATTTGTTAGCATGCCACAGCCTGTAGTAAGGGAAAGCACGTTATTTTGACCAAAATACCATGAACACACACTTTTCTCCTTTCAAGTGTTGGTATCCAGATGCCAGGATAGCACTAAACACAGTGGCCACTTGATTGGACTTCTCTTTTCAACTTAATGACCCATAATTACATGAAGATTGCATATTTCTGGTATGACTTACAAGTTACACCTCCCAAATGGAGATTGTTCTGTGTTACTTCAGTGTCTCACTTTTCAGCACAGCAGATGAGAAGTGCCTGAGTTGGAGCACTCAATAATACAATATTTCTACTGTTCATCTATTCCCAAATGCCACGTTTCATCTGTTAGGACACACATACACATCAACAGCATCATTTCAAGCTAAGTTTACATAGTACTTGAATTTCTTCTAGTTAAGAGTAATAAACAATTTTCTAGCCTACATGAGCTGGCATTTTGTTAACTTACCATACATTCTGTGTCTCAGCAAAATTACATACACCATTGAAAAACTACAGTAATACCATTTTCAGCCTATTGTAGAAGACAAGTCTTATCCATGGTACAGCTCATCTCCTAGCCCTGTACTACATCTGGCCATTTCTACATCTTGTCCAATACTTAACAACACACGTAAAAAAATCCTATAAGCAGACAAAGAAGGATCAGCTTCCTAAAGATGACATTTATCCCCTTTCCAGTCAGATAAAGGTTGATTTGTGGAGGCTTATCCTGCAACCTTATATAGTCCAGTTTTGAACACAGTTCAAAAGTGTAACTTAAGAAGGAGAAAAAACATTCCTGTAAGACTGAGTTCAACAAGAAAGCAGAATTTCCTACAATCACATCAAGACCTTCAATCATTATTCAATATTTTATTGTTCCTGTATTTTCAAAAGATGGCCCTGCTGACCTTTCTTGAAGCAATATGTTTTATTATTACCATTATGACCCCTCTTAGCTCTAAGGTTCCCGTTCTACTTGTTCTCACTTTGTATAGAAGCCTGATAGCTTTTAATCACATCCTTGTTGCTCCCGGTTTTGCCACATTCAGGAATTTGAGACAGCACGACAAGATCAGGTTGACAAGAGTTTTCTCTTGCTTGCAAGGAACAGAGAAGCCAATTAAAGAAACAGCAAGCTATGCTTCAGTCCCCATGTGACACCACACTGAACTGTACTGGTGGATCCATTGTAAATAACCATCCCCTCACACAACATGTGAGGGGAAAAAGCAAGTGCTTTTCGGAATGAACAAGTGAAACTACAAAGCCACCACATATTATCAGTCATACAAGGGTACACTGAGAAAAAAGTCATATTTTGCCTCTTCTTTGAGAATCTTCTAAATAGCTATAAGATCTGCAATCCTACAGTCACGTAGTACTTATGGGTACAAAAATGTATTTAGCCTCAGTATTAGGCAAAATTATTAAATAATGATTTGCAAGAACCAGGAATGAACATTAAAAAGGAAAATGACAGCTTTAATCTATTTTTTGAAACTGAGGAAGGGGCAGACATACTTATGATGATTACTTCTACACACAATACACCTTTTAACCAAAAAAATCTACGATTTTATTTCCACTGCCACCATGATGCCTATTCTGTCATGGCACTAGCAGCAGGGTCAGTTACAAATCATCAATATCTGCCAGTGGAATAAACAGTTTTAAAAAAAATAATATTAATGGTAACTTGTTTCTATTTAGGTATTTAACCATGAATTATAATGAATTAATAAAATTTCACACAGACTTTTTTTCCTTATACAGTAAAGGGAAACTTTTCACTTTGTGCCCTGTAGCTGCCCCAGTGATGCTGGGGAAGGGATACATGCCAGGGCACAGCAGCCACAAGCACTCAATGAGATTAACACAGCTGGATTTATTTTCACCTTTCACACACATTTTTTCAAAGTTACAATAAAACAACAGAACTTACCAGGAGCTCTTCTAAATCTGGGACAAGTCATTCATATACCTTCCATGAACTAATAAAAGTGTTTGTTTGCTACATACATGGAAGCTGCAAGAAGGCTCTGACAAGATGTGTAACAGACTGCTGGTACAAAGTCAGACTGGCAGCAGTATGAAGAGTGGCAAAATGTTACTGCTGGTGTAACAAAACACTCAGGTGAACCATTACTTGGTTTCCTATCTGTAGGTCAACGTTAACCACGCATTTTCATGCCTCCCAGTAAAACCAGGTATTAGAAAGCACCAAGCAATTCCCTCTGAATTCTGGACCCAGCAATGTATGTTCATGTGTTGAGTGGCAGATTATGAAGGGTATCTTCAGTGATGCAGTGCAACTGAGGTATCTGCTCCACAGCAAGATTACTGTACTTGCTTTTCCCCTCCTTTTTCCCCAAATACAGTCAACTCAAGCATAACACTACATAACACCACCCAGCTACCATGAAACCAATGTCCCAAATAGCTGCACTGGATGGCACAGACATAGCAACCAATGTAATGCTTTGGTAGCTGGTAATAGACACATTTAGACATTGTTATCAGCACCTCATACATACATTTTTCCCTTAAAATTTTAGGCAACAATCTAATCAGATGCATCAGAAAAAAAAAAGACGACTCCTTGAAAAAGTCCAGTATGTGACTTTACAGCAGGTTAGTCATGCATTTCACAAATTTGGTATATCTTCCATGTACGAGGGGTTTTCATTAAAAAAGAAAGATTGTACAAAATTATCAAAACCCCCTTTCAGACTAAGGTTCATAATCCTGGGATTTTGGGCTTTGACTTCAGAAAACAAGACACTGCATCAGGCCTCTTAATTTAGTATTTAATGAGGTATCAAGAGCTTACAGCCAAATATTCTTTCTGCAGAAAGGTTTTCATGGTCTAAAACACAGAAAACTATGCATTCAGACTTGGCCTTCTATGAGACTTCCAAATGGGAATCAACATACGAAGGAATCAACCATAGTCAATAGCTACTGAACTTAGCAACTTCTTCCATTCTCCAAAGAAATGTAAAAAAGACTGAAGAATTACAGGAAACAGAAGTTTCTGGCTTATTTTCTCATTTACCATCAAAACAACTGCCCTTCCACATCACAGAAGGGCTTGTGGTTGCTCTCTCATAGGTGTACATAACTATCATGGGGTTTCATTTGGTTTGATTTTTTTTGTTGTTGGTCATATGTTGGGCTTTTTTGTCTGCATCAGCTGAACTGTACTGTACAGGCTTTACAGACAGGTCTTATGTGTATTCCATTTGTAGTCATGAAGGGAATTTCTCAGCAAAACAGCTGACAAGGCAACCCTTGCACATCATACCAGACTCTGAGCAATTTCTGTGTATCGTGTAGAAGCTGATATGCACAAAGTTAACAACTATTTTCATAAGCAGGCAGAAAAACTGAGCAAGCACAGTAGAATTTCTTGGAGCCTTGGCCTCTATCACAGAAAGTACAGGAAGAGCAGGATGTGATGCAAAGGCCACAGAGATAACTGCCAGCGCTTTTGTAGGAGGGGGAATGTCACCCATGGCAAGGTTAATCTAAACAAAAAGTGTGAGTTTTTTCAGCGTATTTGGAATATTTGCATCTGCTGACAAGCAAGTGCAGTCCAAGAGAACCAAGAGAAAACACTATCTTTCTAATGCATACAACATTGGATGATGGGCTAGTTCCTGTAGAAACACTTGGTCTCTTCACACACTTAAATGTGCAAAAAGGAAAGTTTGTATGGAAATGAAGATTACAAGGATTTGTAGACACAGAGCAGCAGTTTCTCCCCTGACTTTGTAATTGTCTCCCTTACGATAAGCAGCCAAGGATATATCCAGCCATGGAAGTGTAACAATGAGACAAGTCTCAACAAAGGGTAACCTGTTCCAGTGCTCCACCACCCTCCAAAGTAAAAAGGATTTTCCCCATTTCATGTACTAGCTGGCTGAGCTTCGACTTGTGGCTAACTGTTCAACATTACACTGTCACAACCAAGAGAAAGCCTAACTGCAAAGATGACAGAGCCAGACCTAAGTGTTTGTAGGCTACCACGATGTCACTGCTTTGCTTCCTCTTTGTCAGACTAAACAAGTACAAATTCTTTAACCTCTCCTTGTAGGCTGCATACTTCATCTCAGTGTCCCTCTCTGCTGCGCTATCTCCAGTTTCCCTAAATCACTCTTGAAAAAGGCAGGGGGGACCAAAAAAATGGACACAGTACTGCACATGAAGCCGCTTCACTTCAGAGCAGATGATAATCACTGCCCTTTATCCACCAGCCACACTCTTCTCAATGCACCATTCCATGGCATTCACTTATTCTGATGGCTTTGTGTTTCTGGCTCACAAGCAGCACAACATCTACCAGCATACCAGCTCCTTTTTAGCAGGATAGCTGTTCAGAGTCACCTCCCAGCACATACAAATGCACGGGGTTATTCCACCTCAGGTCTAAGTTCTTGCACCTTGCCCTGTTACACAAGGATTTCGCTGGCTCAGTCCTCAAGGTTCTCAGTGTTCCTCTGCACTGAAGCTCTGCCATTCAGCATACAAATAATCACTTAATATATGAATCATAATCAGATACAAATCAATTTACAGTTATCTCCAGATTTGCTGAGAATATGCCTTATGTTCTGAATGGTCTCCAAAGAATATTTTGACCAGTGTGGGTTTCAGCATTGACCCTGCTTGTTAGCAGTCATCAACATGTTGCTAATTCTGGCTAATTTTCTTTCCAATTAGGAGTCCTGTCCAACCTATATGTTCTTCATGCCAGAGATCAGAGTTATAAGAATCCTTTTTTTTTTAAAGAGGCAACTTCAGTGTAAAAGTACCTGCACAGATGTCCTTTGGAAGTACGATCACCACTAAGAGGATCTGGTGAGGTGTTTTGCTGCTATGCACAAGTATATTAAAGTACTTTACATAATTACTTGTTCCTAGGCATGACCACCCACATTCATCGGATTTGCCACATTTTCTACCCTCCTTCTATTTCTTGGCTTTCAAACACAATTTTGAACTGTTTTTTCATCATATACTACAACCCATGAATGCAATATCACATTAATCCAAAGGACAGACAGGCATACTTCAATTGTATGTGGGGGACACAGAGTCCTCACTTTACATCCACTGCCTTATGCCTCTTCAAACATCACAGACCTGCTAAGCACATAAAAGCTCTTGTGCTTTTTTTCCCTGGCATCAAACATCAGTTATTGGGTTCTGGGCTACTTATGAGTTTCACCCCTTCAAACCCCAAAACATTTTCAGCAGAGCTTCTCTGAAACCTAATCCATGTCAGTCCTGACTGGTTGCTCTCCTAATGCAGAAAGCCTTGGAATTTCAGGCTGAGAGGAGTGTGTATGTGCAATTCTACACAGGCTACAGCTGTAAGCTTCAGAAGTTCTACAAGAAAAGATAACATCTGTGTACTTCATTATTGCCCCTGACTTAAGCTATACAACCACAGAATCTGAAGGCATTTGGTGTTGTGCTTGCATGAAGTATTTGAATTACACATGCAATGAATTAGACATGGATGGGGGGCAGGCAAGATTCTTCTAAACTAATTCAGGGATTTAATTTGTTTTTATTTAGCTCTAAGAGCCTCTAAACTTTAATGGTGACAAAACCTTTTTTTTTTTTTTTTTTTTTTTTCAGAGCTATGCCTTCCAAACATATTGTTTTGTAATAGTCCCTATTTCAGATCAAAGAGAGCTTCAGAAAAAGAAGAAAATTTTAACACTGAATCTTTAAGGGGTGCAGTGTTCCCTGGTGCAAATCAGCATCTCTTAAAAAGGAGTCTGTTGCTTCCTTCATGCTTCAAGAGACATGAATTTAAATACTGCACTATTTAAAAACTGTTCATGTCCAGGAAAAAAAAAAAAAAAAAAAAAAAAGGAATAGTTGCTACACCCAGTACTGCAGCTGCTCCGATATAAATGTGAGTGCTGATCTGTTAGTTTTTCAGTTTTGACACAGTAAACAACGTCCCTGTCAACCTCTCTCTACTGACAAATCTGTCTGTCCCATCTTTGTCCTCTTGAAGTCTGTGGAATTGAAGCTGCAAAAATTTTCAACACAGAGGGATACAAAAGCATTTTTTTAAAAAATGAATTAATTCTTTGACTCAAGGACATATGCAAGAATGGCAGAAATTAACATCATGAGTTTAAACAGCAAACTATAATTTCATTTAATACATAGAGGAAATAAACAATGAAGCTTACACTGCATTCAAAATGCAAATACACAGTGTGATTCCTAGTCATGGTACATGGAGAAAAAAAAAAAAAAAGGCTTTATGTAGATGCAGCACACCTTAAGAAACATCATATGCTGCATGCTAAGGTCTTCATTCCTTCCCTACCTCGATATCCAAGTTCCTTTCTGGTGTCTCCCACTGCAAGCTGATGCATTTCCTTTCCCCTTTCCCTGCCCAGTCCATGTGTTCACTCATTTTGTCTAAAACTGCTTCAAAAGAAAATACTGCCTAATACAGACACTTTCCACTTCATATGCTCCAAAGAGAGCAAAACGCATGGATATTGCTGTTCAAGGAAAATTTCCTTTTGGTCACTGCAACTGAAGGCAATCTATACAATAGCATAACTGCTGCTCTGCTTCTAGCAGGCATTTGTGGATGGACAAATCAGCAGTGGTTGCTAGGAAACACATGGGGCCCAAGTCCTTCCTCCATGGCGTTTTTACATCAGTGTCCCATAGAGAAAGTGGAGATGGCACACAACAAACACTAGAGCACTCAATCTGGCTCTGCTTTCACATTTTAGCTCAAAAGTAGCTCACATTTTCAGGTGAAAATTCCCTTCTCAGTATGGCCTTTCTCAAGGCAAATAAAAATAAACTAAAGCACCAAACAGGAACTGACAGAAATACAGAATTTAACTGTGACTGCAACAGAAAGCTTGCACTAGAGAGTCTAGAAGTATATATGCCCTAATGCCTTTAGTGAAGGTCCAAAGTACTTGGTCCAAAGTAGAGACTTATCTTTTCCCCCCAATTCTTACCTCATAGGATGAGGATGAGTAGGTTCTATTACACTCAAAGTATTTGCAGTTTTCTTCAGAACAGTGATCAAATCTCTGCTCTGCCGTATCAGAGCAGCTTGGAAAGGTCAAGTCAGCTTAGTCAAGCTCAAAGTTAATATCAAGGGTTTAAGCCAAAGACCTGAGCTGTATGTGCAGAGCTCTGCATACTGGGTGTAGTAAATAATAACATGGCAAGTGACTCCAGACCCAGATGTTACAGCTGAAAGACAACTACAAGTACAGAAAATACAGATACAGCTGGGCAGGGTTCTGCTCTGGCCACATAAAGCCATTTCTGTAGCTGTTCACTGCCTCTGTGTGCTCAGAGCACTGCTCCCTCACCACAATGTGGTTACTCACATGAAGCTCCTCTTTTTGCTCACAACAAGAAACCAAAGCTGAATTAATTTTTTCCTATTGAAACAACTTAACTTTCCATCTATAAAATAAAGCTCCAGCAACCAGAACAGAACACAGCAGTCCATCACCTAACTTTTAATAAGTGCTTTTTCCAATAAAGAAGGTACATAGCTAGGAAAAATAGAGTGGCTATAGATTAGCTACTCAGCCATTTAGTCTAGAGTCAAGCTGGAAAAAATGCAAAAGGAACTGAAACACAGTAGGGGAACAGAAACTACCTGCAGTTCAGAAGAGCCATGGGGTTTTCTTCCACAGAAAGAAGAAAGGTATTATAACCAGAAGCACTATCAAATTCTACCTTATCTCACAGGTATCTGCTCTACGTTGCAAAACCCAGAAGTGAGTAATTGACTGGCAATGCCTCAGGTCTGTGTTTCTAGGCAATACTCGTTTCATGGAGAAGAATTCCATTTTGAGAATAGGTTCATCAGGCTTTAGTGACATGAAAATATTCACAACTGATACAAACATGGGAAAGGACACTCTGGAGACTTCTGAACTTTGGAAACAGTTTATCAGCAGAAACTGCACTGCACAGCAGTTGAAACATTTGAGCAGAAACTTTTCAAAGCAAGTAGCTGAGCTGATAGGTATTTAACGTATCTATTTTAATTCTATAAAATTAGTTAGTCAGAAGAGGTTGATTTATAAGCAAGGAGTAGTTTCAGGAAACACCAACAAGGACAGAAACTACAATCAAGTGACCTTGCTAAACACTCCTCAAAGCTCTACAAAGCACTGATTGTTCATAGTCTTTAGCAATCAGTTCATGTATCAGGTGACTCAATAGCTTTCAGCATAGTGCCTTCAATTCAAGCAGCAAACAGTACAGAGGGTTAACACCTTTTGTGCTAGTATCAAACACTTTGGCTTTTTCTATGGTTAGTCATACCAGTGGACCAATGAGAATTTAACAATAATCACTTCACACACAGTGCAGCCCTTTTCTTACACATGTAAGAAAATATGTGCTTGATATAAAAGGGAACCCAATGCTTGAGGAAGCCTGTAAGTTCAGTTCTTTATCCAACCATTTTGTCAGAGTTACTCATCATTTCAGCATCAAGAAATCTCAAAATACTTGACATTAACAAGTAACTTATCTCCAGCAATTGTACTTCTGCACACTTTACTGCTTCACTGGCATGTACTTTTTAAATACTTGATACAGCTTTCAAAACTCTGTAGTTCTTAGCAAATACTAACTTGAAAAGCTTTCTGGAAAAGTTTGTTACTAGGAGGGTCCTGCCACATACACTGGAATCTTCTCGCTGCTGACATGCTTTCAGTACTGCCATTTAACAGAAAGATTTTTAGAAAACACAATTACTCTAAAAGAACAGTAAACAAAGGTTAGCAGCAACTGTGGAGAGACAGACAAAGGCCATAAGAAGTGCTGTCTTTCAAGTATTTGGTGTAAGGTATACCTCTAACAGTACACTGGTTGACCAACAAAAGTTTTGAATTCACTGGCTGCATTGAAGAACATTTTAGGTTGAATCTTCTGAGATTTGTTTATTAAGTATCTCAGATAGGCTTAGAATATAAAGCCTAGCAAAGATCAGATTGAATTTCAATAGGAGCAACTCACTCAAGCCCACTTCTGAATAGCAATATAAGAATGAAACAACTGCACGGATCCTGTTGCTCCCTTCCTTGGCACCAGAATGCTACACACATACTTATGCCATAAAACATTTCCAGGTTAAACACAGCAGGCATTTTTTGGCAGAATCACCACATAATCAGACCAGTGTCAGATTAGGTACAAGGCAAGCAGCAGCAGCAACTGTCCCCCCCTCAGCAGCAGCCAGATAGGGCGATGATCCAGCCAAGGGAACACGAGGCTGCCATTGGCAGGAACAGGCCTGTTCTTTTCCACCATCTATTTCCATGTCCTCCCTGCACTGACTCTAGCAATACTGCAGTCACAGTACTAGTCAGGTTGGGTCACCCATCCAACTGCCTTGGCTTGGATGGAGTTTGGCTTGAGCAGGTGGAGGCAGCATGTGAGCTGCTCTCCACACAGATCATGAAATTACATCCTGCAAAGGGTATGAAAACAAATGAGATTATTGCCTATGTTGTAACATTAAACAAAATATCCCTATTCATATGGTACTTTTATTTGGATTTTCTTCAGAAACAGAATACTTGTCTCTACTCCTTTCTCAACTGCAGCATCCAGTCTTGGAATCTTAATAATTAACTCTTGATTTAGAGCAAATGTATCACAGCACTTCTTGATAAAAGAACCACTTTATTTCAGTCGTGATCTCCATCACAAAGTGGCCTTCATAAATATTAAAAAAGCCTTACCACTTTCTGTCTTGTTACTCAGAGAATTTAAGCAAGTCAACATAAACTATCTAGCTCAATAAGAGACAATGCCTTCTCCATTGCTGCCAGTCCTCTATTAAAAACAAGAAGATTACCTGGGAGATATGGTTGATGGAGGACTCCATCCTCCGTAGCTGGGATGCTTGGATGTCCAGCAGTTGTAATACATTGTTGGCCAGCGCATTGATCTGATAAGCAACACTGGCTAGAGACTGAGTTGTGTAGGCTTTGGTCTCTTCTAACGCTTTCCTTTTATCTGGAGCCTGTAAAGCAAAAGAACAAGATGTTTGCATAAGACCAGGAAAAGGGCACGGGGCAAGGGGAAAAGTCAGGAACAAAAAAATACAACCTATATTTAGAAGGATCTGCAATCAAGAAGATCTGACTGCAGTCAAAGTACACTATCTGCAACTATATTAAAAAAAAAAAAAAAATCTCAATAAGGACCAGAGAAAGAATTTAAAAGATAAAAAATAACAATAGTACATGCCAAGAAACAATTTATTCAGTAGAAAAAACAACAATATCATAATTTGTTGGGAGTAGAGTTTCTAAAGCCTGCCCAATCCTTCATTTCTTGAAAAACCTCCAGTTCCCCAAGAACACTGAAATGCAGTTTTTCCTATCTCCTATGAGGCCAAGCCAGCTAAAGACAAAAGTCTTTTCTCATGGTTGGGTGCTGACTACTACTCCTACAGCCCAGGAAAAGGACAGGCAGAGCACCAAGATGACATGCACATAGTGGTCCTGAATGCAGGAATATTTGTGAAATTATTCCTCCTTGTACAAAAGCTTAATAAAGTTTCCTTGACAGCTGAAAAAGTGACTGGGAAAACACACATATTTTGAAGTATCAGAAAATAGGACAGCTTTCTTACAAAAAGAATATAAGGAAAGGATCACTTTCCATTGAAATCACACATTGCTAAGGTAAAGCCCCCAAATCTGTCCCTTAGACATCACTAAGGCAGGTTACTGTTCAGCATCAGCCAATACTTGACTTGAATCGCCTGCCCAAGTAAGTACCTTCTCAATGTCAGCATAGGAGGAACTAACACCATGTCTACTCAAAAAATACAAAAGCCATTGTGAAAGTCCTCCCTGTTTGACAGCATGGGAGCTGAAAGTGGAGACCACATACTTCACCTGTCACCCAACCAGCAACACACAGCAATGCAGAATTCTCTTTTCTTCCCTTTGTAGGAAAGGTGCTCTACATAAGAAAGGTTTTCCAGTATCAGGATGACTCAGAGCTAGCACAGCTTCTTCTGCATTTTATTCATGAAATAGTTATCTCAGTAACCAAAAGGGAAGGTTCATACTAACAGTCTTTCGAGCTAGACTTATATCTATTTTTATTGTTAATTTATTTGAATAACACTCAACACACATTGTATGCAACAGTTACAATATTAAGGACAAAGTCAGGAAACAAAAATTTCAGTTGCGTTCAACTGAGCTCCACGTTTTCCGGTTTCCATGCATTCATTCATTCTTAAATCCTGCCTCTTATTTCTTCACATCAATATTTTAGTTTAACATCCACAGATGTTAAACCTATCCCTAAGTTAAAGTATGAAAAGATATAACAGCTAGTAAGGAATCCTCATATCTCTTGCTTTAAGAAAAAAAACAAAAACCAAACCAACTTAGACTATAATTGAAGTGGATATACTAAGAAACAGCTAAACTACCACGGCATTCCACACTGCATACCACATATTTTTCCCAAATCCAAACTTGTATCAAAAAGCTTTCTTAAAAAGTTTATATAACTACTACAATCAAGTCAAAACTGGTTCTGCACCCAACCAATTGCCACAGTAAAAAGAGAATTAGAGTTTATTTACTGATTCCTCAGTTTACTAACATGTCAAGGTCAAATTATAAGGAACCTGATGATCACTTGCCAGATGATCTTTACAAGCTGCATAACCATTCAACTTTTTCTTTCCTCTACAAACTGCTCCCCATGCAGGCACATCCCCACAACTGTGCCTGTGAGTGTGCAAACCATCTGCCGATCCACTTTCTCTTTCTCAACTAATTCCTACCACCTTCTAATTCACACAGCATGCAACAACATGTAAAAATTTCCTCCAAAAATCAGTTCACACTGTGAAGAGTCTTTGGAAGCCAAATTTTCTGTTGCAAGCACACCAGTCCATACCCTCAAATCCTATTTTCTGACTTCACTTTTCCCTCTTTCTAATCCAGTCCCATGAACTGTGTTTGAAACTCTCTGTAAGATAACACCCCACACTAGAAGAACTGGCTCCATTTGACAAAGGTCAGAAAGCAGCTCATCAGATCACATCAAGACTGGCTGCCCTAGCAGAAACAAATTAATTTGCTTCCTCAGTACCTGGCCTGTGTTGTTCTATATTTTTCAACTTCAGCTGTTAGAATACATGCAAACTCAAACACAGGAAAACNAAAGCCCCCAAATCTGTCCCTTAGACATCACTAAGGCAGGTTACTGTTCAGCATCAGCCAATACTTGACTTGAATCGCCTGCCCAAGTAAGTACCTTCTCAATGTCAGCATAGGAGGAACTAACACCATGTCTACTCAAAAAATACAAAAGCCATTGTGAAAGTCCTCCCTGTTTGACAGCATGGGAGCTGAAAGTGGAGACCACATACTTCACCTGTCACCCAACCAGCAACACACAGCAATGCAGAATTCTCTTTTCTTCCCTTTGTAGGAAAGGTGCTCTACATAAGAAAGGTTTTCCAGTATCAGGATGACTCAGAGCTAGCACAGCTTCTTCTGCATTTTATTCATGAAATAGTTATCTCAGTAACCAAAAGGGAAGGTTCATACTAACAGTCTTTCGAGCTAGACTTATATCTATTTTTATTGTTAATTTATTTGAATAACACTCAACACACATTGTATGCAACAGTTACAATATTAAGGACAAAGTCAGGAAACAAAAATTTCAGTTGCGTTCAACTGAGCTCCACGTTTTCCGGTTTCCATGCATTCATTCATTCTTAAATCCTGCCTCTTATTTCTTCACATCAATATTTTAGTTTAACATCCACAGATGTTAAACCTATCCCTAAGTTAAAGTATGAAAAGATATAACAGCTAGTAAGGAATCCTCATATCTCTTGCTTTAAGAAAAAAAACAGAAGGCAAGCTGTTCATATAAAGTTGCATAACAATCTAAATACAGATTCATAAACAGATGCCTTCTACAGTGCAAAGCAGCAAAAACAGTTTAATGCAATCTGTTGTCAAGATGCAAAATGGCAATTGCCACATCACACAAAATCCATTTTTTTTACTATTTCCAGATGTAAACTAAGCTACCTTTCACCTGAAAAGAATATTGACATTTCTAGTTGTCATGTTCTAGAATAATTAGGTTAGAACCTTTTCAAGCTTTGACAATGATTCAGGCAATTTCACTTTGCAGTTTGCAGTTTAAGAGTTTAGATTAGAAACACCTTGACATTGACATTCAAGGCCAGGTTGGATAGGGCCTTGAGCAACCTGATCTAGTGGAAGGTGTTCCTGGCCATGGCAGTGGAGTTGGAACTAGGTGATATTTAGAGTCCCTTCCAACCCTAGCCATTCTATATAGTCTTTGGCATTTTTTTTAATTAGGACCGCTGGCTTCCACAAGATATAAGCTAGAAGCTTCATAGGAAGCACAATGGGGAGCAGAAAGGAAGAATCCAAGAGCTATGTGGCAGCACCAGGATGAAGCAGGGATTTCAAGCATTCAACTGTTATTTACATCTCTTCACTTTAAGCCAAAACTAAAAGCAGTATAGAAGATAATACACATTTACATGTCTTCAGATACATTAGTATGATACTTGAGTACCAGTTAACTATTCAGATTTAAAGGACCAGACAGTACAAAGGCTGTCAAGGACTTGCTTCCTAAGAGTTCAGAATTATTTGATGGTCTCATTCTTTAAAACCAGAACATCACAGCTTTTCAAGTTTACCTCTTAAACCAAGCTCCCACTTCTCTCCTCAGTTCACCTTTAAGAATCACGTTACTATGGCAAAAATGCAGTTTGAAATTGCTTTTGCATAACTAGATTTAATACTGGGAAAAAAAAAAAAAAACCAAACCAACTTAGACTATAATTGAAGTGGATATACTAAGAAACAGCTAAACTACCACGGCATTCCACACTGCATACCACATATTTTTCCCAAATCCAAACTTGTATCAAAAAGCTTTCTTAAAAAGTTTATATAACTACTACAATCAAGTCAAAACTGGTTCTGCACCCAACCAATTGCCACAGTAAAAAGAGAATTAGAGTTTATTTACTGATTCCTCAGTTTACTAACATGTCAAGGTCAAATTATAAGGAACCTGATGATCACTTGCCAGATGATCTTTACAAGCTGCATAACCATTCAACTTTTTCTTTCCTCTACAAACTGCTCCCCATGCAGGCACATCCCCACAACTGTGCCTGTGAGTGTGCAAACCATCTGCCGATCCACTTTCTCTCTCTCAACTAATTCCTACCACCTTCTAATTCACACAGCATGCAACAACATGTAAAAATTTCCTCCAAAAATCAGTTCACACTGTGAAGAGTCTTTGGAAGCCAAATTTTCTGTTGCAAGCACACCAGTCCATACCCTCAATTTCTATTTTCTGACTTCACTTTTCCCTCTTTCTAATCCAGTCCCATTAACTGTGCTTGAAACTCTCTGTAAGATAACACCCCACACTAGAAGAACTGGCTCCATTTGACAAAGGTCAGAAAGCAGCTCATCAGATCACATCAAGACTGGCTGCCCTAGCAGAAACAAATTAATTTGCTTCCTCAGTACCTGGCCTGTGTTGTTCTATATTTTTCAACTTCAGCTGTTAGAATACGTGCAAACTCAAACACAGGAAAACCCATTCAGGACAAACAACTGAGGGCTCTTCTGTTGAAGGTCTTGACCATATTCAGCAGTCAAGCTAGAGGAAAAGCTTTACACTCAATTTTTACATGCCTTTGCTGTTACTGCTCATGTACATTTAATGAATTCAACAATGCAGAACATTTGTGTTTGCTTTACAAGTAGATACAAGATAATTGTTTAGTTTTACATTTTGGTTGTCTTTTTTAAAAAGACTTCCACCTTTTGTTAATTGATTTCAGATTAAAGAGAAAATTAAGATTGCTAAATCATGTGGCAACTGACTGTAGTAATCTCTATCGTATACCAGCACCCATAAATTAAATCTATGCCATTCAAAGTCATCAATATGTCCATTTATGTGCTCTTCTGCTCATGATGTCATAGATTTTTGACATTTACAGGATGCATACTTTCTGATAAGACAGTGGAGGTTTCAAGTGCTGCTTCCTTCACTAAGCTCTTGCAATTTTAGCTCAGATACCTGGACCCAAACTCAGAACTGAAATTTTTAGTTAAACAAAAAAAAACTGAAAACACACCCAGACAAAACTTTTAGCTTAAGTTAGCTACAATCTACATCACCTTACTTTTCAATCAATTGGAAACACTTCTATAGAAAGGTGAGCAGGAGCTTGTAACACTATGTGGAACTTCTGGATACATTTTGAGTTTGAAGTTGCTGCTTCACTGATGTGGTAAGTTTTTAATAACTTACAAAGCTGGTGTCAAAGGGCTTGCTACTTCCGACTGCCAATAGTAGCAAAAGGCTTCGGCATTTTTAAACTTGCAAAGTGTTTCAATGATTTAAAAATGTAACACAGACACACACTAGAACAGGTTTACATACTGAGCCCAAAGTCAATTTACATTGACTATCAAGGACAGTAAATCCAAAGATCACTGTAAATAACTGAGGAGCTATCTACCGAAATAACTAGGTAGCCCATGAGTACAGGCTGCCCATGCTGCAACATGGTAGACATTTTGGCAGTTATTGATAGTTATTATATCAATATCAGATATAAATGAAGAAGAAAGTCAACCTAGCAAGTCACAGGAGCAAGTGCCACAAGCTTTTATATTTTGAAGAACTTTCAGGAGCCAGCTACCTACCTGGAAGCTATCCAAGGAGATCTAAAAAGACTGTGGTTATTACTAGCAGGTGCTCAGCAGAGAGCATTCAGGGTTTCTCTCACCACAGGTATAGCCTTAAGGGCTATGTATTATTCCAGCATGACAGGGGAAGCTAAGGCTTCAAAATTTACAAATACATGTTGGCTTACACTATGTATGCCATACAGATAAGGACAGAGCATGAATCAGATGTGCCAACTGCCTTCTGGAACAGATTTACTGTGCTTATGCCATACAGCAATCCCACTGAAAAAAATCTCTCTGCAAAGTATTATTCTAGCATTTACTTCAAGAGGATGATACATGGAGTCTTTCTCTAGATTCATAGAGCTACACCAAGCCTAGTATTTACCTGCCTACAAGTTACAGACTGTTCCTCACTGATCAGCATCTCAATTTCTGCATTGGAAAGCAAAGTAAGCCATTAGGAGAGACAGTTCAGAAGTTTAAGCTCAGCCTTTGTCCAACATACTAGCCAAGAGACATCCTCCCATAGCACCACAGGTAAGACTTCAGAGGATCACCAGTACACTTACACAATACACCAACACACAGTACCAATACACTGTTTGTCTTCAATGTAATCAGTCCAAGATCAAACACCATCAGTATTCTTGTTACTGGAACCACCTGCTTTGCCATTTGTTTTGTTACAATGATCAGTAAAAAAGAACTATAGAACATTTTAAAAGAAAGCATTTTATGTGGTGAGAAGGAACAAGAAGGGACTTGGTACAAGCACAGCCTGACAAACAACAGGGCGAACCCAGCACTTACGAACAGGGGAACTAAACCCAAAAGCTCACATTCTAGAACACAGGGAAATCTGAACTTAAATCCTGTATCAGGAAAATCAGTACGATAATGCATGCAGTAGAAATAGGTTCAAGTGCTTTACTGAAGTGATTTGACAAAACTTCTCATTTTGTGTTACTTTTCTGCCATTCCTGAATATGGGAGGAATTCAAGGAGGACAGGGGGATGGGGTGTTGAAAGCTCAAGCTTTTCACTACCGTGTAACATTCAAGCTGTTAGCAACAGCGTATTGCAGTCACTGAACATGTCCACCTACTGTCCACGACCTTCTCTCCAGGGAGACTGCCAGTCAATCCTTCCCTGACAATAAAAACAAGAAACAGAACAGACTATCCAACACACCTCTCCTGACACACAGTGAGAAGTGGTGTCAAAAGTATTAAAGCTCTCAACCACTCAAATAACTGATTGTTTCAGTAGTATGAAGGAATTTAAAGACAGGGGAGGCACAGAAGAACACCTAAGCATTCAAAACAATTCTAGAGCCCAAGATCCCTCATTACAGTAACCCCAAAATTAAAACCAGGATGACAAATTCTTTCAAGTTCATACAGTAAACAGCAATTCTTCTCATCTACTGAGGCAAAAATCCTCAGTAAACACAGCCAGGCTAGTATCTACAACTCATGTGAACTTCCTTCAAGCATCCACAACAAAAAGGTCCAGTGGTATGAACTAATACTGTGTCTGTTGAATTTCTCCAAGATAAGAGGCAGGAATTCAGCTATAACAAACACAGAGGAACAGGCAGAACTTGAAATATCTTCCCCCCAGGTAAAGACCTTGCACAATAAAGCCAGCATTCATTCAAGGTACCAGAGGATAAGGGCATCACCACTACAGTAGCAACCTACACTACAGCCCACAAGCAAGATTTCAGTCTGTTTCTTTCTAGAAACACTACCTTGTAAAAAAATATTTACTAGTCACATACTCCACCTCAAGGGTTGAAGCCACATACCAATTTATTGTAGTTTGATATTTAACAAGCACTGTCTATAATTCACAAGCTGTTTCAGGCAGGCCCTTCCCCCAAATCCTGTACATGCTAGACAATCAGCTAGAAATAAATCCTTCACTTCCATCAACAATATTCCCCTGACCAGTCCTGAAAAGCCTTGATAGCAAATTAGCATTTCTATGGGCTGAGACCAATTTGGCCAATCTGCCCGTGCGTGCTCTTACTGATTACTTTTACTTGGAAGTCGCTTTTCATTCTGTTGATTTATCTGTACAAATAAAAGTCAGTTTTCCTAATTATTTTCTCTTTTTCAAAGGTAGAGGGTGAAAAGTTTCTTCATTAAGGGGAGAAGTTCATTCCAACGTAGAGTTTAATGGACATGAATATCTTGCATATGTACACACATAGATACATACACACACACCCCCACAGTGGTAAAAGTGTGCCAGTACTGACAAGAACACATGCAAGATATGTCCTTTAATGTACCTTCCCCCCAAAATAAAATCGTGTTTCACTTTCCCAGATACATTGATACAGGTTATCATCAGATTCCAGCCTAATCATGTTTTTGAGATTAAGCTTTCAATAACTACCTTATCCTCATATATGTTATTTACTTACACTAAGTCCACATAATGCAGCATTCACAACACTCTGATGCAGACTTTAATAGGTCTGCAAAGGAGGGCAGAAATAGCCTACAAAAACTTTGGGGTTTTTTAACTGTAAGTAACCTGGGGAAAAAAAATCAACTTAGGAATTCCATTTTAATCTAGGCTGCAAATGTTATTTGCAAGACATGAATCTATCCAATAGGAGTGTGATTTACAAAGCAATGCCGACTCTGACAGATGGAGCCTGGGAAGATACATGCCAGCTGCTCTGTTAGCAGCATTTTCTGCCCAATGCAGCAAAGAGTGCTCATGTTGACTCTAGACTAAACCACTCCCCTTAAAAGAAAAAAAAAAAATCTATATATATTTATATTGTCAAAAGCACAATTTTCAATTCTCCTACCAAATCCATTAGAGATGTCACAATAAACATATATGTTGACACAATACATTGCTAATGTCAGTTGTTAGACTGTTAGACTGTGTACAACCAAAATAGCAAACAACACAACTAAAAGTGATAGAAACAGACATGCCCATGTGTCATTTTCACACAACCCTTGTACACTGAATTAGTAAGACTTCAAGACTACATACGCCACAAGCTTAAGAAATTTGGTCTGAGTTTTATTTTCTGTTTTACATGATTTTGACAACACAAGCTCCAGGACAGGACAGAAACAAAAGCTTCCATTAGCACCTACAATTGCTTCAAAATGACACTTTCAACTTCCTTGCAATGCCTATGATTTACTTTATGACATCAAACAGAAAACTTTCTTCAGAGCTGACACAAAGCAGGCTCTGACATCATGAACATCATCCAGAGCTAGAAATATGGATTTATGCCACCCTCAGACTGCCAGCCAGGAAAAGAAACCCTTGGCACTTCTATAGCAGTCTTTCTTCGTTGACACTAAGAAAGCTATCCAAGGCTTTGGAGAGTTTGATTATTTCTGCATGCTCGACAGCATATAATAGGGAATTAGAGAACTTATGTTCCATTTGTTTCTTTACATATTATCTCTAAAACATTGATCTTTTGCTTTCTGTTTGTAATGGGGCTTGAAATTAAAATGGCTTTATATTTACTTTCTTAAGTGCCAATACCAAACCAAAAATTTTAGCTCCATCTAACTAGTACATGCTCCCTGGTAATCAGAGATTTATTTTTCACCTTTTTTGTGGAAATAGGAAGGAGATGCTTTAGCATTTACCAGTTACCTTAATAACCTCTTCATAATAAAATGGTAGCAACACAGAATCTAACTGCAATGAAAAAGTCAAATTCAGATTTTCATCCCATGCAAGCCTTTGAATCAAGGCAGCTCAGAGTACCTGTTTTGGGGCAAAACTCTTCAGTTCACACTGTGTGAAAATGTTAATTTTCATACTACTGGTAACAATGTTTCCTTCTATATATTTTATTTACTTCAGTTTACTCTCAAGGACTGGCAAGTGCTTATACAGCCAAAAGGTTTTTGGTTGGTTTGTTTGTTTGTTTTTTTTAATTTTGATGAAGCAAACTGAAGGAATAAGACCAGAATACTACAATAAATCCTTAGCTGAAGACAAGCAACATGCTAAAATTCAATGATCTTTTAGAAACAAGCTTCCAAGACTACTTTATTTCCAGATCCTCACTGCTTCTAGGCAGGCCTGGAATCATACCAGACAGGGATTGGACAAAGCAAGTTTAAAACAACAAGATTGAGCATAAAGAATCAAATTACAGTGTCACCTCAGCATGTCCTGCTATCACAGATTATATCTATGTCAACAGTGCTCCAAACCCATCCAACAGGGTAGCCTCAACCACTGTTTGCAAGACAGCTACGTACTGAATGCCAGCATCTGCAAAAGGGGCAGTCCAAAAGCAAGCAGGCTGTAAGCTACACCACAAAAAGGTTTTTCCAGATTGATATGTCACAGAAGAAACAAAGAGGGAAGTGGGGAAGGAAAGGACGGAAAATCATTGGCAGCTGGAAAATTATTAGCAGTCCTGTCCAGCTCCAAGGAGCACCTCAAGGCACTAGAATGCAGAGCCAGGAGTTACACAGACCTTTTAACATCCAGCAAATTCCAAGAAGGGTTCTTATGTTTAAGAAAGTCACTTTCAAAATGCAGATGCTGCCCAGATTTTACAGTTCAGGAAGATCCCAAACATCCCAGTATCTTTAAAGCGGAGAAGGGGGCAAATTCTCTTCTCATCTTTTGTAGCACTACACTGCAGACTATTTAGTGTCATGACAATCAATATACTCACTCCAGCAGGAAGATATCCAAAGGCTTGCACATCTTAGCACAACATGCTTACATCAGAAACCACAGTTTTGTAGTAGCTTCCTTTCACAACAAGGCAGACTCTCACACAGCACAGAGACTACACAGCAATCTCATGGTAATAAAATAATGGACTGCAATATAAAGACAGATTGTTTTTACAGTAACTTCCATGTCAGTGAGAAAATCAACCTCGTATCTGTTTGTTACTCACATAGGCAGCTGTTAATATTGCTTAGACTTTTACATACTCATATACCTCACTATACAATTTTTATCTGATAGTGGTTGTAAGCACACTACAGTTTCTTTTTGAAGAATTGCTTTCTGTTACATTAAAGTTTGAGCCTATGGTTAGCAACAGCATTTCAAAACCTTATACACATAAGATCACTTGAATTCTAGGTTATTTCAATTGCAGAAAGTAGGAATTTAGCTCCTCAAAAAAACAAACACACACAACAGAACAAAACAGATGGCTCATGAGAATGGAGAGGAGGGGAGAGAGGAATGGTAAGTCAATAAAATACTAATGTTTCTTCTCCCCAGAAAACACAAACAGGACAGCAGGTAAAAAGTGAAATACGGTAACCTCCACATCCAGCAACAGATAAAACTTAACTTTCAGAAACCAAGAGAAGACAGACAGCAAGTTCTCCAATATGAAATAAAGCGTCAAATTCAGGAGTAAGGGGGTTCGTTTCATTTTCATTTGTTCATTTTCAGGCACAGGTCTTGGAGAGTCAGTTGCTGTAGTGTTAGCACAGCAGTAGTTCAAGTGAGTAACTCATCTTAGAAACACAGCTGCAGTGCCTCTGCCAGACACAATTAGAGCAAATATTTCTAATCCATGTTGAAAGTCCCCTTGGTGTTTTGAAGCTGCTCCTTTTTGATTTTAAAGACTGCTTCCCCTTCACAAACCAAGTAGAGGAAAGCAGCTTTAGGCAGATGCAAGAGGTACAAAAAGTCATACAGATGACAGCAGCACTTCCATAAGATGAGACGTGTGAGAAAAGTGACATCCACATCACATCATATCCCCCCTCCAATAGTAACTCTACCCTTGAACTATTCTATTCCAGCATTTGTAGGAAGGCCACCAGAACACCTTGCTACTGTCTAGTCTGTACCAGCTTGACAGAGAAGTGGCTTTATGAGAGCCACAGAGGAGCCATGTCCAGAGAAACGGTCCTTCCATAACAGGAACACATCAGCCACAGCTGAACATCCCCCATACCCACACTGCACCCATCTGCACATCCCTGTTTCCCAAAGGAAGTTGCCCCCACCAAGTTAAAACACAGGGGACGACAAGGGAGGACATTCACAACCAGGGAGCAGCATGTGGGATACTATCTGGCATATCCAATGCCATCAAAGATTGGGATGGCCTCTCTACACTGCAAGAGAGGCAGAAGTAGTCCAAGCAGATTATGTGCCAATTACATCTGCTGGCAAGGCTTAGCTACCAGAGATAAGATTTCCTACTACAAGGTCAGTAGATGTGAACAAGCTCAAGACTGAACAATTACATTTCTCAAGCTCTGTTCAAAACTCTTCATAATAGCAGTAAGTGGCTGTGTCAGTTGCAAGAAGAAATTATACCCTAAAAACATGTAAATAAAATCCTGCATGCATAGAGGGATAGAAAAGGAAAGGCTTTTTACACAAGAACAGCCTAAACACTTTATGTATGTCCAAAGCAAAACTGAAGACTAGACTTTTGCAACCTCCCAACTCCTACAAGAGGAACTGCTTTTCAGCTTCCCACCTTGTAATTTCTTAAAACAAAATTGGAAAGGAAAAAAAAAAAACCTGTTATGTTCAACAACTGCAGAAATCCATTTTCCTAGTCACAAAAGAATTTTCTTATCATCATGAATGGCCACATTTTCACACCCATTACACTTAATGATGATGCATTTTTCTTAATCTTCACAGTGGTTAGTTTGCATTTAATCATTTTCTGAGGAGGCAAGAAGCCTAAATGAGTATCTTTTGCTCATTATTTATGTTCTCTTTCCATAACTCCTTCACAACTGCTACATTAAACACCTCTTCCCTTCCAATACCAATTTTAAAAAGCCTCCTGCTTTGAGACTGACAAGCATGACTCACAGTATTCCCCACATTCATTCCCCCAGGCCTCGTGGGATGTTATACAGCCAATAAGTACCTGATCCAGTTCATACTCCCCCACTCTCAGCACTGCTGCAGTAACCCCTCACAGCAATCTGAGAAAAAAGTAAAGCTACCTCTGCAGCTGTCTGCTGTAGGTAGGATGCAAACAGTAACAGTATTTGCTTTTAATGTTTTCCTATCAGACGACCTTCAACAAGACAAGAGGACACAGTCTTAAGTTGTGCCAGGGGAGGTTTAGGTTAGATGTTAGAAAGAATTTCTTCACGGAGAGGGTGATTAGGCTATGGAATGGACTGCCCGGTTTTCCCATTTTCTGTCAACAAGGCAGAAAGTTATGCAACACAGATCATTCTTTATCAAGTCTTAAGCCCCCTTTCCATGCCCAAGGGACATGCTCAAACCACACCCCACATCCAGGACCAAAACCAGAAACTTTTCTCTCCTCAGCAGAGCAGCAGCAGCAGCCCACAGGTACCATATCCCTGCATGCCTGGCTCCTATCCCCAGCTAATGACCCCCTCTCATAATTAAAACAAATACCTCCACTAGTCTCAGAATGGACTGTATTCACTGTAGAGTACTGTCTAGAGCTGATTTTAGAGTTCTTGCTCATGGATCCAGGTTTCAAAAGAGGGAACATGTGCTTGAAAGCTGTCCATTGGCTCTTAACCTTCTACACTGGTCCAAAAGATGGACTGTTAAAAAGGAATGAAATACATATCTAGAAATAACACAGCCACTACTCAAGTGATACAAGACTTCTTACAAAGTAAGTAGCACTGTATGAGCCCAAGCTTCAACTACATCTTTGGCAACAACAGTTTTCTCTAACATTCAAAGCTTAAGACACCTTAGAAATCAGACAAAATCTGTTGCCATTTAAGACAACATGTATTTGCAATGCTCCCAGACAAGTTTCAGGACTACTGCAGCAACCTGATCATCTCACTGGTGGGAGAACATATGGTACACTGCAGCAGGAAACACACCCACGGTATTTGAAGAGAGTTCTTGTGGAGCCAAGCATTTCCAAACCAGACATATATTTTATGGAATGTAGCTAAAGCCAGGAGTTTGCATCACAGAAACAGTAGCTCCTCCCAGATTTAGAAAACCTGCAAGTCAGCCAGCAAACCAAAAGCCAAACAATGCCCAGGCAGGTCTCCAAGGATCTTGCCAACATAAATGCATTATCTATAATATCTCTATTTGTTATAGTCTGATAATCTCTGGATCTTGGCTGAAGCATCATCCAAGCCACCTGCCACAAGGTCTCACAGTGGGAACACTGGAGGCTCTAACAGCATTTTATAAAAACCCTTCAGTATCAGGTCCAACTATGCTTTGTGGATACACACTGACTAATGTATGTCAACAGAACTTCATTCCCCCTGACACATCCACCTATTTCTCACTAATAAAAAATCCAAAGCCCTTCAAGCATAAAAGTTCCATTAAGCCCTTTCCACTCCTTGGTCTTAGAGTAACAAAAGGACCATCTTCCTGAACAAGAGAGATTTCTTATAAAAATCAACTGGTAAAGAATTGTCTCAAGACAAATACAAGTTGGTGGATTTGCTGAGCCCAGACAAAGAGGTCAAAGGATGAAGGTGAAAAGAAACACACACACACCACACTTGCCAACAGCTAACAGAAAACATTATCTTGTGAAACACTAGTGTGAAAAAAGCCAGAAGAGTTTACAGTTCAATTTTTTTCCAAGGATATCAAATAATTATTATGCTTCAAGTAGTAAACAACAACAAAAAAATTAACTATTTATACTCTTAAGACCACCCAGTAAGAACATTACATCCAACTCTAAGGATGTCAAATGAGCATTTGTTTCAGTAAGCCTCCTTTGCCTAGATTCTGAGATCTCTCTCTGCTCTCTTTACAGAAGCAGGAACAGCACCACACGACTCCTATTTGCCTTCAGGTTACGATACAATTCGGAAAGTGATGTGGACACTTTTTCCTCTTGAGTTCTTTATCTGCTGGTCACTACAGTATTAGAGCCTCCTCACACACCGAGCAGCATGCTCACTCTTTAACTTCTGCTGTAGAAAGAGTACACGGAGTCGATTATTTTGGTCTCTTTGGAGAGAGATGGAGGGAGGAAGCAAGAGGGAGGGAAGACACTGTCACAGACATATCTGCTATCTTAACATAAGGAACATACTGAAGCTCTGCCACTTTGAAGAGAAGAAAACCTTTACTTTTAGAATATTCCACCATGGCAGAAGATACAGCACAGCCTGCATCATCTGTGGCTGTTATGAAGATACTTAATATCAGGACAGGCCCAAACCAAGACAACTTTTGAATTTCAGACCCACAACTCAACACTTACTAACTAAACGTGTTTGATCGGGAATCTTAGACAAGAATATTATTGAAACAAACTCACCTTGTAAGCAGCCAATCTTTTTCAGAGTAAAGCTACCTTGTTTTGCCAGCTTAGCCAGCAGACTGGCTAGCAATTTTATCTCATGTAAAATTCAATCTCTGTTAACAAGTTGCACCTGAAAAAGCTGCACTCATGTTCAGCTCCAAGCTGAAATTCTCTTGCAGGGTCCCTGCCTGCTATTCTTCTAAAATATTGCCATCACAGTAGCAAATCTACACTCTATGATAGCTCCTTTTATCAGCATTAAGAACTTGCTTAAGTAACGAGAAACACTATTTGCATAGTTTCAAACAAAGTTGGCATCTACACTCTTATTAATTAACCCAAGGAAACAAAAGGCATTCTGTCTAATACCAAGAGGAGGAGTTTAAGTCTTCTGTTTTTTATTTGCTGTACAATATATGGATTCTACCTGTTAGAAGTGCAGTATCTTGTGTTTCACAACCTGGTCCTCAGCTGATGAAACACTTGACTGAGCCCCTCCAGCACAGTCCAAAGGGCATGACAACAGGCTGGAGATGAAGGAGGAAAGGCACCTACAGACACCATCTTCTTCTACTACTACAAATTCAGCAGACACTTCCCTTTAGTTAGGGGTGGAGGAAAGGGAGGATCCCTGTGACCAAGCCCGCCCACCCACCTGCCCATCCACCTCTGTCATCAGTGCTCAGATTTGGGGGAGGCAAGGTAGAGGTGGAAGGAGCAACATCAGAAGAACACCATCCTGGGTAACACAAATAGTTAAGTAAGCAAGAATGCTCAGCTAGTTATGAACAAGCCTGGGCACTGAGTAACTGAGGGCCCACAACTCATCTCCTACCAACTAACAACAAATAAAAACCAAACCATCCTCTTATCAACTCCAAGTTACTAATCAAGGCCTGAACACAGGCAGAGAAAGATACCCTCTTATCCCTCAAGGATGTCTTGCTATATCAGACCTGACTCTTTGTAAACACAGTTGTTCTGCAGATAAGTAAGATTTCAGTTACCACAACTGTCAAAACACAGACTGCTTTCACTTACAGGAATGAGACTGGTATCTTCTTGTGCCTCTGCATCCATCAACACACAGACAGAGGGTACTGTGAGCTTTATGTAACTCCAGAAGTTTGCAAAGCCAAAAATTATATTCTCAAGGTTCTTATGAGAAGGCACATGTAAAACTCTTTAAAAGTAATTGCTGCTAAGAGTTCAATGATGATTGCAGGTGCATGTTTTCCCAAGGGATCAATTGTAGTCTCTGTGAACACTGTCTGTGCATTTCTGAAAATATGTACTTCTTGCTGTGTTGTAGTATAACAGAGGCATTTAAGAAAGAAGGGAGAGGGCTGTAGGGAGGAAACCCTTGTGCACAGTACTAGAAGTCCAAACAATCAGGTTCTGTTCCCAAATCTGACAACATGTCCCTGTATGACCTTCCACAAGTCAGTTATAAATTCTGTGCCTCCATTTATGTTTCTGTAATATGAGGACAGTTCAAAATACTAAACAAAAATATTGAAAAGTTGCACCATTTTTTTTTCTAGAGTTCAGGGGTTTTAGTAGTTAAATGCGTAGCACAGATACTAACAAGAACTTTGTCCTGTGGTACAAATGCTTCCTGGTTTACACAGCCTGCTCCTGTACTCCTACCTTCATTACAAGGTGATACACTTTATGAATCCTCCTCAAGGCCCATCTCTTTTCTCTTTACTGTAAGAGCTACGTAATGCAACAAGCTCCCAGAGAACTGGAGGGAGGTAAGTATTAGATACTTTTCCCTCTCATTCATGTCTTGCTTCCTTCCAGCTCCACAGGGCTCAGCACAAGGAGCACAGCACAGAGAGCAAGGATCATGCTCAGTATACACAGACAACAACCTGCAAGCTCCTGCCTTCCAGGGTGTGAGCACACAGAAAGGAGCAGGAAGCACTCCTTTTGCAGAAGAAGCAGTAAACACCTCTAAAAGCTTATCCCAAATCCACTTTACTTCAATCTATTAAGGTGCAGCGCAGAGCAGACCCAATCATCTGCTGAAATGCTAATGGGGAAAATGGATCAGGAACAGCAGCTGACAATTTGCTGGCTTCTTGAACCAAATATACTAAAATTAAAAGAAATATTTCTAATTTGGAAAAGGTTGTCTTGTATTATCTGCCTCCTTTGCACACAAAGCAGACATACAGGATCTGTTTCCTGTATACACAGGGTACGCACTTGCTGATTCAGTAAAGTTGCACTATTGTCTTACTGCTGCTTTCAAGCTAAACATCCATCTGTATTTTCCAGAACACAGACAACACACTAGCACAGAAGACCTATGCTACAAGTCTAATCTACCACACCTACACCCAAATTATCATTATTTTTTAAACTAGGCACACAGAACAGGCAGTGCCTTTTGAACTAAGCCCTTATGCATTACCTTAAAAAAACCCCAGTGTTTAAATGTTAGCTAACATCTTTCCTTAAAAAATATGATTTAAATCTACACAGGAGAGTGGATGGTACATCTATATTTTATCTCAATGCTCTCAAGCTCTCTCAAGCTATTTTGATGTTACAGAAAGTGAACTGGCTTAAATTTTTGTTTTTGTAAATTCTGCCAAGTTTAGCAATGAAAATCACTGTATTTACTTGCAATACAAACTAATTAAACTATGAACACAAAATCATGCAAGTTCTCACAATGTATTAGTGACAATTAAAGTTTACCCTTCTAAAGCAGGTCATTTCCTGAATTAGGCATTCTGTGTGAACTTCTTTGTACCGAACTAAGCAAAGCCACTTCCCAGTACCAGGCAACTAAACCAAGCATCAGGTCAGTTACTAACATTTAAGGAAAAATAAACACCATGAAAAAAGTTATTTCCTTTTCAATACATACTATCTACTGCAGAGGCTGCATGTTCTGTGCTTCCTATTTAACAGACAGGATTACTTAATGCATACTAGAAAATAACCATTTGTAGAACTTCTGGGACGCAACATTTCTGCTGAACCCCGTAAGTTTATTATTCTACCTGCTGGTAAGAGACTAAGTTTTCTGTACAAGGAATTAAACTGAAATCTTTCTCTGCTTTTGCCTCTTTTAACCGTGACAGTTTGTTAACTCACCGTTCAGTTTCCACATACCAGTTGGAGGCTACAGAAGGAAGTAACATGACAACAAAAAACCACACATTTAGGCAACACAGAGCTTACTTCCTTAAAAGGTCTTTCACTTATTTCCTAAAGCTGCTAGATCAACCCACTAGAGACCATCAAGATGAGAATTTACGTAAGTAGTAAGTATTCTGTAGTACGTATTCCAAGCTATTAATTCAGAGGTTCTCACAGTTGTATTAATATAATATTTGAGCTAAAAAAAAAAAATAAAAATCTTCCCAAGTGGCCTAGAAGGAGAGTGACTGACAAAAACTGCGTATCTGCCTACAGATACATAAAACAGTAGGGGAGAGTTGTAAGCAGTGCTTCATAGCACCAGAGAGGCACCTCTGCACTACACCAGTCAACTCAATGTCTTCAAAACAAAGCCATCGGTGCAGTAACACTGGAGATGTGGGGTTCTGGTGTCATTTCTAATACTTCATAAGCTAGTAGTTATTGTAAGCAAGTTCATTAAAACTGAAACTTACTAGATTCAACCAGGAAACTGATCAGACAATCTCTCTGAAAGTTCTGCAATTTGGTTTCCTTTACCTTTTTTCTGTCTTCCTCTCTCTCCTATCCCTCCAACACTGCCATCAAACTCTGTTCTCTGTACAGCACTACTGACACTACAAATATTCCTTAGAAACTTATTTTTCTGCTTCTCTCAAATTCTCAAATTCTCTTCCTATCAGATAAACCTTCTAGATAACCAGAACACACATGGTCTGCAGGGCAAATTGCATTACTATCTCACATTCCAATTTATTCACAATTTGTCTTCACAAAAAACTGCTTCCCAGATTTCTCTGAGCAGTGCTTTTCAATTTGAGAGTTCCAAATGCTGTCATCTTTCCTAAATGCTACAGTACAAGGATGATTCCTGTCAGAGCTACATTCACAACTAAGTGCCATTCAGGTGAGCTCCCTCCTTCACCCACCCTCCCCCTTTTTTTTAAAGGAAAACGAAAATACATCGAAGACAAATTCTCTTGAAAAAAATGAAAAAAAATCAGCACAACTAAAATCAGAGCTATTCCCTGATAAGAGACAAGATTTGTATGTTTTCAGATCAAATAATATACCTATGGCTTGAATATACCAATACTGAGGATGGGGAATTACTTTCCTGTTGAAGAGAGTAAAAAATATAAAACCTAACACTGAGAACACCAGGAGTTCTGAATAAATATCTGAGTGCTCTTACAAATGCAGCAAAGTTGCCAGCACCAGTGTTCAGAAGTTCCAACTCAGTGCCACAGAGCAAAGTGGGTGACAGCACACAGTAAACTTTTCTTACTAAGAAGGAGTAACCTTTCCCACAGAAAGAGAGTAAGCTCTCCAAATTCAAGCCCATCCAAACTCTAAGATGCCAGACTGAAACAGTTACATGCTGCAGAATGAGTTACAATGCACAGCCACTTCTGAACTATTTTAATACTCACTTCATGGACAGGTTGTCTGTTCTGGCCTGCATTTCTTATAAAATGTTCAATTACATGACATATAAACTTCGTATTATGTGATGGTTAAGCCTCCTCCTCTCTTTTTCTTCCTCCCCACATCTCATAACCCAGTGCCCTGTGTCATACTGCCTAATCCTGCACTGGCCCCACCAGAGGCACTGGACTATAATCTGTTCAGTAGTCCAACTGGAGAGCAGATGGCTTTGGATAAAGTGATGATTAAAAAAACCCCACTCCATCACATATTAAAACCCCATGCAATTTTAGCAATATATTTGACATTTTTTACTGAGTAAATGTACAATGTGTATACAATATAAGTATACATTTTTCAAAGCTACTGCAGAAGTCCTCATTAGGAATTCTACAACTCCAGCTTCCTTTTAAAATAGGTAAACACAGCTGTATGCAGATAAAACAGACTGTACCAACACCACATCCAGATGACCTTGATACTTGAGGTGAAAACGAGCTACCAAATTAAAAAAAAGAAAAAAGAAAAAAATTAAAAACTATCCCACATGACCAGATGGGAGCCACCACAAGTATTGGGGTTTTTTGGTTTGTTTGCTTGAAGAAAAGACAAGTTTTCAGACTCTGAAGAAAATGATGTAACTGAAGAATCTGTAACTCTCTGACATAGGGAAAAAGTCAGAAGCAGGAGACAGGTCAAAACTTGTGTAGCAATTACCATGCTCATGTATTTGTCATATTTCCCATGAGTAAAAACCAAATGAACCTCGCCTCTCTGAAGCATTTCTATCAGCAGCTTTTTTTGGGTGGAGCCAACAACTCGGAAGAGTAAATAGCCATTAACTCATACTACCTCAGATACCACAAAAAATCTTAAAAATATGGCTTGCTAGAGCAGTTTTTATCCAAGGAGATTATTTTTTAAAATACTTCATATTACTGAAGCTGTGTTTTCAAATTTTCTACTTCATTACTAAAAACAGTAAGTCTACCAACAACTATGGATGCCAGAGAATTTATGAACATATGCTAAACACTCATCAGAGGTAGTCTAGCATTAGGTTCAACAAGTTCGCTTTAAAAGAAGTCTAGTAAATAAAGTGGAGTTTATTTACTTTTCCCTTTCAAATTTTTTACTAAGAAGATGATAATACTTGGAATTTGTGGATCTCTGAATGGCGCTGTATCCACACCATTACGACTACATACACAGACTTACAGAGTTATGTGCTGCAAATATAATTAAACTCAATTGTGCTTGAAGCAGCTTTACAAAGTAGACTTAAGCAAGGCCAAGAAGCACTGGCAATTCGCTGGGGAAAAAAATCCACCCCGACTGGCGCAGACAAGCTACAAGCAGCGGAGCCTCCTCCAGCACCGGAGACCCGGTCTGAGATCATTACTGTGGGGTGCTGGAACTGCGAAGCCTAGGAGAGGCACAGATTGCCATTTTGAAGCACCACCCCTGCCTCTCACAGCAGTGCCGGCAGCTTCCTGCCCCCGCACACGGCTCAGCGCGGCGAGGCAGGACCCTCCGCGCTCCCCGCCAACAACGCGGTTCCCTCGGCCTGGCCGGGAGCCGCACGCCGATGGGGAGGACCCATTGCACGTCTCCGACGGCGGATCCCCTGGGATGACTGAACTACGTGATGTCACCCGGGTGCGGGGCCCCTTCCGCCCCCCGAGCCGCTGCGGATGGCGGCCGCGGCTCTGGCGGAGGGGCCGCCCGGCTCCACGTGAGGCGCTCGGCGCGGAGCCTCAGCAACCGTCACCAACCGCCGCCCCGGGGCCCGCCGGCTTCCCCCGCAGGGAGCCGCGCCGCCGGGAGGAAACCTGAGATACCGGGTCTGAGCCGGCCACACGGAGAGGCTCGCCGGCCCTCACACCCCGCTCACCCCCCACCCCGGACCAGGCAGGTCTCCGGGATGTGACTCATAATAAATAAATACAGAGGAAAGAAAAAAAAAAAAAAAAAAAAAAAGAAGAGAGAAAAAAAAATAAAAAAAGGTTCAAGNAAAAAAAAAAAGGAAAAAGAAAAAGAAAAAAAAGAACAACCCCGCCCCTCTGCAAAGCAAGCCGGGAGCTGTAGGCAGCGCCGTGCTGCCCAGGGCGCATGCGCGGGGTGAGGCAGGGCGGGCACTGCTCATGGCCGCCGCCCACGGACGCTCTGAGGAGTCGGCGGTACCGGGCGGTACTCTGAGTCGCCCGTCCGCCGAGAAGGGCGGCAGTATGGCTCATTGACCGTCCTTCTGGGCACATGGAGACGAGAGGGGAGCCTTGTGTCCTTTTTCCAGCCCCCCCCCCCCCCAAAAAAAAAGCCCCAGCAGTGCTGCCCTGAGGCAGCGCCTCTCTTCCGGAGAAGCCAAAAGGCTCTAGGAGGGAAGGGCGGTCCTGGCTATCCAGCCTCCCATCCTCCCGTCAGGATAGACATTTCTATGGCAGCACAACTGGTAAAACGGTAGGAGCATCGCGAGCAGGGGTAGTTAGTGTCCTCCAGGGGTTATCCCAAGCGGGAGGGGGAAATCAAAAAACCTAAGATGTTTAGGTCTTCGTGAAGCCTACCCCTGAAGTAATAATTGTCACTTAGCTGTTTTCTGGTTTAGTTTCGTAAGAAGGACTTAAATGAGGTAAATACATTATTCCTGCTGCACTTTTACCTCAGTTGTTAATCACTGTTCAGGGCCTGCTCTGGTTGTTGCAAAGGTATGGAAGATAAGGGTTTGGTGATTATTTAGTAAATCGTTCTTGCATGTGTTTGGGTTGGTTGGGATTTTTTTGGTTGTTTTGGTTTTGTTGTTTTTTTTTTCTAAACAAACTCCTGTATCTGTGATCATACCAGAAGAAAAGCCAATAGCAGCAGGTGGCCTCTATGCTGGGATGTCCAAGCCTGCCTTTGCAATGAGTAACAGGCCCAGAAGAAGCTGTTTCCAAGTCCAGTTATTCATGCCTTGGCATTGTGTGCTGTGTGTACTCAGTTACAAACACAACTGGTAACAGTTCTTGCATTTTAGAATCTGCAGAGAAACCCACACAGCAGTGAAGTCAGCACATTTTGGGAAGAAATATTCTGAAACACATTGGAGTAAGAGCAGAGTGCCTCATCTCTGTGTAATCGTATGGTATTTTGCATGTACTCTAGAGCCTAGCTTTGGTTTGCAGCACTAAAACCCATTCTGGTTGGGATCTTTTGGTGTACCTGCTAATGAGTCTATGTCAAGTTGGAGAGAGGAAAAATAGATCTCCCTTCCTGTCTGAGGTCAGCAAAGTCCAGCATCTTGGTCTAGAACCATGGAAGTGAGGATGAATGGCAGAGAGCTGGTAAAGAATGGTGGACCTGGAAAAGTCTGTGCAGCTGGAGTTACAAAAAAACTCACTCTGGCTGGGAACAGGTAGACAGCTGCTGAGATATTTGAGTATTGTCTGGGGTAGTAGAGGAAGGAGCTGGTACATTTGCAGCACTTGCTATTGAATAGAAATGCATCCACATTTCTGTCTTCTCATGGTTAATTCATTTGGCAGCTTAGCAAAACTGTTTCCAAAGTATCTCCAACAACTCTCTTTAGGACATCATGTAATTTCCAGTACAACATTTTATTTTGGATTCCAAGCACTCTTTTAATGTAAAATAATTGCATTTAATCTGTAACAGTTTTGACATACATACAGACTTTTAGTGGGTCCCAGAGCTAGTGTGATCAGAAACCACCTTGTGTGCTGGCTTGTCCTTGTTTCCAGCTATCATGATACAAAGACAAATTCAATTCCTCTGTTCAGTCTGGCTGCAAATTGCCTAAAACCCATTGGCTTGGATGAGTCTGTAGTTGCTTACAGATCAAAGACTGACTTCAGGGAAGCTGTTAACATCCTCAAATGTAGCACAACTGCTGTTGACTGCTCTTAAAATGCTATTGCTGCCCTTGTATCAAGAGACAGCAGATACGTTGGGTCTTGCAAGTCAGCTTTTTTTTAGTGTGAGAAAAAACAGTGGTGTGTGTTTTGCTAAATGCATTGTGCTTGGCTTCTGGGGACAACTTTGTCCTACAGGCAGATGACAGGACAGAAGCTGAGCTGGGGAGTGCTGGCTTCCAGAAAACTGTCATCTCAAACACTCAAAACTGTCATCTGCTGGATGGGAGGTTCCAGGAGGGTTTACAGCCCCTTGCCCAGCAAGGGATCTCGACCCAAAAGGCCTTGCACAAACAAAAAACCCATTACCAGCTCCACCTCCAGATGTGCACTGGAGAAGACCTTGGAAGGGCGCGTCAGAGGGCGCCACCTTGTGACATCTGCACTGAGACCTTCAGCTGCCTCTGATACCCCAGCTCTGTGGGCAGAGCTCTGGTAGGTACAGAAACACCCAGACTGGCTCCACACTGAGCTGCCTCAGCTCCAGCAGGGCGTTTTAATTTAGTGCCATACAACCACCGCAGTAGTGCTGCGAGGGCCACACAGCACAAAATGCAGGGGGAATTGTGGTGTGGACATGATCAATTGATTAGAGCAGCAGGCCTAATTAGCTCCTGCCCCATGCTAGTCCTGATTTCCCAATGACTCTCTGCAGGGTCACTAGAGTGTCTTTGTAGTGTGTTCCTCGTGCCTGAGGTTCTTGGAGGGTTTATTAACTCAGCTACAATAGACCCAAACTAGCTTCATGAATGTGCATGGTGACTACACCAAGTGATTCCAAAGCACCTGGAAGCACAGAGACGTTTGGGTAGTTCTGGAAGTGCTAGCCAAATCTAGCAGAACCAGAGGAAATAAACTTTGGACAGGAGCTGACACCTTTGCTGAAGACTCTTGTGTGCATCTGCTGGGTTTTTCTTTCAAAATTATTTGTTTATTTTGTTTTGTTGTGTTTTGTTTTTTTAATTTTCCCATTGCTCCACACAAGCATCAAAGTTAGCTAACTTACTCAAGATACTTCAGGTGTGCAAGAGAGATTGGAACAACAGTTTCACTGGCTGGAGTAGCTGGACTGGTAGAGGAAAAAAATGTAATTGTTTCTCTTCAAGCTCCACCCAAACAATCACCTGAATGAGATACCATCCAGAGTAAAGTATGCATATATACCTCTCAGTGTGTCAGCTGTCTGTCTGAGATTTGCTCCTCCTCAGTGGGGTATGATGGCTCACTTCTGACTGGAAGTGAAAAATGTGACTGTATTCTAAATGTGCCTCTTAAAACCAGCATTGAAGTAGCAGCATCAAAGCAACTTCTCCTGCACTGTAATTTGTGTGGCTCTGTAACTGTCTATTCCCTTTTCTAGGCAGGGTTGGCAAGTGTCTTTGTTTTTTCACTTGGGAACTTTACTTGCTTTGGTAGTGTTGATTGCCAAATAACCCTTTACTGTTTGTTGAACTGTTTCTCAGCAGGATCAATTCCTGATTCTGTCATTAAGCTGCACAAGCACTTTTGGCAGTTCAGTAGCAAGGAAGAGGGGTCTGAGGAGGCAAGCTGGAAGCACAGAGGACACAGAAGCTTTTCAGTAGAGCCCCATCAACTGTACTGCCAAATACCAAGTCTCATGTTCTTACAAGAAAATTTTTGGTGAGTTCAGTGATATATTTACTACAGTGTGGCTGTACTGGGACAAAGCTATGTGAATACTTTGGTTTTGGTTTTAATTTTTTTTTCTGGGTGCAAAAGTAACCTTTTTGGTATTTCCTACACTAAGTCAGAAGTAGCCAGCCAAGAAGCTGCATAGCCGTGTTGTCTTCCTGTGCTTTAGATCTAGCCTACAGAGCCTTACTTAAGAACCAGAATAATTATCCTTATTGATACCCCAGTTACCATCATGGAGGGTCTGAGTATTGCAGAGATGAATGCAGTTGTTCCCACTTCTCAGAGACAATTTTTCAAGCTCCCTACACTTTTGTGGGCATCTCTGTTTGCCCCCTTTCCCAATTTATATTTTTAAGGTTTTCCTTACAGCTGTAACAGTTGGATATGCTCCCTCCTGCCTCACCTGGGGAGCAGGGGGTTTTGGGGCAGGGCTGCATCCCTGAGCCTGATCCAGGGACCCCATTGCACCCCCTTGCCAGTTGCTAGGCAGCCGGTGAGCTCTGCACAGCAGAGGCAGCACATGCCAGCAAGGCATTGCTAGGCAGCATGAGATGCTGAAGAGCACAAAAATAAGATTCAAAATTGCAGCTTTGAGAATACACAAGATAAGAGCAGTACAAAAATAGTTTTACTGTATTTTTACATGACCTTTCTCCTCTAATATATTTTCACTTGCAGAATTATCCTTCTGTCTCAACCTCATTTTTCATAAAACTCCTTCCTCTTAATCCCTCCTCTGTGCTTATCTTTGCTCCTCAGCAGTGCTTTGGTGTCAGTGGTCCTTCCTTTTCTCTCACTTCCACTGCCCCTTCCTCAATCTGTCATCTTGGTTGTTTCCCCCACCATGTTCTGCTGGACCCCCTGTTCCTTTGGCCTCTTTCATTTTGGTCTCCATTCTTTTGTCGTTCTTATCACAGTCTCCATCTACCAGGTTGTCACCTGATATTGCCTTTTCATTTTCACTGCATCAAAGCATTCCTCCCACATCATCTGCTCCCAGGTCCTGATCTAAGTCCCTTCTGCTGCCGTCTCCTCCAGCTGCCCACCACAAGGCAGACTTAACTTCTTAAGCACTCAAAATACTGTCAAGGCAGAGGAGGCATCCATTGCCCTAAGAGCTTGGGAAAAGTAAATGATCCAGACCCTGGTGATGTAGACATACATATACAGAATCTCAAAAAAGCCCATTTCTTTCTTTCTGGACTTAAACCAGGTAACATGGGTATTGTGTGACAAGCGACAAGATGGCTTGCTTCTTACACTAGTAACAATTGAGGCTAAACTACTTTGTTATAAAAACATTTTGAGTGAAGTGCTGCTGGCTTTAAAGTAACCACTTTAAGCAGGAGGTGGATTTCTGGCAGTAGTTCTTTTTATTAGCAATTTTTTTGCCTTCTTTTATTTACTAGCTTTGGGGGGTATTTTAAATATGAAAAGACTCAATCACATTGGCAAGGCTTAGGCACTAGGTGAAAGTCAGCTTTCTGAATAAGCCCATGCAGGTTTGGTCTGCTATTTAGAGGACAGGTTGGAATTTCCTGATGAAATAGCTATTTGTTGGAGGATGTCAGTCTTTTAAAATGGAAGACTTTCTTTGATACATATGAAGTAAAACCTTCCCTGGGAAAGGTTTTGCACCCTACATAGAGGTTCTGGTCAAAAGCAGAGAGTGAGAGAGATGCTTTGCTCAGGAAAAAGTAATATTTGGATAATGTGGAGTAAAAGGGAATATAGCGGATCCAAAGGCAAGTTTCCTGTGTCCCTGACCTGAAACCAAACCCTGAAAGGTGGATGCCCCATGTCAGCAGTGTCCTGTTTGCTTAGCTGCTTGGAATAAGTGTCCCTAGCAGGAAAAATCACTGTTCAAGATCTTGAGAAATGTTTTGGAGTCTGAAAACAGCACTAGCCCCATCTCTGCTGTTTTGCACCACCTGATAAAATCTACGTGAATAACAGAAAAATACAGAAAGTGAATACACTCACTTACCTGTAGAGTCACCCCAGGCTTAGTGAAGCTTATTGGCTCAGACATTATTTGCAGGGTCATCAGGAACATAATTGCTTCCTTGAGATGCAGATCCTAAGATGGCTTTGCAAATTAATGCAACACTGCAAATCATGTCTTGAGACCACTGGCTAGTGCTGAACCTAGAGTTAAAAAGCTCTTCTGGGCTACACTGACTACATACAAAATTGAGATGTCTCTGGTGTTGTTTGGATAATCTCTAATATCCAGGTTTTTCTATTCTTCATCAGTTACTGATCTCTCATGAACCTAAATAATGGAGAATTGACAATAACAGTGCCATCATCTAGTTCATGTGCACCTCAAAATTGGTTACTCTGTGCTTATGGCTATGCCTAACTGCAGTCTCTAGCCTAATTTGTTTCCTATCTTCAGTACTAAGTTTATCTACATTAACTGGATGGATAAAGGCCAGAAAGCAGTAAACATCTGTGTTTCAGTTCTCCGTGTTTCAGAGCTAACATCTGACCTAACTCTATGGATTTTTAATATTTTTTTACCAATTGAAATTATTTATGCATGTCCATTTTTATGCTAAATTTAAAGAAATCAAAGACTCACCTTGGTATAATGCAAAGCCTTAAAAGAATATCGTAATGTGAAGATAATTTAATTGCACAATTGGAGTTTTTCATTTTATTTGAGGAAACAGGAGCGTGGATAGGAATTACTTCTGTATACTTTCTATTTAATTTTTTTTAAAACCTTGCAGGTTTTTTGATGCAGATTAAAAGCATTCATACTCTCTTCTGATTAACTGATATGCCTTTTTTGCATTTAAATATATGCTTAATTGAATTGCAGCTTTCCATCAAAGCAGAAAAGAAAAAATAATTAAATGATAGCATCAGGCTACTACAGAAAGAGTGCTATTTTCCCCATAAAAATAAGTATTTGACAGAAACTTTGCAGTGATAACATTTCTCAGCACAGTATTTGGATGACAAAATAACATAGTATAATAGTATTTTTTTCATCAAATGAAAACACATCACAGTTACTGGGTCTGTTCCAGCCTCCAGTGAAACGGTAAAGCTTCAGCTGGAAGCAATCTTGCATCTCTGGGGTTCAGCAATATTTGAAAAGGAGTATCTTCTATAGGTATTGAAGGCAAAAGGAATGGGACTGGATGCACAGCAACTCTCCCATGCAGTTTGTCTACTAGAAAATAATTTCCATACTAAGATTACATTGACATCCTCAGTAGTTTCCCAGTCAGAGCCCAAACAGACTGTGCAGATAATGAGGGTAAAAAGTTATTACATATAGACTAAGTCTATTCTCTGTTGAGAACATTTAAAAATAAATCAGGCTATTTAGTGCAACCCCAGAAAATTTAAAGGGTAACCATTGGCTATTCAGAATAACCTGGGTTTGACTTTCCTGTTACTTTTCATTGCATTACAGGAACAATCTCTTGTGCCTGTAAGATTGATTACATGTCTCAAACTTAGTTTATACATTAATCAATCTCAGCAACCACTTAGTGTTTCCTGTAGCATAACACTGTAAAAATTGTCCTTTAATTACCACTAATGAAAGTTACCTGCAGTGAATGTGAATATATGCCACTGGAAAATTACTTGGGTCAGAGGGCAGCAAATGCAAATATGAACAATATTTATGATGCGCCGGCACAATTAGAAGTGAACAGTTGAATTACCAAAGGCAGCTCCCTGCTCTTCTAAACTATTTGATGTCAACATTAGCTGTGAATGCTTCAATTTATTTGGTCATGACCACAATAATCTCACAGTATTTTTCTGGCCAGTGTGCTTCCTAAAGGGTTGGGAACTTTTAAACATTGTTATGTAATAAATGTATACTGACTCAGTATTAACAATGTTTCTAACATTCTTTAAAATAATTCTGAGTGTGAAGTGGGTTAATTATGCTTGCTATCACTTCTCTTCAAACATCCGACTCTTCACTCTGAATCTGACATGTTTGTACTTCTCAAAATTTTTTTGCTCTATCAAGTGGAGCCTGTCTAGGTTTTCACATCAATTGGAAGACAACTTACAACTAGGTATCTTTTTTTTTTAATACACTAAGGAAAAAAACCCCACATTTATTTAATACTGTTCTGACTGCAAAAGACATAACTATGTTGTTTCACATAGTAAATAGATATAGACACCTCACTGTACTCTATGTGAAATTTGTAGTTATGTAGTTATTTGTAGTTATGAAAGTATGCAATGCTTTACTTTCAATTGCTTATGTCTGTCAGTCTTAATTTAGCCCTAATAGTGCACCTTTTGACTTGAGACTTTTTTTGTTTCTCCTTCAGAGAATTTGTGAGAAGGAAACAAGGAGAAATGTGTTCTGTTGAATCTATTACAAATATTTCAGCCATGAGGTTAAAGCCCCTCTGTATGAAGACTTCCAAAACTTGCAGAAGGCCATATTCAGGGACATATCTCCTGTTCTTCCTAAGAAAACCAGACAACTTTTGATTAATTCCAAAGTTTCTAAAAGCAATATATTTTCATGCTCTTAGTAGAGTTTTTAAGAGTTAAAATGCATCCACTGAGGAATCAGGCTATGCTAATGATGTTTCACTGTGCACTGCAGAGGCCAGGGGATTTTCTCTGCATTTTGTTCTTTTTGAATACACATTAACATTGTGATGGATAATGGTACAGAGGGATTGTATCCCCTGGCACCTGTAATTTAACACTAGGATGAATTCTAAGACGAGAGAATGGAGAGGTTTGCAGGACCCAGAAATAGGGAGCAGGTGGATCTGAGGAGGGTACTAAAAAATAGAGGCACTTCCCACACAGGACATACACTTGGACTCAGGAATTTATTTTGTCTTGTTTTCTCACAATAGCTACAAAATTCACAGGAAACTGTGGACTGCAGTCAATCCACAGAAAACTGTGAACTGCTACTACCAGTTACTCCTACCATGTGAAGATCATTTGCTCTAAATCTGAAAAACCAAATCCTACTGTTGATACTGATGTTAATTGTGCACTGAAATCTTAGCAGGCTGAAGAGCAGTTAATTATCTAGTAAGAGTCATCATCCTATGGTCTCAAAGATAATGTGGTACTTGGCTGGGTATCTCCATGCAGGCTAATAAGGGGTGGAGGCCTTTTTATCCTGGAAATTCATAGAAACAGTCTGTCTTTTGAAAACTTGGTTTTCAGTGGAAGAAACAATGTCTTGTCAAAAAGAATTGGGCTGATATCTTTGCTCAAATGGATAATACACCTAATTTGTAATTATTTTTATTGTGTGGCCTTAAAGGTTCCTTATCTCAGATAAAAAAGTTTAGCATTCAAATGTTTTCTTCATCTGTGTTAGGAAAAGAGCAGCAAATCTGATGAGGTACCTCATTGAAAAATACTATGTCTTCATAACATAAAAGCTTGCTTTCAGTTAACTGTTAATGTTATTTACTATAGCCTCATGCTATAATACTCTCTTAGAACAATAAAATTGCTCTGAAGTGGTATTCTGTTAGAGTTCTATAGTGCCTATAAACTGCATCAATCTGTAAGATAAGCCTATGGTGTAAGCAATTTTGTTGTTGCTGCAGCTGAACTGAAAGCCAGGTAGTGTTGGTTGAAGTAGCAGTGAGTCAGACACAACTCTGCTGCCTTCCAGTATGGTTGCCATTAGCCATGACACACCAGCATGAGGCTGGTAACTGCTAACCATTCCCTTAGCACATGGCAGACACCTGCATTTTCTGGATCAGAGTATCACTTATTTTAATGCTTAGGAATTATTAGGAAAAGTTGGCAAATGTCTATGAGAATATTGTGTATATCAATAGAAGATATTAATAGGAAAGCCTAGCAGGTTGTCCGGCTCATCCCTTCCATATGGCAAAATGTCCTCTGTACTTCACAGTTCAGCTTTTTATGCTCTCAGATTTTAAATGTTCCCCCTGAAAACGGTCTGGATCTTTCAATACATCAGCTTTCAGACTGTTCCATGGGCCACTGTGGTATTGCACAACTTTTGCAGTGCTAAAGGTGACATTGTCATATGCCTTTTCACAGATTTGCATACAAATGTATTTTTCAAAGCTTTAGTGAAGCCACAGGGGAGTGTATTTATTTATCAGTGCACAGGAATAAGGGTCACAGCAACAATGTAACATTTAATTCACATTTAATCCATTGCTGGGGCTTATTCACATAACAGATTGTATAAATTATGCTTTCCAATGCATAACCATTTTTGTGTGAAAGTTTTTGATCAAATAAAAGGAAGTATTTTGTCTCAAAGTAGCTCACAAGCTACAAAAGATAAATAAGCAAAAAGGCTTATTCATTGTGAAATAAGGTTTTTTTCCCGTGCAGGGTAATGCCAAACCAATTATATTAGTTCATGCCTTAAATTATGTCAGAAATCTCACAATAGCAGGCTGATTTTGTGTGTTTGCCCCTGCCTAAGGCAGATCTCTCATATAATTTATCTTTGTGTAGGAAAACTTCAAAATAATGAAAGAACTCAGTTTTCCCTCAGTTGGCATATATTTATTGAAGTGATACACCACTTGTTTTACCATGTGTTTTACACACTTGTTTAGTAGTGTTTAAAACTGCAAACTGTATTTGATACATCTCACATTTCTTAACCTTCTCAGTTGGCTTATAGGAAGAGGTTTAGTCACAAGAGGGTTTGTTTTCATATAAATCAGTCTGAAAGATAAATTCAGAACACAAAGGCAATATATGTGTCTAATTCTAGCTGGAGGGTTGGTATGACTTGTATTTCTTCTTTCTCACTGCCATTTAGAAAACTGCTTTGATATTTTATTATATCACTCAGTAATTAATCCAGGATAATTGAACACATCTTGTCCTACCAGTTAAAGTTACTTGGTTCTGTTCAACCACCGAGATTCACTAAAACATCTGCATCCAGGTAAGAGGCTTGTGCTGGGGGCAGATTTGTAGCCAAGACTTGGCCATCCTCACACAGACTCACCAAGACAAATCTGTAGCTAGGACTTTGTCAGAAACTTTAAACTGTGTATCTGAACCGAGTTTACTCTGGCTGAAATGAATAGAGGAGCATTTATGAGAGCAGTTCCAGAGGCAGATCAGAGGGCAGCAACCAGCAGCTGTGGATGTGCAGGAGGTGGTCACCTCATCCAGCACCTCAAAAGTAGCTGGCAGGGAATGTATTCATGGGAAGAAGTTTAAAAATGCACTTACTTTATTAAAATGTGATTTAACACTGTCAATTAGAAGGGGGTAAAACTTGAAAATTAGTAACTTTTGTCTATTTTGTTTTTAATTCCCAGCCTTTTACTAATGGGGGAATTCAGTGTCACAACAGAGTGAGTTGACACCCTCGTTCTAGCTCCATTCTGCACTTTTGAATAGTGGCTGATCTGTGAGCTAATCTGAAAAACTAAGACATTTTGTGCACACATGGAATATCTTTTAAAGAGCTCCAATGTGTTCAAAAACTGCCCTGGAAATGGTGGGCCCCACTGGGAAGCACATAATTTGGGCTACATGACAAGGAGATGCAGACCACAGGGAGATGGCCTGTTTGGAACAATTGAGCAAGCAGCACAGATGTACAATCTAGCATGGGCATTAACCTTTATTTTCTTTTAATACAGCTGTTCTACTGTTTTTTCTCAAGTCATTCCCAATCTTTTCTCTAATACCTCTTTTCAATAATGTAAAACATCCAGATCCACTGATTTGGGAACTCATCCTATTTTGCATCCCCAAATTTCCCATTTCAAGCCATTGTAAGACAACTTCACAATGTTGGTGTCTGAGGTTAAAAATGTAATTATAATTTTTGTACATATTTATTCTGTTATCATTGATTCCCTTATACCAGCTATGCCAGAGATTCTTTAGGGACATATACAGAAATAGGTTTAGTAATGCAGGTGACAGAACACAGCAAACCTAAAGCTCCTTTGCATTGATTTAGAAATATCTGGGAGTCTGACTGCGTGTGCAAATCTGAGTCAAAAAATAAGGCTAATGGCCAGTGTCAGAAGAACAACACAAGGCCAGAACTCCTGACAGCTAAAGGCTCCACCTTGTAAATGGACACAGGACTTAATTTTACTATTGTGAAATCCATGGGGTGCTCAGGATGTTGATCTTGAACATGTGCATAATTACAGACTTAGTCAGCACAAATGCCATTTTGTCTCCAACACCTATTTGGGCTGTGGTTACAGTGGTTTAATCTGTTTTGTGGATGCCTCTCAGTCCTTCCTGTGCCCCCACCTCCCCTTCCAGGTTTGGATTTGTGTATTAGTGTACCTTTTTTCCGATGTTTGAAATATTTTGAAAACTTGTTGAAAAAGGAAGTCAGCAAATGGTATCCCTGGTGTAGTTATCATGACATAGAAATTTAGACTTTGGGATAGACAACCCTACTAATCAAAAGTTTTTATTTTAAAGACTTTTTTTTAGAACTACCATGCAAAAGAATGAAAATGCTAATAAGAGAAAAATGAACAACCCCCTCCTGCAAAGGTTTGAAACAGGACTGAGCTTCTTATAATGCATGGTTTGCTAAGGTAGCTGGCAGACCTCTATCCCAAGGGTTCATGCAAGTCAAAGGTAATCTGCAACAAAATGTCCCTACCTCTTAAAAAAAAATATTTAGCAACTCAGAGGCCCTCCCACTTGTAGGATTTTGAACAGATGGTGAAATGGTAAAATACCAGGAGAGTGAACAGAGCAACAAAAAGAGATCTTTCATCACAGTGTTTAAAACTACATTTTTTTATTTACAGTAAAAGGAAAATCAAGGCACATCTAATTGTCTGCAAGTTCTAAATTTAGATCTTCTCAAATCAGCATGTGCAGATTAATCACATCCAGGAGTTTTAAATGAGGCAGAAAAGAGCATTATGGACTGTTAATATTCATACTTAGTTTTCAAACACTGAAGAAATTCCAGAGCACAGAAAGAGAGCAAAGGTTGTGCCAATATTGAAAAAAGATACATAGATATTACAGTCCAATCAACTTAATATCGACACCAGGTGCAACAAAGCAGCAAAATGACTGATATGAGATTCCATTAAGAAAGAAATAAAGAAGGATTATTTAATTAATGTATATCAAGAGGAATGTCCAAGGAAGTACACATGTATTCAGGATAATTCAATGTCCTCTTCTCTGAGAATACAAGTTTGAGAGATAAATGTAACAGTGCTGTAGAATAGTTGTATTTATATGTCTGTAAAATGTATGACTGCAAAAAATTTTGATTGAGAAACAACAATAAATTTTTAAAAATAGATAATTACTGCAATAGAAAATCATTATCGTGCATACTAAATAAAAAATGGCTGATGTACTGACCTTGAATTCTTCAACTTAGTTTGAATAACCTACAAGAAAACACTAAAATCACTGCTGATATTTGCAGAGAGCACAGTGATTAGGAAAGTGACAAATAATAAAAAGAGACTGACATGACACAATAATATGATAAGCAAGTTGTAAAACCAGGATAACTGAATATAACCAAATATCATTCCATCACTCCAAATAGAAGTTTTAAGACTACACACTTCTAACAGGGGTCCTCAGCTTCAAGTAGGGTATGAAGATCCTGTGCTTTGAGGCCTTCATCCACCTCTACATCCAAAAAAGTTAAGGAATTCTGGATATGATTGAGAATGTTGAGTTTGGAGAAGGCAATACCTCAGTCCTCTATAACCCATGACATTAATACAAGTATTACTGCAGCCACCATTGTACCAAGCTAGCTATGATTTTTGAAAGATCTTAAAATACTGGAAAGGCTTAAGAATCCCAAAATAATTAATTCCCTGGACTGAAAGTAGCAGTGAATTAAATTCTCAATAAAAGAAATCAAGATGTCGCTTGACTTTTATTTTTAAGGATTTGTATGATTGTTGGAGAACCCTTCAGGAAGGTATTGGTGAGTTCTCTAATCCATCAAACAAACCTGCAGGAAGATTAAAGCTGTCAATAAAGGCTATAAAAATAGCTAGAAGAAACAGCATATTTCATTGTCCTGTTTCTTTTGTATTGAAGATCTGAAGTACTAACGTTTGATTTCAGGATGTTTTCAAGTGATCTATATGACACCGGAGACTTGGGCTCTTTAATGGGTATATCTTTGGTTACAGACTGGTAATGCCTCCCAAAACTGCCCTCTGCTCTCTGTTAGATTATTCACTGTGACAGACTCCAATGTAACTTGTCACAGTGACGTGGCAGCCCAGCTCTCTCTGCATTTCTGTCTTTATCTGCAGCAGAGGGACTTTACCTGGAAACATCACTGTTTAGGTGCATTCAAAGACTTATGGATTCAATGATAATTTTTATTTGATACAGCTCAATTGTCTCTTTTTTCTTGGGGTACTTTTAGAAACCAATGATAATTTACTTTGAAAACTATTAGCAGGTTCTTTGATTATTTTTTTTTCTATGCTTTGAGGAACATGAGTTGACAGCTGTCTTTCCTAATTAACCTTTCTGGCATTTATAGAAGCTTTGATAACAAGTTTCTCATGATGAACATATGTTATAACAAGAACATTTTAATGCAAAGGAAAGTAAAAGATGACTCCTTTATTTCAGTCTGATCTAACAATATAAACTGAAACAGTTCTTGAATGTCAAATTTCTTTCACAATAAAGCTTCCCAGATAAACTTCTCTGGATAATGTCCAGTTCCAGACCTGACTTAAATACAAGAGTGAAAAAGCTGTGATTTATAGCTGGAAAAAGCATCTATCTGGCACTGACTTCCAAGGAAGTCTATGAGGACCTGTACAGCAACAGAGCAGGGTGCTTATATAGCCATTTAAACTCTGTCTTAAATCCTTCTTAGAGTTTGTTTGTTGGAGGACTCACTCCAGAAAATCACCTCTAATCTGTTAGATTAGGTTGTTGAATCCCATTGACCAATGGTGGTATATTTTCTGCCTGAATAAATATCCCAAATGATAGGTACAGGGCAGAAGACACCTGACTTCAGTTATCTTTCCAAGTTATGTTCCAGGTTTACCCACTGGTAAATTTGTGTCATGAAAACATTTCCACTAAGTCATTTTTCAGGTTTGCTAGAAAGAATAACAGCCTTCCTTTGCCAGAATTTTTAAAGAAAAATAAATTAAAGGTGGTTTTTAGATTTTTTTTTCCCTTTCCAGATATTGAAAAAAAAAACCCTTAAGAGCTGTCTGGCTATAAATATGCCATTGCATAAGCACATTAATATGATACAGTCACCGTATTTTGTTTGCTATTCCCAAGAGGCAAACTACACAAGGATAGGCTTCTAAAACTTTAGCAGCAGTAGTTCTGAATATAAGAAGCACAGATGTCAAAACAGAAATAATATGCCAGACATAGTTAGATTTTTCAGAGTCAAATTCTACTCATTTGCATTATGAAAATGTGTAACAGCATAAATATCCCAAAATCAAAGTCCAAATATATATCACTGTAAATGACTGCATAATTTGACTTCCATATACTGTATTTTTTACTGGACAGAAAAGAATAAGTATTTGTTATGAGCTGTCTGCTGCAGTTTTTTGTAATTCACAGTTTGTCATTGCTGCAAGATGAAACTGGGTACTTTTCAAAGCTCAGTTCATGGCTGTATAAGGGAACAGGATTTTTGAAATTATCTTTCTAGAACATGTGAAATCTGAACAATTCTTTTATAAGTATCCTCTGGCTCTACAAGAATAACACCTTGAGGAAATAAGAAAAATGGAGCTTTATTTAAAAAATCATAAAATAAATTAATAGTAAGCTTGGAGAAAAAAAGAGGGGCTTAAGACACAATATGGCACTGCATTGTACTCTATACCTGCAAAGACATAAACCTGTAAAAGGCTTTGACTTCATAAGTACTGTATAGTTAATGCAAAGTCAAATGCTGCTGAACGTCCTTGGAAGTATGAACATATTTTGTTCTTCAAAGAGCATTTCATGAAGTTAATCTAAGCTTATAATTTTGTTACTGCATCTTCTTCTTTGAAATGCATGAGAAGTGGGCGAGTGTGGGGGAAACAAAAATGCAGCTCAAAATATTGATTATTGAAGGACTTGAGATACCCAAATTGAGTAACTTGGGAGATCTGAATGAGATGTGTTGCCTTTAGCACCTTTGACAATATGGATCCTAATCCTTAGGCAAAGGAGCTGCTGTGAATAATGGTTAAAAGTAATTCCATTACTTAATCCTCAACTGTGAAATGAATTGGTATTTCCAGTTGAATTATTAAGGGGTGTATCTGAACCTCACAAGGAAACTTCCATCCCCCAAAGCATTCTTGTTTGTGTCAAGCCCTTTGCCAAAGGGCTTTTCCTGAAAAACAGGGATTGGTCTACATAGGCAGACAAACTTCAGCTGCTGTTTTTGCCATATTCATGCAAGGCAAATAATTTTCTTTCTCCAGAGCAGTTGATTTTGACACAAATACCCTTCATGATTTCACTAAAAAAAATCCTGTAAGTAAATGTCATTTGATATATTAGTCTTTCTACTGTAAACAATGTAGAAAACTACTCCTTCTGACAAGTTCTGTCCTCCTTACACAACTGATTTCCATTCGTCATCAGCATGCAGATTTGACTTCAAAACTGTAATGCTAATTTAGTTCTTCATAATTATGACTATTAGGTTTTAAATAATTCATCCTCCTTCCCCGCTGGATTACATACTTCAAAAAGTAAGCTTTGCTAAAATTACATGCTCTTGAATCTGGTAGCTTACAGAACTTCCTCATAATGCATATGAGACTATGGTCTACTTTCTTAAGAGCCATTTAAAAATATTTCTGTAAAATACTCTGCCATGATTCAGACCCCTGAGGGGCATAATTGATTCTAGTTTCTGCTTTCCACTTGCATAATGTAACTGAGTCCTTTGTCCCTCAAGTAAAATGAAGGTGCTTTTCAAGCTGAACTGGGGTGTAGGTTGGCAATGGAAGCAACTGCTAGAAAACTAAGGCAGACCTGGTATATGAATTAGACCATGGAGGGACAATGGCAGCTTACACACAGCACAAAATGAGGCCCATACAGTAGCTCAACACATCAGACTTTGACAGACTATTCTGTGCTGTAACAGCACTGGCTCAATAACCATCCATAATCCATCTGTGCAGGAAAGGTCCAAGGTTACACTCAGGATCAGACTTGTTTTTTCTCCAGACATCCCTTAAGCATACTCCTTCAGGCACCACAACTGCTGCATAACAAGATATTACATGTGTCAATATAGCCAGGAGGGCCTCATATAAGCAATTCACAGGCTCTCCATAAGCAGTTTGTGAAACACCAAGTGAAGAGTGGTGTGAGGACACCAGAGCTCTCAAGCATGTTAAACATCATTCATTGCACTCACTGCCAAATCACACTGGTAGCAGACTGACATGACCTCTCCTTTTTCACATCCTAACTGATGGACATCACTGGTCAGGTTTTCTATCACAGACCCCAATGTTTAGTTTCTCATACATGGGATAAAAAAAAGAATAAAAGCTGGTTGTGCTTATGATTGCTTTGAAGACTGCTTTTGTGGAGCAATAGAAACACAGCCCAGTTCAACACACAGATTATAATTAGATTTTACAAGCATGTGGTCATTCCCAATGGGTGCTCAGCAGACGACAGAGAAATGTCATACAATTTTTTTCCCTAAAAACTGGAGTCTAGATCTCCAGCTTAAGATAAAGCTGCACGTCCTTTCTTGGATGTCTGCAGCAGAGGAGAGTGTTTCCTTTATTACCTGTATACCACATTTGATTATTGCTAACAAAAGTAACTGCAATGAGAATGCAAAATGTATACACAGGGACAGCTAATAGCCATGCTACTTGTATTATATATGAGCCTTTAAATTAATTAGTCATTTGTATTACGTTCTCACAGGCTCACCAGTGCTCAAAATTTGCCTCTCATTACTATTTTATCCTTGTCTTAGGACAGGATGGTACTGATTATTTTGGGTTACTTTAAGTGCCTTATTTTGGATCTGCAGATCTCACACTCTCACACATCTTCAGCGCAAAGAGGGCAGCTTCTGTTTCAGTGCACAGCTATTAAATAGGTTGTCATTTGCATCTCTTATAAAGCCTACTTTCAGTGAAAGTCTGGGAACATTCATTATAAAAATGCAGACTGCATTTCTCTTAAATCAATTAAAATGCTAAATGTCATTATAGATTTTCCCAAATAGAGTCAGCTGGCCTCACAAGAGGCCCTTAATTTTTGTATTATTTTCTTGCAATTAATTCCTTGCATACTCAAAGAATCCATATTTATACAGAGACCCACATCTTCAAACAAATGCTTCTCTTTGATCTGAGCTTCTGTCATTCCTACCTTCGTGGATAAGAAAAATGATAGATCTTAGCATGTAGCTCACATCAGCTTTAGAGCTTTTGAGCTCTAGCACTCCAAACATAAAAATTCAGAGAAATTAATCAGTCACATTCACGAGTTGTGTTGTTCATAACACAGGTTCATTTTTTGTCCAGTGCAGGGAATCCTCTTTGAACACCTCTGGAAGTGTCAGCTCCTCTCCAGCAAAGCTCTCCCCTGGCCAGCTGGCTGCTGACCTTGTGGAATGTACTCGCTCAGCAGAGCAGGAACTGATCTGCTCTAATTCCCTCTCTCCGGCACTTTTCTTCCCCACCAGAGGGCATAGCTGTGAGCACACACCTGCCTTGAGAGGAATTTAAAATAAATATGTACTAGATAAATGAACCTGACTTGAATGCCAAGATTTTGTACTCAATTTTATTCAAAGGGGCTATTAATTCATCCTGTTGCTCACTGGGTAAATTATTCCACTTGCTACAAAAGCCGTGGGTTTGGCATACTTTTGTTTGACTTTGTAGAGTGCTGGATGCACAGTGCTTTTGAATAAAGCCATTCATTTATTTAGCTATTGAGCTAAGCTGGTGGTGCCCTACTGGTATTCACCTTCCATGCCAAATACCATGGAAATACTTACTCCCCAGGTTTTAGGCTTTTAAAATCTCATGCCTGAAATTTTAATGTAAAGACAAGTTGTTAAACAGATTACGAAAATGAGAGGCTGCAGTGGTAATTTAGGTGAATTATATGGAACTAGGTGTGGGTAGGAGGATGGCAGAAAGAAGGGGAGGAAGCAACGAAGCTGACTGCTAGGGAGGTGGGGATGTCCTAAGGATAACAGAGCTCCATAGAATGGGTAGAATAGAGCATGTTTTGACATGTTCAATATCATGCAATTGTGGATATACAAGCAGGGAAGACGTAAGATAGGAAGAGGAAGAAGGCAGAGAGAAAGAAACTAGGAAAAAAAACAAAATAAGAAAACTGTTTCCTCAGTCCACAAGGCAGACACTCCCCGGGATCAGCACTTCAGGACTGAACCCGCCATCCCCTGGAGCAGCTCTGGGAGTCCCCTGGCAACGGGCTGACCCAGACGCTCCTCCTCGGCCTCAGCCCGGCCTGTGGGGCCAGCCGGCCGCCTCCGCGCAGCTCTCGCCCTTCCTCTGTGAGAGGCTGCCGGAGAGGGAGCGGCCTGCGATAGCGGCGGGAGGAAGGGAAAGCGCTGAGGGGGGACGGGCAGCGGAGACACCTGCGTGGGGCCCACCAGTCCCGCGGGGCGCGGCCAGAGGACTACATTTCCCGGCGTGCCCCGGGCGGCGTAAGGCGAGGGGGAGGGAGCTGCTGACGGAGCCACAACATGGGCGCCTGAAAGTCGGGCGGAGGTAGGGGTGGTTTGTTGGCTGGGGTGGGGTCGCTGCGGGCGGTGCTCAGCCTGGAGAAGAGGAGGCTCAGGGGAGACCTCATCACTCTCTACAACTCCCTGAAAGGAGGGTGTAACCAGGTGGGGGTTGGTCTCTTTTCCCAG
>JAAWXA010000002.1:12860932-12909006 GCA_038090715.1 Florisuga fusca | reverse complement strand
GGGGGTTGGGTGCCCATGGCCCTGCGGCTCTCACCACCTCTCCCGTGCAGTTGGCTGCGGGTGCCGCGACTTGGGAAGCTGAGCTCAGACCGCCCCGCCTGACGCGGCCCGGCTGCTGAGCAGGAGGCGGCGGGCGGTGAGGGGACGGGGACATGGCGGAGACCGGCTCCGTGCACGCCACCAGGTTCGAGGCGGCCGTGAAGGTGATCCAGAGCTTGCCCAAGAATGGTAAGTGCGGCCTGGGGTACGGCGGGAGGGAAGGAACTCCGGTGGCATCGGCACAGGGCCCGGCAGTCTGGCTGGCACCTGCAGGGCCCGGAGGGCGGGGGGAGCGGGACCCCTCTCCTGCCGGCGGCCCCTTCCTCCGGGGCAAGCGGTCCCCGAGCGGTGGCGGTGGCGGTGGCGCGGCCCGCCGGGTGCCTCAGGGCCGGTCAGTAGGGCCGCCCGCCCTCAGCCGCCCCCAGTTGGGCTCCTGTCAGCAGGCGGAGGCTGGAGGAAAGCCCGGAAACCTCGGTCTTGGTGCCGCTGTCCGCCTCCCCTGAGGTTCAGAGGTTCTGAATCGGCGGTTCGGGGGCTTCTGAGCCCAGGGCTGAAGTACCTCAGTCAGGCGCTCGGAGGAGGGGCCCTCTCAGCTCCCCTTGGCCGCCGTGCGGTGCGAGGCACCGGCTCTGCCTCCCTGAAATCCTGGGGCTGGTTTGACAGCTTCGGAGCTCTGATGAAAAAGAGCTGAAAAGCCAAAAATTCAGAATAAGTATTTTTGAGAAGAGTAATAAAAAAGCCTGGTGATTAAAAGCCAAGTTGGTTGCTACATACTTCATTAATTCTGATATAAGTAAAATGAGGTTTGTTGAGATACTACGATAATTGTTACACTTGTAATGACTAAAAATCAAACCTTGAACTATTTGATTCAGTAAACTGGTTATTACTCTTCCCTGACAGCTGTTACAGCTTTGTATTAATTTTTTCACCTTACAACAGTGTTCCACAGCAAAGAAGAAAAAATAAAACCAGGAGAAACAGTGAAACTATTACTAAAAGTGCTATCTAATACCCAAAGTAAATAAAAACACTGAGGAAACGTGCTTTGGGTTTCCAGTTTTCTTCTTTATTTTATTCTGTAGCCTTTCTGTAGGTTACAGCAGTTTTATAGCCCTAAACAACAGTTTTACAACAATAAAGTGACTTGCAAGATGCTTTGTTTACTGGGAACTAAACCAGTCCCTTTAAACTAAGTGAAAGGATGCTTGCTTTATGTTACTACTTTTTTTTTTTTTTTTTTTAATTCTAACTGTAGAGTCTGACCTTAGGAGTGGTAAAGGTTATAGTCCATTAAACTCAGTCTGAAACTTGCTGTTTGTAAAGTAAATATTGAAGAAGATGCTATGTTCTCTGTTGACTTAAACTGTACTGCTGTGAATTGGGCTGTAACAAACTGCAGGCTCTTTTGGTACAGAAGTACTAAGCTTGTAAAATACATGTTAATATTCTTGATTACAATATAATTGTATTTTTAAATGCTTTCACTAGGTTCATTTCAGCCAACGAATGAAATGATGCTCAAGTTCTATAGCTTTTATAAGCAAGCAACCCAAGGACCCTGTAACATTCCACGACCTGGATTTTGGGATCCAATTGGTAGATATAAATGGTAACTCTTGTTGTTGTTTTTTGTTGTTGTCTTTTGGTTTGTGGGGGTTTTTTGTTGTTGTTTTTTTTTTAATGCTTGGGAGTGTAAATGTTTAGACGAGTGGCACTTGGAGAGGTTAGGGAGTTTGTTTCTCTTTTTAAAACCTTTAAAACACAGTCTTTGCTTGAATTAATTTTCAGTCTTTTGTTCTAACTTTCTATCTTAGATAATTTGTAACTTGTCAGAGTTGCAGGTGAAAATATTCCCTCAGGTTCTGCAGGTGGGCAGATTTTTCTTGAGCAAGCACCATCGTGATACTTCTGCAGTTTGTGTCCCATATTGTAGAATAAAATTGTAGGTGCTTTGCAGAATAAGTGATGTGAATGAGTGTTTAGAATCCTTTCTTCTCAAGTTTTAATGTGTGACATGAGCCTGAAGTAAGTTAAGTGCTCGTTAACAGCCACTGGTATAGCTTTAAGGTCCTGGAGAGAGGTCTGGTTTGTGTCTTTCTGCTTTGTCTGCTCAGTGGAAGGGCTTCTCCCTGTCTCTGTTTTCCTTGTGCTGGGAAGACTTCTGATTCACCATACTGCTAAGATCTGTTTGAAAAGCCACGTGAATGCTTTGCTTATTATATTTTAATAATATTCTGTCCTGTAGAACAAGTAGTATTGCTGTCTTTATAGTCACAGTCTTACTGGGATTTGTGAAAGTATTCCTTGACTTTTTTTTTTTTTTCCCCCTCCTTCCTTCTTTCCTCCCCAGTCTCCCCAGGTGAGGTTGAAGGGGGTATCTTTGCAGAGGACTAGGGCAGAAAGCTTCCACCCACCTAGTTGGTTGTAAGCCAACCCATGTGAGCCACCAGCCTTGGGGCTTTGTTCTTAAGTGGGACAAATACTCTGGCAAGAGGAAGGGACTGTGTCAAATCAAGTGCAAGATTGAGTAAGGAAATTTTTTATTCCAGTCTGTGTTCTGACAGGCTCCTTGTGCACGACTGATAAATTTTACTGGAGTTTCTGTCTTGCAGAGTTGGATACAGGGAGATTTCCTTTAGGTCAAAAGTAGCTGTCCTGGTAACTGAGGGCAATGGTTAATCTATTTGCTTTATTAGACTGATGTGGTGCTCCCCAGTTGCTAAACTTTAAAAGAACAGATTTTTTTTCTTACAGACTTTCTAACTTGCTGGCAACTGTTTGTAAGTGCTGTCTGAAGCGACTGTGCCTACTTGTTCTCTGCAGCAGAGGGTCTTAAAAAAAAAAAGAAAACAAACAAACACCTTCATCAAAAGGGAAATGTATATATCTCATATCTGGGTTTGTTAATGACTTAATGAGTACAAGAGCACACCTGGTCAGTGAGGAACTCTTTAGTCCTCAGGCTTTTCAGTTTGTTTCTTCTTTGTTAATAAACCAGTGATTATCCGAATGAATTCTATATTTGGACTTAAATATCTAAGATGTGAATTGTTGTTGCATTTTATTTGTATCAGAGAGACTTCAGGCATTACATAACTGACCTACTTAAGACCAGGCTGAAAAAAATCCCATAAGCCCTGAAGATACTGAAGATGTATGTGCCCTTCTTTCTTAGGGATGCTTGGAGTGCCTTGGGAGACATGTCCAAAGAAGAAGCCATGATAGCCTATGTTGATGAAATGAAAAAGGTAAGTTTACTAATGAGTGGAGGGGATCTTCTAGAACAAATGTTACATTTCAAATCTGAATTCAAAATGTGTTAATACTTAAGTAGATACAGTACCTTATATTTTATCAAGGCTGTAACTGGTTTGGTCAGGACAGTAAAACTAAGTGAAACTGCAGCATTTGTTCTAAAAAAACCTTAGCAAGCCTTCTGTGAGGAAGTCTACTTACTGAACCCTAATAAAGCACAAATATTCTGCTTCCATACAGATTACATTGGAGGACAAATTACTTCTTGCCATGCTCAGCTTTGAAACTGGGGAATCTGTTTGCCCTCCTTTGGTGCTGTATCAGCTCTCTTATTTGAAATACCAGATTCAGCTTTTCCAACCCGATTGATTCTACTTGAAATGTCAATGGAAGTGCATTTCAAATGGATCCACCGGGTTGTTCTATCAGCACATACTGCACTAATCCTTGTGGTGTTACTGTGGGCACTGCTGTTGCTTCACTGTTCTCTGTCCAGGGGGGCAAAAATCACTTGTATATACTGATACCACAGCACTGTGATACTTTTTTTGTAAACTTATTTAGTGTTTTTTTGCCCTCTGTGGAGTAGCATTGAAAATTGTAGCTGTTGAGGAATGTGTGTGGTTGAGGTTTTGAGGTGCTGGTGGGAGATTTCCAAACATGTCTTGAACTTTAGATGAATCTGAGCTCAAGTGCATTTTCATTAAGATTAATATATCTTCCAGGTAGCATTTTTGAAATTTTATATTGCAATACTGTTTAATTTGTTTGTGCTGCAGATATACTTTCTTGTGATACATGAGAAATGAGTAATATCTTAGCGTAAGGAAGTGTTAATACTATATGGTGTTTCTAACTGAAAACAAGTCTTCATATATGAATTGTCTGACATTTAGAGAAAACAGTAATTCAGGATACATAATCACTTATTTTGCACTTTAAAATTTTAAGATTGCATATGATGTGTACTGCTAAATCAGTAAACAATTTATTTTGTTTGTGGAAGTATTTGTTCTTCTCTTGCTCACCCAAAGTCTAGCAGTTAAAAAACTCATACTTTAACAGAAACTGTATGGTAGGATTCCAAAAATTGCTCCAAATTGCAGAGAATATATTTAAGTCTTTAGTTGAGGGTTTCTTTAGAATAGGTGAAGAGCAGTTGGGTGCAGACATCCTAGAAATGCATGTATGAAGTGGTTTACAGTGCAGGCTATAGAAGTAAATAGATAGCAAATACAAGTGTTATGATGGAATTGGTTTCTTGTTTCTCAAAATGCTATTGAAGTTTTAAAAAAATCATGAAACTGTCCCATCTCTGGTTCATATCCAGGTCTGTATTTGAGCACGAAACATTTCTTTCTAACAAATACAGAGTGAATTACACACACTGAATAAATCAGAAAAGTGACAGTGAACCTGCAGTTTGACAGGATCATTGTCTCTTTGGTATCCTTATTGGGTTTTCAAGGACTGACTTGTTACCTGCTAGCCTGCCTGGAGCTCCTGCTTTATGAAGTTAATGCTGTGGCTTTTGCTTCTACTACTTTGTGATGTGCTTCCTACTTTTAAGCAGCATGTACCTCCATGTGTTGCATTCTTGGTGCTTCTTCTGGAGGAGGTATGCTGTAGCTGTTAGTCTGCTTCTTCCCCAATCTTTTCCCATAGCTATTGCCTCTTAAAAAAAAATAATAAAAGAGCAGAGGAAAGAGGAATAAAACTATTAGCAAAAGGCTTGGTTGAAGGGACTTAAACTAGAATGGTACAATAATATGCTTTAAAAATAATATTCAGTTATTGAATGTCTTCTGTTTAATCTGTTTTAAGATTGACCATCTGATAGCCATGTTTAAAGGTACTGGTTTTGTAATTTAAAATGAAAACATTTTTATCAAAGGAAGAGCTCCAAATGACTTCAAGAGCAGAATTTGTTTTTAGTTTGCTAAGTATGTCTTTGCACTGTTATGCTAAATTCTGTTCATTTATTTGTTTGGGTTTAGATGGACCCCGTAGAGTGGTTTTGATCTTATATTTCATAGACAATGTCAGGGTTGACAAATACAGAGACTGCTCTAAGAAAAATAGTCCTTCAGTTTTGATTTCTCTGGGAGCAGGGTAGACCTGTCTGTAAAATAAATTGCATTAGGTAACAACAGCTTGTTCCACTTTCAGTTGGTTTGCTTTGAAATTGCTGCAATAATGGGTTCCTGGGTCTACTAATACTGTGCTAAGGCAGTCCTTGAGCAGTGGCAAACACACTAGCTCTCCCATTTTCTCTTCACCTAAAAAAAAAGTTAATGCATCTAATTATGCATCTTGCTTGGTAAATTAGGTTTATGTTGTTTTCCTTTAATAAAAGAAATAAAAATCAGAAGACTGTGCCAGGTGATTTAGTGAAATGTTACCAAGTTTTACAGTGACCAGTAGTTTCTAAAATCAGTTGAAATGAATGAATCATTGAAATGCTGTTTCATAAGATGCTTCATATTTTGGACTTGTGCAGATACTTGAGAGTATGCCAATGACGGACAAAGTTGAAGAATTACTACACGTAATAGGCCCATTCTATGAAATAGTAGAAGATAAAAAGAACAGAGGATCTGACCTAACCTCAGGTTCGGACAAATAACTTCCTTTGTACTACTAATAATCACAATTCCAGATTTTTTGGGCTTGTTTTCTATAAATTATTTTAAATCTAAACGTTGCGTCTTTCTGTTCATTCTCTTTACCATATGGCAGTTCGAATGGAGAAAGTCTCTAAATATTTGGAAGGTAGGAATAATAAATTATGTGTAAGTCCATTTGTTCCATTGTTTTGGTGCTGTGGTAACTTCCTGCTAACACTTTTGACTTCTGGGCTTGCCACCTCATTAGGCTGAATTTTATTTTATTCTGCTTTTGAGGTACAAAGTTAGACCCAGGAAGCTGCACTTCTAGTCCATGTCTACAGGCTTTTTGAGCTGCTGAAGGAAGCCTGTTCCTGAAAAAAAGGAGAGTATTTAAAACAAACAATTGAATACTGGAACCAAATCTGGTTTCTGCCTTTCATTAATGCAGAGAACAAGTACTTGAAATGCATACTGCTACATCCTCATGTAGTTGTGTATTATCACGCTGCATTATCATCTGATCCAAAATAAATTTTTAAAAAAAATCCATTATCAAAATCCATGATTTCTTAATAATGGTTTCGTGAATGCATACAGAATCTAAGATGTTTTTTTATTTCAAGTTTTCAAGTTAAGTTTTCTGAGGCTCAGGTTCATGAAGGGAATACCTATTAAAACGTTTTAAATCTCTAACAAGTGGCAAACCTAGTGGTGTCTTAGTGTCATAAAAATCAATGTGATGATTTTTATTTGGCAATATCAATGTGATCATGTTTTTCTAATAAGTTATAGATAATGTGTTCAGAAGTTTGTAACATAAGCCTTATGGCTTAAAATAACAGTCAAGTTTTGCCATGCTGCATTTCAATTTTCAAAACGTTTTAAAGCTTTTAAAAAACATTGCAGAAATTAATCAGTTTGTGTTTAAGAAGTAACAGTCACATGGTTAAGTTGCCTTTTGTGCATGTTTTTTCTCCCATGTTAAAAGAACATAGTTTTGATTTTGGTTTTGGTATCAAGTCTCAGAGAAACTGAAACATTTTTTCATTGTTTTTGAGGAAATATAGTGGTAGGAGTTTTTAAATGTCCATTTTGAAAGCTGTGTGACTTTTTCCTCAACTAAAATTATGTATGCTTCATATCTGGGATTTAGTGAGCTTGCCTGACAGCTGGATTGATGGGCAAGATTTTAAGAGTATCAGTAAATTCAAGTCAGTGATCTGTTTAATAAGCATTTACTAGGACTTGGTGTTTATGACACAGTGCCAAAAGCCACTTCTTTAAAAAGTGACTTATCTAGGCAAACAGAATCAAGGAAATTAAACTATACCTGTTTAACTAATAAATTTAGCATACCTGTTTTTTAAAGAGGAAGTTTACACATAAGGCAGTATAAGCAAAGCAGAACAGCTAATTTCAGCTTTATCTTGTTCTGCCAGTGTTGCAATAAATCTGGTGATATGTCATCATTCATATTGTTTAAAGTTGCAACATTTAATTATGGCACAATGAATTAAGACAGAATCTTGCATTCGAGCCCTAGAAACCCTTTCTTCAGTGCTTTTACCACTTTCCCAATTAAACATGACACTGGAAATCATTGTTATTGTTTACAGTACAGGTCTCAAAATATTTCACAGAAGTATGGAAGCATGAGTGACTTCAGTCTTCCAGATAAATGCTAAAGACCCATACCAATCTGCTCAAGCCTGTTTGAGATGGCATAGACACTGGTGACAATACTGTTAAAAATTGGCACCATTTTGTTTTTATTGTGTTGGTTCCTCTAGTCCTGTTTCTTCTTCTGCCCCCAGGCCTCTGCTTTTTGTAGCTTCTGTTGTAGAAGGTGTTTTTTCATGGACCAACACCTGGTATGTTCTGGGAAAAAGGGACCCTTCTCATGAGTCTCATACCTGCATACTGTACTCTCTCCATCTTCTGGCTCATTCTGTCTTGAGTTTGCCTACCATTCTTCTCCCATTAGATTTGAAGCTCTATGAAGACCATTATCTAACTGTTCAAAAATTGCATGCAACTTCCTCAAAATCAACACTATTCTTTAATTAGTTGAAGAGTTTGTCTGGAAGTGTAGTGTACATCAGCTATGGCTGGTGTACTGTCTCTATCAGATTGGCCTCAAGAGAAGAGTGTAGCCTTTTAAAACTGATTTTCTACTTGTGGTTTCATTGAAAATGTATTTAAACGGTTTAAATACTGTCTTCCTGACTCTACAGTGGAGTTTGTGGCTCTCCTTAATGCAGAACACTGAAACCTGACATGCCCATGTTGAAATGACTTGTAACATATACTAGGGAACTAGGACAAACTTGACAGATCCATAGGTTACAAATACCTGGATTTGGATGTGTTGGTAAAGAAAGGAAAATGGAGAATTCCCTCCAATGAGCAAATCTGAGGGATACTTTGAAAGTGTGTAACCTGGGTAGTGTTCTGAAACCTCGTCTTGCAACCATGTGAGAAGTTTAGATTCTCTGAAAAGTTCAGACAGTATTCTCTGTCTGGCAGGTATGAAATGGTAAAATTATTGACAGATTATTTCCAGGTACATAAAATACCAGACATCAAAGAAGAAAGTGGGCTCTTAGTCATCATAGTGCCACAGAAGAGAACAGATAACTGTTGAAATATTACAGAAGGACCCTTTTGTTTCCAGCTGCTAGGAGAGTAGAGGGGGGGCTGTTGGGTAAGATGTGGGCTGGTTTAGAAGAGCAGCCTTTTAATTTTTTGCACTTGCTGATAAATGCACAAGAAATCTGATGTCCAAGTCAATGCTAAAAAGATAAAGCTTCAAAATACCACTCCTTGGTGAACTGAAATTTTCAGAATGGGCATTCAAGCTTTCTTGTGATGTTACACACCTGAAGAAGCCACAAGTGATCTAGAATTAGCACCGTGCTGATGTGATACTGGGTGAAAAATAAGGAATTTCAGAGCTAATTCATCCTTCTGAATATATCCACAAGACTGTTGATGTTTTCTGAGTATGCAGAAATACAAAGGGAGAGAAGAAAACCTCTACGTTGTCTCAGCAACTCGACTGTCTGGGAATTGTTCACAAGTTTTTCAGTAGAATTTTCCTGTGTACACTTTCTGCTTTGTGACGAGGCATTTAATCTCTTTTAAAATCCTGCTAAATAGAGATGACCCTTTGCCTTTATGCTGAGTAGTAGTACTCTTCATAAGCCTTTGTTGCCACCAGTAATGAGAAGCTGTGCACTGCAGAGGCTGTGGAAAGTTTCAGCATTATAATATTCCAAAACTTTGTCATCCTAACGAGTGTTTCTCTCCTGAAAACTTTGCTCCAGCTGTGTTGCAGTTTTGTGAGATGAGGTGACTCCTTGCTGTGTATGTGGCCTTGGGCAGCACTGATGGTGCTGTGGCATGTTTGTGCCAGGCATCCAGACTGGGCACTGTTTCAGCAGTAGCTTGTCTGAATGGCAGAATTTGTTCTGTCTTCCCCCATTGGCTGTGGGAGCTAGGGTTAAAGCATGATACTGAGGTCTGTGTGCTTTTAGAATGAACAAATTCATGGAAACTGTTCTATTTTAAAGGCAGTACTTGGTACAGGACTTAAGTAAGTTTGGAGGGGAGAATTGCCCTTGAAAAAAAATTAATCTGTTCTTAATTATTAGTTTCCAAGTAGAAACACTCTTGTTCTTAAAATTCAATATGTTTTCCAACTGTGCTTCTGTCGACTTCATGTATAGTTTCTCTTTTCAGATAGTTTTAATTTCTCAAAGAGATTCTCATTATTTTCACCATCTTTGCTTTGCAATGGAGCATTTGGGGGCACACTCTTCCTGCTTGTGGGGAGGCCTCTTCTGTGAAACACCCTCTGTTTGCTTCATAAGCTCACTTTTTCATTTGTTTGACTTCGAATATACTTGCTAAACTGGTTTCCTTCCTTCTCCTTTGTCTTTTCCTCATTAGGATTTTGAGGAATGCAATGTTTGTGAATCTTCTTCATGTTTTGTAACAGGGAGAAACAGAGCTGAAATCCCTGTTACTCTGAAATTTTTGTGCCTTAGTAGATTATATTCAAGGGGTGGCAGCACCACAAAATGGAGCTGCAGGCCAAGCATGGGCCAGCAGGAGTTAGTGGATGGGTGAAAGAGGTTTTTAAAATTCCACCCTTTAAACTTTTTCTCCTCTACTGGTTTCCGGTGACAGCTATAGTCAAGGTTACCTATTATATTCATGGAGGCTAGTGTGAAACTTATCATACAAATATTTTTAAAATATCTCAGTAGTTTATTATGTCACTTTCAGAAGCATCTAGAACATTATCTGCAATGTTTGCTGTAGGATGGGATTATTATAGGATTAAGGGCTGGGCCAGCAAGTGCCTAAGTGCAGAATCTCAATGAGATGTGAATCCGTCTCAACAAGCTGTGGCTTGTTCTGTTGCAATACATACCTGCTTTAGTCTTTCCAATTCAAATTTGAGCCTACTTTGTGTTTGTCTTCAGACTGATGTTTTTATGCCAGTGCTGGAAATTACATTGGAAATTAGGGCAAAGCATCCATATAGCTCAATCCTGAGGATATCAACACCTCCTCTCTCATACAGGGCAATGGAGAATACATCTCCACAGGGTGAGCAGCAGAATATCCAGATGTGAAAATGTTATAATAAAACTTGTTTCTTTCAAAACGGAAGCAGCTGAGAGAAGCTCTCTCCCATGAAAAGAGAAGTTTTCCAGTTTCTGTCTCATGTTAGACTGAGTCAGTTGTAGCATTTTTTGTGCCTAATTTGTCATTGGACCTGAACTCTTTTTGCTTCCACCAAAACCCTGTTCCCTGCAGAATAGAAAGTAACTTGTCAAAAGCTCTTCAGGTTTTGAGAGCCTTAGCAGACGTACCAACTTGCTATAAAATGCTGGTGTAATTTTAGAGGTCTCATTTGTAGCTAAGATCTTGTGATGAGAGACCTGAAATCCAGCTTTCACACAGTTCTGTTCTACAAAGACAAGCTACAAAGAAGTAGTAGGCAGAGGTATGGGAGGTTGGAAGAGAACAGATGTAGGCAGTCATATCTTGACTGCTCTCAGAGAATTGCCCAATGTTAATGGTCTGGTGTTTCATGCATAACACCCTTATAGCAAAAATAATTACTTTAATCATAGCCTCTAAGATGGATGGCAAAGCCATCCCTTGTTATCTGTGATACAGTGTCTAATAAATATAGACATTGTAAAAGGCTGTTCAGCTGGCAGGCTGGGAGCAGGTGGCAGGAGAGTAGAATGTGATCTTAACGTTAATTCCTGATGGCTGTTGTTTGTTTTCCTTGTACAGGGCAAAATAATTTTTTTTGGAGGCTACAATAATATGCACCAGAGTTTCTGAGTTACAGGTGACTCAGCAATATTTTTTTCTGTTGCTGTCAAGCATAATTGTTATTTGTATGTAGGTCAGTATTTGTTATGTTTGTATTTTGTATTTTCTGGGGCAAAACTCAAGAGTATAATGTTCCTCTCTTGACTTGCCATGCCAAGTCAAAGTTCCAAATGTTGACTGTTATCTCTCCCACACAGAAGAAAGCGTAGCAACTCTTGCTCATTCTCCCAGAGGGAACTAGTACCAGACAAGGGGACATCCTGGATCCTGAAATGATCTTACTATTCTTGCAAGTCACTGTAAATACCTAAGAAGCAACTATTCTTTGTGTTCATTCTCACATGTGATCATTGGCTGTTGACAGTAAGTTGGCAAAGTCTGGGTCCATTGGCCTCACTGCAAACGCACCGTGGGCTTGCGCTGCCTCTGCTGGGTGGCCCCCTATTCCCGGTGTCCAGGGGCCTTTGTGCAACTGCCTGACAGTGCTGGGAATGCCTGTGGGACAGCTGCTGCTCTCCCTGGGCTGCTCTCTGTCAGAAAGTCCCAGTCAGGTCATCTCTATTGGCAGGAGGCTCAGGGATGACAGGGAGGAAGGAGATGTTTCTAAGTCAGTCCAAAAACATGATAACCTTTTTTTTATATGGAAAGCATTCTGAAAATTCAAGGGAACAGGTATTGATTATATGGATGGAGATGAGAAAGTATAGATGTTGAAAAGTGTTAAGGTCCAGGATGAATAAACAGTAATCCTAAATACTACACTTGCAAGTTAATAAAAATGTCTGAGGAGCTGCTGTTGTCTATGTTTGTTCTTATCCACAAACTACTGTTTTGACGTTTATAAATGGTAAATAAAGATGTGGATTTTGGGGTCTTGGGGGGGTTTGTTTGTTTTGTTATTAAATACAGTAGCATCTCTTTGTATGTAACAGCTTGAAAAGCAGATGAGCAGAGAGGAATAATTAGAAAACAAGACTGTAGTCTTTTGGAGTGCGTTAAACCAATACTAAGGAGGAGAGTCTGCTCTTTCTTTGTTATAGTAGAGTTTAGGAAGACTAAACAACAAAAAGGAAAACTGTAGAGGAAGATCTGGCTTAGGGAATACATTTTTTTCCAGAGAAGTTACAGTTAATGCATTTAATTAAAGGTGATAAACCAGTGGTAGTTAAGGAAGTTTACATTTTTGTGTTTCTGTTGGTGAGAGATTTCCTTTCAAAAATCTCATTTTATTTGTGATGGCAGCTTGTTGGAGTACTGTAGAACAGATGTTACAAAGCACATTGGGCCCCTGGAAACTTCCTTTGTAATGTGCTATATTAAAAAGGATGGAAGGAAATGAAGGTACAGCAACTCTTGTTCTTCTAGCTGAAGGGCTTATTGCTCCCAGATGCTTGCATGTATCCCTCCTTTCTCATGGTGATCACTCGTTGCAGTGAAATCCTTGCAGTATTGGGGTGTGTCAGGTTTCAAAAAGGAGATGGAGATTTGTGCAACTAATTGTATTGGAAATGGCAGACTGTGGTTGCATAAACTTGGAATCGAAGCAGGGAGCCTGCCTGGATGAGTAACAAGCATGGAACATCACGTTGTGATGTCAAGAAAACAGCTCTAGTTACCTGAATATCAAAACCATTTTTGTACAGAATATAGACCTCTCTGAGACTTACCATTTTTGGCAGAGATAGAGTCTTCTTAGATACAGGACATAAAAGGTGATGTTAGATGTAGGTCATGGGAGTAATCTTTAGTGGCCCAGATCTTGCTGCTGTTGAGCAGATAATAAAATTATGATATTTTACATAAGGACAATTTTTATTAAATTATGAGGGTGTGCAGGGCTAGTTAAATATCTGATGATGTGTTTCACCTGGACACTGTTTCCTGATCACTGGTATTTACACAGAGTGAGAGGCTGTAAGACTGGTGTGAGGATACTGTGTGCTCATTTCATATAAAAACTATGTGCCTGTTCAGAAAACAAAAAATACAAGGCATTTGAGAAGAACCTACTAGGCCAGGTTTTCTTTGTAAAATGGCCCTTGAGCTGGGGCAGATCCACAGAGGCATTTAGTCTCTTAACTTCTGTCTGGGTAAAAAAAAGGGCTGGAAATATGTGGGGAGTTAGAAATCAAATACATATTATTGAGAAGTGTGACTCTATTACATGGGTTATGGAGAATAATTGTAATACTGCTTTTGAAGAATCTTACTTAGAATTGCATTTAGAAAATCTCTTAATACAGTTGACACAAGAAAATAAACGTCTACTGAAAGCTTGTAGAGAGGCTCTGTGTGTTCTTCACATCATTTCCATCTTTTTATTTTCTTAAATTGTTCTTCTATTTGCATGTTGTTAGTGTTACACAGCTCTTACTATAGAGAATTAAAAAAAAACAACAAATCAAAACAATCCAGGCTTTTGCAGTAGAATATAACCCCTTGCACAGCTACACAGAGCAGTAAAGATTTGATTTGGAAGACTGTCACAGATCTCACAGTTTGGTGCTGTAGGCAGTGAGATGAAAATAATAAACCAAAAGGGTTTTATGATATCTCGATGGGGCAACAGAGAAATCTGCTAACATTCTGTCTGTAGTTGAGGGGGTAAACAGAAAGAAAACTGGGCTGGGGAGATTATCACAAAGCAGATAAGGTTTGTTTTACTTTTATCATTCATATTAAAAGATAAATCCCTTAGGAAGTAGCCATTAACCTACCACCAGGGACTGTAGAAGTGACTACTATCTCTGTTTAATCTTTTAATTCTAGCACCCCCAGTACTGGTAAACATTCCTGGCATTTTAGCAGATACTCAGAGTAACAAGGAGGACTGCAGCAAACCACAGTTTAAGTAAAAGCAACTGGAGATGGACCTGCTGAGAAAAGCAGTGTAAGGCGTCTGAGGAGAATGCACAATGAAGTGTGGCCAAAATGCTGTACAATGTTGTGTTCTTCAGAGCTGGCATCAATCAATAACTCTTTATGATCTTTAGAAGCACTGTTGCTAAGAATGGCTTTCTGGAAGAAACATGATCCTGATGGGTTTCAGTTACTCAGGTGTCCCAGGGCACGATACCATAAAGCTGTTATTGTTGATACTTTCTCTCAGTTGCACATCTTTATTTAAATATATGTGCTGCATCACTTAGATGTTTCCCCAAATGAATGATCTGCTTACTTAAATTGAGTGAAGAAAGAACACGGTTGAATATTCAAAGACCTTTGAAAAGAAGAGGGGAAAAAATAAAGAAAAAGTAAAGCTTATGGTATAGCTGTAGCTTTTTACAATTTCTTTGGTAAGTTGAGGAGGTTTACAGTTCTTATTCATCTCTCTTCACAGCTACATGTTCCTCCTAGTCTTGTCTTTCCTGTTTACTCCCACGACAGGGAGTGAACAGGAATTGAACCACCACCCCCATTTTATTCCAAAGGGAAGGGTGATGCCTACCTTACCATGCCAAGGGAGCTATGCCTGTGCTTCATGTCCGTGCTGTGAGGATTTAACTGCTGCCTTACTCTCCTCACACTGCTCCTTCTCAGAAAAACGTAGAGAATTTGGTTTCACAATAAATTAAACATTTATGAGAAATGAACTGGGAATATGTTGGGGTTTTTCTTCTTTGAAAAAAATTTCCTTGCAAATAGCAAGTGTTCTTCAGGGAGGAGAAAGTGAGCAGGTGATCACTTATATTCTTGCAGTCTACAAAACAGACAACAGCTTTTCAGGCTCTCTTTTTAAATATGAAGTTGAAGTATACCAATCCAAAACAGTGATGCAGAGTGCCCACAGAAACTTTACCTTGCAGTAACTAAGGTGAATAGGACTCTATTTCTATACAAGAAGTTTAGTTGATTTGCCTTTTTTTTTTTTTTTTTTTTTTTTTTTTTTTTTTTTTTTTTTTGAAGGCTCTTCGTTGCAAAGTTAAAGCAGGAAACTCTTGGCTCTAAATCACCATGCATCAAGAAAAAAAGTAAAAAAAAGTAGTGAAGCTGGTTTGGCAGCTGTATCCAGTATGATTGGATATTATTTTGCTGTTAAATAGTAAGCCTAAATGTAAGAATTAATCTTTCCAGCGTCTGACAAGGTAGTGTAGAAATTATGCAAATGTAATGCTGTGCCCACAATTAAAACAGACTTCAGCCTGGAGTCAACATGTAAAATGCGCAAGTGTCTTGCAGAAACTGTCCCCTCTTTGTACCTGAGCCACTCTGTCGTAATAAAAAAGGTGTAAATAACCCTTTAACCATGTGGGTTTTTTACAGAAGGTGGTGCAATTGTCCCATAAATTCTCCATATTTTTTAGGAATCTTTATCTTGCTATTCTTTGTACGCTCAGAGTGAATTGCTTGTGATCCTCAGAGTGAAGAAAAATGTGGAAAACAAGGATTTAGCAGTTCCTTTCCCTATTTCCGGATATTTAAAAATATATATGTAATTAGACATGCAAATAAATGCTTAGGATATTTATTTTCTCATCTTTTTTGCTGAAATGAGAGAATTTATTTTCATGTGCCCTTTGCTAGATAGAGATCTGTATAAACTTGAGTCTTCTTACTGTTTTTTGCATCCACTTAGATTACTGCGAAAGATGCACAGAATATTGTATTTACCTTCTTGTATGATAATCTTGTTGCTGTAATTGAATAGAATGTTTTAAAATTTGCCTTTGTTGAAGCGTTTCAACCCAAATGGGAACATATATTAAAATGCTGAATTCAGGGTTTAAAAGTCCATGGATGCATTGGGTCCTAGATAAAATGTTACTGCAGCTATACCATAAATATGGGTAATAGACTTGGTCTGAGACTCAGCAGGGAAAGTGGCTTGCTGTCCCTTTCCATTAGGCTTCTCAGTCGTTGAGAATCTCTTCACAGAGTCAGGCACTCTGTGGTGAACCACAAAAGAGAAACTTTAAATCAGTTAAGGAAGGGATTACAGAAATAAAGTTGGCATTATTTGGTGCATCTTCTAATATAGAAATACCTTTGTAGAACTCTCACTAATAGTGTGGGAGTGGTGGTGTATGTTTCTTTTAAAATATATCTGGTTTTCCTCTTTGAATTTTTTCTTAGACCTTAGTAATGTCATGAATTCTACTCCAAACATAAAGGCTGTGAATGGAAAAGCTGAAAGTAGTGATAGTGGAGCAGAATCAGAAGAAGAAGGTCTTCGTGAAGAGGAAGAAAAAGAACTACAGCTAAATGGAAAGGGTATGCATTCAGCACTTGAACCATTGTCTCTTCTGAAGTTATCACTAACTACCTACGTGGCAGAAAATCTCCAAGGATTTTAAATGCTGTACTTTTTCAGGAGGACTAGGTGTAAATACATGTGGATGTGTGTGGTAAAAATGGCAGTCTCAACCTGGGTTATCATATTTAGAGTTAGTACAAATTCGCCATAAAATTTTTGACTTGGCTTGAAAGTTCTGTCAGTGGGTTAGCTAATAGTCTTTATCCTGTGTTTTGTCTTTTTTGTTGCTGGTGCTGTTTTTAAGAGCTGTGAATGACTATGTGGGCTACAACACATCAATTGAAAATCTCTTTTTTTTTCTTTGGAGAGAAAAAACCTACAAATTCCTGTGAGATTTTTTTAGGGAGTCCATAAAGACTTTTGAGAAATGTCTGCATCAAGTGAGAACAAAATGAAGTTACATATTTAGGATTCTATACAGGTTTTTCCTCCATTAACCTTAGGATTGTTATTTAATTTGAGAGACCAACTTTGCATTTGCTTACTAATGTTTTATATATAATCTGCTCTTTATGAAAATTAAATTTTATATTTACATTTTTGCAGGAACAGAACAATCCCTGTAAATGTGAATCTAGGACCATTTGTATATTTTGTTCTGCAGATGCATTATACATATAGTCCATTAAGAAGTTAACCACTTGGAGAAATAAGTTTTGAGCTATTATGTCTTTAGCTTTCTATTTGTAAGGCTTTCTTGTTCTTTTACAGACTATAAAGATGTGAAACCAGAACCAACAGCTGCTAAGGATTTGGAAAATGTTGTTACTAATGGCTGTTACAAGGACAGCTTTATCCCAGATATGCAGAATGGCATCCAGACCAAATCTGCCCTGAATGGCTTGACCACAGAGGAAGAAATAAAGAAAATGGAGCCAAGCCTAGAAAAAGCTAGTAACTGTGCTCACCAAGGTATTGTCCTTCCAAGACAATGTTTCCATCTGCACATATTTTTAATGGAAAATGTTTTCTTGAGAGCTTAATCCTCAGCTTCAGATAGTAGCAAGGGTGTCTTTCAGTTGTAGAAATAAAAGAATTTAAAAAGAAAAAAAATCAAATTTAATACCAGTTTAAAATAAGGCTTTCTGTTAAGATCTCCTAAAAGGGGAGAGAGGAATGCACAGGCAGAGGCCCAAACCCACAGAAATAAAATTGGTTTATTTTAAACTCATTAAACTACCTATGCAAATACTGTTTGCTTTTGAAAGCTCATTTGTAATGAAATGAAAGTCACTAATGCCTTATTTCTCGTTCTCAAAGGCTGAACATATTTTAAATGCCAGTTTGTTGGAACAACTCAATATATAATTTTTTAAACTGTTAACTTTAGGCAAAACTGGTTTATACTCGGCTTAGGAAGGAGAGTGGAATGAGCAAGGTAAAATTAAAATTATCAACTTACAATGCAGAAATGACAATATGAGGTATGTTTCCCACTAGTAAAAGTTTTATATAATATCTATAAGAATATAACCTCTTTATATAATATTTATATATATCTTATATATAATATATATAATATCTTATATATAATATCTATAAGAATATCTATATTCTTATAGATATAGAATATCTGTAAGAATATAACCTCTTTATTCTGAATCTAGCTTTAGGATGACAATAGTCAGTAAAAGGGGCATGAGTTGAAGCTCACAGACATTTTAACTCATTGCTTCAGTCTTTGATTCACCTTTGCAAAGCACATGTCCTTTCCATACAGGTGCAAATGAAGAGAATACTGAAGAAGTTTCAGCAGCTCAGCACTTAACCAGTGATTCAGACAGTGAAGTTTATTGTGACTCCATGGAGCAACTTGGACTAGAAGAGGTAGGAGTTTGGTATTCCTCAGTGTATTTTGAAACTGATCCTATTCATCAGGTGAACGTGGACATGTGGAGCTGAATGAGTTCATGCATACCTTTCTCCTGTTTGGACTATTGGGTTTTGTTCTTTTTATCATCAGTCTTCTACAACTTGGTTACTACTGATTTACAAGCCTTGAAATTTTTGACCTCAGAGAATTTATGTGAGAGGAAGGTATAGAGAATTTATGTGAGAGGAAGGTATAAAAAACAACAGTACAAAGAAACAACTGTCAAAAACAGTAATACAATGAAACTTAGGGGCTGTGTGTTCACAAATTAATTTAGGGTCTCATAGCATATGCAGGGACCAGAATCCAGATGTCTCTAAGAATCAGGGAGTGTCTGTGTAACAATGAGCTTTTTGCACACTCTTTTTTTCTGGCCTGATAAATCCTGTGTTTGTTTCTTAGAATAAATAAAAAGTAAGCTTTAGCAAATGGCCTGCAAACCAGGGCCTGAAATGACCCAGGTCTAAAGAAGTGGGAGTTGATAATGATTTCTGGGTTCTCCTGTACTTTCTTCAACCATAATGTACATCTCTGACTTTGGTACAAATGGTGGACACCACAATTGTGCTGGCTTAATTTACTAACTGGAGTCTTAGTTGACTTACTGGCTTGGACCTCTGTCAGAGGTCCAGTTTAAGTGTGGAATTTGTAGACAACACTCAAACACCTGGTTTCCTGATTCTGGGAAGGAATGTGTGAATGATGCATGGGATCAGAAAGATCAGTGAGTGCTCTAATATTGCATAATCCTCATGTCTACCTGTTTCTGAGAATCTAGAGAATTCCTTTCAGCAAATCAAAATTTCACCAAGTAATAAAGCACATTGGGAAAGGTGATTGGGTAGAAGTGCTGAAAATTCTTTTGTGTAGGTGATTTCCCAATTATTTTGTGTATCGTTGAAACATGTTTGAGATTCTTTAATTGAATTAGGTGGATAATTTGTCATGATCTCCAAACCTGCATTAGAACAGTTCTAGGTTTGAACAAAATAACAAATGTTCAGTTATATGAAATTAAATACACAAGCAGAACTGTAGATGGATCAGTTCAAGCTAGAAGAGGTTCATGTAAAGAATTCAATAGAGCTTTTTATTGGAAATGATACAGCAAACACTGTCCTTCAGTTCTGATGATACTGGCTTCTAAATTGCTGAGTGACAAGTGAGATTTTGGCAGCAGTTTCCATTTCTTTACCCTCCTTCTGGTTATCTTGGCTTTTTCAGGGGTTATTTTACAGATAGCTGAGGTCCCCACTCTGCTTCAGCATGTATTTGTGAAAGTGCTTGTCCTTGCACTGGACAGAGGGTTGCTTGAACCACATTAAGGCAGCCCTGTTGCAGAGCATGTAATTGTGACCTGATCAACACATATGTCACCCATTTTTTATGTCTTCCTACAGTACCACTGGTTTTGAGTGACAGGTTGATAGAATACCATTGCTCTTTTTTGTTTGGTGAGAGGTACAGGGTGCAGCCAAGCTGTTTGACCAGGTTGATAACAAGCAACATGATCTCTGCCATGAGTGTAAACACTGCCCACTTGGTTGCGTGGCACAAGAATCCCAGCTAGGATACCCCTTCACTGCCTAGGAAGCAAAGCCAGTTTTACAAGGGAGAAGTGGACATTTTCAGACCTTATTGTTCTATTTGTTTGCTGAGTATTACTGTGTACTAGAAATGTCTACAGTAGTTCCAAGTGGTATCACTTGTTTGAGAATATCTGCCTTAGATGAGCATCTAACCTTTTGAATCTGAAAAGGACATTTAGATAATAGGAAGCACATTCTACAAGAAAACAACTACTCTTAAAAAGTCTTAATTCTGAGCAAGTTTTCTTAAAGTAGAGATGATGCATCTTCCTTTTTATTGGTTAACTGTCACGTTTTTCAGAATTTAATTGCTTGCTAATGTTAATTTGTAGCCCTTGGAGATCATCACCTCAGCTAAAGGATCTTTAAAGCATTCATCCCATTTCTTGGATGTAGATCACAGTCTTCCATTAGAAAATACGGATTTTCCAAGGCACGCTTGCATGACTTCTGGGCATCTCCAGTCTGGAAATACTGTTGAGGGAGCAGCTCAAGAACAAGGGGAAGTCAAGTGTGGAGGAGAAGATGGCAAAGCCAGTAATGGGGGCCCTCACAAGGAAAAGAAAGGCGGAGATAAAGCAGATTTCTACAATGTCAGAAGAGGGAGAGGTACTGTGCTTGCTGCTTTTCTGCTGCCTGCTCTCTTGGCTACCATGTTCCAATGCTATGATCTGTAAAGTCAAGAATGACATTTACTTGTACTAAAAAAAAAGAAGACAGAAATAGTTTTATTTGTATATAGTATGGGTTTTTTTGTATGGCACCTATGTGTAATCAGAAGCAAAATTAAAAGAAAAAAAATCTAAATACAGCTTTTATGTCAAAACTGTTACAAAGCACACAGTGCAGGACTGCACATTATTTCCAGCCTTCTCTCTCCTGGCATTTTTTTACTACTTGCAGGTGGAAACATCTTAGGCTGGATGTATATAGCTTAAAGGAGTATTATAGGTTTCAAAAATTTATCTTTTCTCATTACCCTGTTCCGGTGTTCTTCATCTTCCAGCTGGGGACTGTGACAAACTTAAAACACACCTACCTTTGATAATAAGACAGATCTCCCTTTCATTTCTCTTAAGGCAGAATTTACTGCTGACCTTGACTGGATGTGAATGAATAATTTTTTGCTAAATGTTTATGCAATTCTAGAACCTTGAATGGTACACTGAGGCTGTAGGGAAACATCTCAAATGATGTTGCAGTACACTCCCAGTGCTTTAGAACAGCCTGAATACAACTTGTGATTAGGGGTACCACACTCAGGTGGGGAGGGAGAAAATTAACTGTTAAAACCAAACGTTTTCAATAAGGTTAACAGCCTGTTCTGTGTTCTGTATGTCTGGTCTTTCCCCTTCACCATAGGGCATAGACTTCAGCCTCTGGGAGATGGTTCACAAGGTGGACAGATGGGCAGTGGAGGGGATGGAGAGCGCTGGGGTTCAGAGAGGGGACCCAGGGGCAGCCTCAACGAGCAGATCGCGGTGGTGCTGATGCGGTTGCAAGAAGACATGCAGAATGTTCTTCAGAGGCTGCATATGCTGGAGGCAGTTACAGCATCACAGGTATTGTCCATTGAAGTTCCCTGATTACTTTAAATTTCCTTGAACCATTTTTTTGCTTTTTCAGATTAAAATTTCAGACAATACTTTCTTAATCTGTAAAGACATTTCAGTTATATTCTGTAGTTTTTTCCAACTTGAAATGTCTTATTAGTACCTACTTTCAGAAACACAGTTCATGACTCTTATAAATGCAAGCAAAACCATGAATTTCTACATAGAAATGATTCATATATTATTTCACATATTTCTGATCATTAAAACTTTGCTATAGTTGTTGATACACATTACACAGTCACTATATGGAGATTCCATAGTTAACGTTAGTCATACATGATCCCATAGAGTATCTTTACCAGCAGATCTCAAAAGAAGTAAGAAATTACCTTAATCTTGCAGATTTGTAAGTGTTTGCAGACAGAGCTTCTTTCTCTGCAAAGCAATCCAACTTTCTTGGAGTGTCACATCCAGTATACATGATAGGCAAAAGAAGTTTTAAGCAAGTATAGATACTTATAGATGTAGTGGGTTTTTTCCTTCTGTTTCAATGGAAAAAACTTTTCATATTCAGGATTATAGAACCAACAAGCTAAAATGTTTGGGTGGGTTAAACTTGCAGATATATTTTAATCTACCTGAGAACAAGAGACCTGTGCAAGCAGTATCCCATGGGTTGCACATATTGCAAATGTTAAGGCAGCTGGGGAATAGGGTTGATTAAAACTATGTTTTTACTCCTTCACAGATATTAAAAAGTCTGATGTTTGGATACAGATGGATTTTTAAAAAATTTATTATGGTTTTTTTTTACTTGAGCAGCATATAAAGACATGGTGTTAGACATGCATGTAGCTGTAGCTCAGGGCACACTAAAACGGTGCTTTCTGCCTTTGTATAGACTAATCTTGACAAACAATTAAGTAAATTAAGCTGCTGGGACTTCTACCCTGGGTTGCAACTTCTGGGACTGAACCCAAGTTGAGGAAATTGTGATGACAAGTTGGGCAGGGGTCCTTGATAAACCTTGTAAAGAGGTCCAGTAAGTGACACTGATTCATTTTTTCAACACACAAAAATGTGATTAAAATGCTTTGAAGGGTAATGGAAGCATGAGAGGTGACTTGGAAACCAAGTGGTGAAGGGGTAACTGCATGGGGGGTTCTAGTCTTTAACAAAAGAAAATCTTCCTTACAAGGGGTGAGGTGAGGGCAGTAAGTACTGTTCCTTGAACCGTCATATGTGCAGTTTGCAAAGTCTTCAAAAGATTAAAAACTTCATACTCTTTTTTTGTGAAACAGAAGGATTTTAGTTGTAGTTTCCTTTTTGATACTTACCAGCTTCTGTTTGTGTTTAAAGGCAAGATCTGCAACGCTGCAGTCAAATTATCAGCCTGATTCCTCTGTCAAGGTAAAATATTGGGGTTTTGTATTTGTCAAAAGCAGTGTGAATGCTGAAAAAAGATGAGATATTTTTTTATATCTTGCTCCTAATGTGTGCTTTTCCTGTTGTCTCTCCCTTGACTAGGAGATAAAAAACTATTTGATAGCTCAGTCTTTTTTTCTGGTCTTAATAGTATTTTCTGCTCTGATACCATAAAACTTGAAGTGTTTGTTAAGTACACGTGGTATTCAGTACTTGCACAGATTGCTGACTGGAATTTTTTTCTGTTTTCCTTAGAAACCATCATGGTGGCCCTTTGAAATTTCTCCTGGTATTTTAGCTTTTGCTATTGTATGGCCATTTATTGCCCAGTGGTTGGTACATGTGTATCTTCAAAGGAAGCGAAGGTAAAGACATGCATTCAATAGGGCACATGTACTGTATTTCATCTGCTTTAACCAACATGTGGTATAGTGTGTTATTTAGACAGGACATAAAGTAACACCTTCAGGCATAAGAAGAATGCAAGGGTTTGCTCTCTAAGTTTTTAACCATGTATTTGAAACATCAGTTCAGTATCAAAATGGGGAGCTTGGTACTAATTTCCTGTTTCCTTGAGTTCTTTGTTTCAGGACATGTCTTGCTTAATCTTCCATTTTGCTACATGCTAGACATGTATGTCCCATATAGGCAGCAATTTAGGTTAAATCTACAAAGTGATGAAGAATTAAATAATTTTGGTGATCACACACAAGTGACTGAGGCTGGGTAGCTTGGAGGTGTCTCCCTGACTTTCTTTGGCCCTCTCCCAATATCTTCATGAGCCATTTTCCCTGATTCTAGACTCCTTAGTTCTCATGTGTAAACAGAAGATTGTTTCCTATCAAATGTTCTGCAGAGTCACATCTGTCACCTATTTATTTAACATTTACTATCACCTTACTACAGTATTTTTGTAATGTCAGCTGAAGGACAGTTGTACTTTCACCTTAGCTTTTCTCAACTGTCCAAACATCAGAAGATCTAGTGAATATGCTCTAGTTACTTCTTACTTCAACCACACACCTGACTTCGTTACCTTAGTATGCTTTTAAGTTTTTTCCTGTCAGTCTGCAGAGAGTTTGCATATGTGTAGACCTGACTAAAATTAGCTTAAATTGTTCCAGCTTTTTAATGTTTGAAACTTTTCTTGGTGTAGTTTGCTCTGATATGGTAAATCAGAGAAATACAGAATGGTTAAGGTTGGAAGGTACCTCTGGAGATTACCTGTTCCAGCCCTTCTGCACAAGTAGAACATCAAGACTCAGTTGCCCGGGACCATGTCCAGGTGGTTTTTTAGTATCTCCAAGAAGGGAGACTCCACAACCTCTCTGCCCAACCTGTGCCAGTGCTGATCTCCACTTTTTGGAGAGATGCTTCATCTGTCTTCAAAGCTCTTTGTTGTATTCCATGTCTCTCTTGTACTGAGGAACCCAGAACCAGACTCAGCACCCTTGGTGTGGCCACTCCAGTGCTGAGCAGAGGGAAAGGACCACCTCCTGTTACCTGCTGGGGGGACAATGCAGCCTGTGACACCACTGGTCATCTTTGCTGACTCATGGTCATCTTGGTGTCCACCAGGCCTAAGGATGTATTGGTGGCTGGGGTTGTTCCTCCCCAGGTGCTGAACTTTGCACTTCCCCTTGTACTTGCTGAGGTTCCTCTCAGCCCATTTTTCCACCCTGTTAATCTCCCTTTGGATGGCAGCACCACCCTCTGGTGTATCAGCCACTCCCTCCAGTTTTGTGTCGTCTGCAGACCTGCTGGGGGTGTCCTCAGCTCCATCACCCACAATATTAATAAAGAAGTCAAACAGGACTGGACCCAGTACCAACCCCTGGCATGCACCACTAATTACTGGCCTCAGAATAGACTTCTGCCACTGATCATCACCCTCTGGGCCCAACCCATGATCTGTAAACAACACAATACCCACAAAGGCTTCAAGTCTGCCAGGGATTACCCCTGTCTCAAAGCTGTCATTAGCAGTATTGATGTGACTCACAGGGGCTGATGATAGGAAAGGTTTTACTACGAGGGCTTTTAGGCAGTTATACACGTTTTCCTTCTTTTCTGCACTGGTAAATGGAGATTTCCATTTCATCAGCAAGGACATGTTTTTGAAAGCAATACAGTTTTTTTAGTATCTTACGTGAGGCTCGTTTGAAATGTGGTGTTTCTGTAATGTCTCTCAAATGGCCATGTTCTCCCTCTCTTTCTCTCTGAGCAGTATGCTATTCTTGTAAAGCTTTTTTTTATCATCTCTTCAGACCTATGTTGTGTCCTCAGTGAATTCATGGGTTCAGTCAGAAATCAGGTTTCAGAAAAGCACCCTTTCAGGCAGTTTTTCTAATATATCATCTAATGATTCAGAGTTTAAACGAATAAACAAATGGTACCTTATTGTTAGTCCAGATTAGTTTAGCTTCAGCCTTCAGCCTTTGGATTTTCCTAGATCTTTATCTACTTGACAAAGAGCCTGTGATGTGTTTTTCATGGGTACTTTATTGCTGTCACCAGGTCATCTTGCCTAAACAAAACAGATGGAGCAACTGAAATCTCATTTTAAAGTTGTTTTCCAGTCTTGGGATGGTTCTGGTGGCTCTCTCAAATGCTCCACGGAATACCAACATTCTTTCTGAGTTCTGGCCACTAGGAATTGTACCACAGTTCACTAACAGTAGTACCAGTACCTCTGTAGCATAGCTCCAGATAGTCCTTGTTTTGTTTACTCATTCATTGATTGTATTAAAATGAGCTGAACTTCAAGAACAGAAACAACTGAAGAATTTTCTGTGTTCTTCAGTTTTCCACTTTGTTTCTGAAGAAGTCTGCCCACAGCCAGGACTATTTTCTTTTGCATTACCTTCCCATCTGGAGTTCCATGACCTTTAGCAGTGGGTGGGAAGTTGATAAAGCATAGTCAGAGATAATAAAACAGAATTGCAAAACAGGAGTCCTCTGCTGCTCCTGCCAGTTTCAGCTTGTACTCAGTTGTGTAAGCTTCTGGGCAACAGCTGTACAGAGTGCATATATTGACCATATCTGTGTCCTTTTGGTTTTAAAATACATAAACTGTCCTGGGGCAGAAACCAGGAGCCTGTGCTACTATGTGGGGTTTTCTCATCGGCAAGCTGTGGAGCCATGACTCCTGAACTCTTGCACAGGGGAACAAATTGCACAGAACTGGTGGAGAGGCAGCCTTCTGTAGACAACAGCTGTGTGTTTAGCTCCTCTCAGCACCCTTCTGTAAGGTGTTCTGGCTGGTTTAGGGCTTCCTATGAGCCTCTTAACCTGTCTCATTCCTTTATAGGGAACGTAATGCTCAATGTTTGGGTGCTCATATTGAAACCTTCACTGAAGAAAGCTTGAAAGCCCGAATCATAAGGGCTTGAAAATCAGATCACAGATAGAACTGTATTTTTAATACTAATAATTGAGAGCTGTTTAGAATCACTCATTATTTTAGAACCTTCTAATTGTATGTTTTCTGTGATTACTGGAAAACCAGTTCCTAAGTGTTGCTCTGCTGTGGGCCAGCAAATCACTGACTGATGTGGCCAGGGACTGTTCTAAAGAATTTCATCTGTAGTTCAGAATTCTTAGTGATGTCTTGTGCTCCTCAGTGTAAGTTGTGCCAGTTCTGCAAGCTTGCAGATTGTTTTGTAACTTAAGAGGGCAAATTTTTAGGTATTTTTAAGGACTGCTGTAATTTAATGGGATGGAAATAATTGACATTAACTGATTGATTTATTTAGACAAATGAATGATCATCTGACATGTGAAGGTACAGTAAACTAATTTATTTGTTTTCTCTTCTAGAAAACTGAACTGAGAATTCTTGACTTTTGCTTAAAGAGTGCTAGAAGATGGCCCTGGAAAGCAAAGGAGTTCTGAATTCTCATAGAATCTCAGGATCTGGGATGATGTTCCTGCAGTTACAGTAATATTTTGTACTACCTTTGAGCTAAACATTTAAGGACTAACGTTATTGAAACTTGAATGATTCACAGCTCCTAGGTGAAAAATAAAATCAATTTAATAATTCCATCCTGCAAACCATATGAAAATTAATTATTTTGTAATGTGCTTGTGGATGGGCCTTCAGCAACTACTGGTCTTGCTGATGTCAGGTGATGAAGAGAGTTTCATCTTTGTAAAATAATAAGTGAGAAATATGTCAAACTGTCACTTTAATATAGAAATAATTCTATACTTAAAACATCCCTGCCTGTTTTTCCACACAGTTACATATTATCATATGAAAACACTAATAAAGTATGAATTCAATACATTATAAACTGTTGGAAAAACACAATATAGCTTTGAAGAATTCAGCTGGTTATTTTTGCTGCTAAACCAGTTTTGAGCAAATTTCCTTCTAATTGGTCAGTGCTGAAGTTGAAATGCTTCACTTATCTTTTAAGATTTTAAGAGATTTGGAATTTGATACCTGTCATGCAAGTTAGAGCCATTAATAACAGAGGGACTGTCAAATAAAAATCTGAAAAGTCTATGGTGAAGAGGATCCATCTAAAGAGGCTGCACCTTATGTTTTTAACTTTGATAACTGTACTCCTGTTGACAACAGCTTGTTTTAACTGAAATACATAGTTTAGGCACAAAGTGCTTTAAAAAAGAGATGAAAATTAGCTTTGTAAGTATTTCTCTGAGATTTTAAAAAGCTCAGTCCACTGTAAATTTTCTGTTGTCAGTTTATGTAAAATTAAAATAAGATTTAATCTAGCCCTTTTCTATTGTGCACTTTTCCAACTCCCATTAGGAAAAATATAAGTTCTAGCGTTTCTCTTTCTGTTGTCCTACTTTCTTTCAAAACAAAACTTTACAGCTGATTTTGGTATTGTTATTTTTTCCCCATCATGTATTAACCACTATACACAGAGTTACAGCCTGGTGAAGTTTGCTTTATTAAAGCATTATTTACACAAAATATTAAATTAATATGCAAGTTGTCTAAATCTGAAAAAGGAAAATGTGCAGGAATTAATTTTCTGTCAAAGCTGAAGTCATTCATTTGCTATAAAGAATTACATCACAACATAACCTGCCTTTAAGATCTGGATCTTCAGAAATTTTACCATATTATTTGATTTGCTTTCATTCTCTAACTGGACTACACATTACAAATATTTCTTGACAAGTTAATTTTTTGTACTTCCTGAAAATTGGTTGTAGTTTGGAAAACACTTTTCATGCAAGCTATACCATCTAAAAATATAATCACAAAATTGTTTGTCTTATCAGAGCAATTTTGATCTTTCCTTTTAGTTAATTGTGGATTTTTAAAAAAAAAATTACTTTTCCCTCTTTCTGATTTTCTTATTCTAAAGTTAAATTAAAAATTATCAGAACCTTTTGAAGACTGCTGTAACAATCAAATTTCATGTGCCAGAACTGAGTTTCAGGCATGAGACATTGAAAACTCAGATGTGAACAAAGGTTATGATGGAAGGGAAGGTCTGCTGTGACCTGACACCATTACATCTGTAGCTTGAAGTTCCTAGAGTGATGGACTTTTAATCATAAAATAATAGAAATTACTATACAGGAAGGATATCCTAGCTTTAAAACAAACAAACAAACAAACAACAATTTCTGAATCAGCACATCTGACAGGAAAAAGCACCCTCAGGTGCCTCGCCCCAGTTCATAGCTGTAACCTGTAGGTGTGTGCTTTTTGAGAGGATACATTTTCAGAGATACTTAACTGTTAACTTCCCAAGAAATAACTGCAGGCACATGCCATCCCTGTTGTTTATTCAGTAGTTATTTCAGTAAATCAGTCCCTTAATATTATGCATTTTATCTTGAACTTTGTTAATGTTTATCAGATGCTTTGGCTGTATAGAAGAGCCTGCTGGGTACTTTATCAAGCAGTCTCAATTTTGAATAATACAAAACATTTGAGTGTAATTCACAACTGGGCATAAGCTGCACCTTGGAAGCAAAGAGGGGATTGGTTTCCTGTAGTGAGTGAAGCTTCACCTGAAAAGCAGAGGTTTGCTGTGGATGAAACAGGTGGAAGACATTCTCCCTACTGCTAGGTGTTCAGCTGAAGAAATAAGCCCAGGCCCAAGTCTCAGGGTGCATGGGGCAGCTCTTCTGTCCTTTGGGCCCTCAGTTTCTCTCCTGCTCTTGTTCCTGTGGCAGCACAGGAGGTGCTGATAGAGATGGAGCCACTCACTGCCTGGCTTTGGCTCTAACAACCACAGAGGAACTGACTCCCAGCATGTCCCACAGACCCTTCTAAGGACTGTTTTGTGCTCCTGCCACTAACTACAGAAATGTATTCTATATTAGATTGCAGGAGGCTATATTGGCATACAATGCTGTACTAGAATGTATCAGGCCTTTTCCTGCTTGTAATCACTGACTTTCCTGGAGCAGAGAGAAAGAGTCAGGGTTTCTTTGAGTAAAAGTCCACCTCCCACCTCCCCCAAAAGCAGAGCCAAAAGTACAAGACATTTCAAAGGAAATAAAATGCAGAGGCAAGAAACAGCAAGACTGCAGTGTTTTATTTTATATATTTACACAAAAGTGTGCAACATAGATCTTTTTGAGAACATAGTAGTAAGGAAAATACATCTTACTATAAGAGTAGCCATATAGTCATACTGGAACTGGGACCTGCCTGCTCAAGAGCACATGGCAGTGTTTTAGTACCTTGGCCTTCAAACATTGTGCAGCATTTAGGTGAGCCTTGCAGCAAGTCATAGGTAAGCAACAGTTGTCCAAGACTGCTCTTTCTCTAGAGGCATCTGATAGTTGCAGATCTCTACACTTTTTAGCACACTTGTGTCCAGCTAATAGCAGAAGACCTGTCTGCTAAGGGAGCCTGGAAGCTATGGAGTTTAATGGAGGTTTTGCACATTAAGTTTAGGCCTTCAAGAAACACCTCATAGAAGCTGTGGACTACTAGATGGCAAGTGCTCTTGCTGCTAGGGACCAGAAGCTTTTTTTGACAGCTTACACAAATATTTGTAATTGATAATGAAAATAAACTTTAAATCTCTTTCAACTACTAGATTATAGCTTTTTATACTTCTCCCAGTAATATTTCAAGTCAAGCAAGTGTGGCAAAAACAATGGGATTAGGAATTGGCAAGGAATTTCATGTTAAAGAATACAGCTAAGATTTCCTTTTTTTAACAACAACAAAAGCAGCAAATGACAGCTAACAAACCCATGCCACAAACAGCAGGCAACATGTGAAATTCAACTCCATGTTTCCTCTGATCAGGATAAACACAATGTTGAAGAGAACAGGGCAGTGTAGTGATCACTGTTACATTAGACACCAATTTGTCAGTTAGTTGCTCTGCTGAACTTAATGGTTTTGTATTGTATTTAAAAAAATATAGTAGAACCATAATTTTCTTTTGGAATGAGGTTTTTATAAGAATGCTTGAGGGTTTTTTAAGAACAAAGCAGTAAGCTAAAGATTTTTTTTTATGCCTAGTGCTTTGGTGTACTAGCATCTTTAGTTTTCTATATACTAGCATTAGATTACCTGAAAGACATATATGCAGTTCATTGTGATTGGTTAAAAAGTTTAGATAGAATCTTACTTGACCCTGGCAGATGATTAAGAATTATTTCAGGGGTTGGAGGTTACCTTTAAGATGTCATACCACTACAACTTTTTTCCCCACTTTGAGGGGAATGTATTCTACTCTAAAATGGGAACAGGTTGTGACCATTTGTAAAGTCCTGAAGACAGAGCTGTTGTCATGTTTACATTATTTTCTTAACACATTTCTACGTTATTTTTCTTGGGGTGTGAAACTGAAATTCACTCACATAAGTCTATTTTTCTTAAACCAGATTACTATAAATAGAAGAAAAAAAATTGCATAAAATACTAGTGATCACTTAAGGTATTCCTCTTACCCTGCTTTGAGGAATAATGCCAAGAACCTACCACAATCAGTGTTGTCTATAGATACTCCTTCAATCATGTATTACATTTGATTGTTTGCACCTTTTTCATAAAACATTAGTTTCAGTAAGATTCAACAATTTATAAGTTTTCTGAAACTGAAGTCCTTAGTGACTCTCACTCCCTTAGCTATGTTTTCCAGCTTTCCAAGATTCTATTTCACCGTGTTTGAGGTACCATGCCTAGAACTGGGATTTTTTATTCTGAGCTGTCCTTTTTAGGAAATTTGCACTTTCCCCACCATTTTAATTCCTTTCCCAACTACCTGAGGGGACACAGCAGGAAGCCTAACTCTGTTTTCTAACACCGTTTTCTCAGATTTCCAGCAATAAATCTTGTTTTTCAGGAGGCAGGACAACTCACTCCTGCAAGTGTCAGTTTATGAGACTTGAGCCATTTAACTAAAGTCACTAATAAAATGCTTGGCAATCTTACACAAGTGATGTTCATCTTACAAGTACAAACCTGAAGAGTGAAGACCTGCAGCAAGACAGCTGAGAACAATACCAATGCAAGAAAAACATTTAAGATAATTTAAACAAAATTGCCTACAAATACACCTCTAAAATCTAGCAGATGCAAGTTGTGTTGCATTTAAAAATACATGTAAATATAACTCATAAATAATATGTTCATTTGGAACTTAAGATCTAGTAAAATCTAAGATCTGGCTGTAAGTCTACAGAACAGCAGTCTGTTGATTTGCAATACATTATAGTCCTTAATATATAGCAGCTTCAGTATGAATAATTTTTGTTAGCCAGCACCCAGGTGTGATTTTTTGTCATCTGACATGCTTGAGCAAGCACACACATTTTAGCAATTGCTTTGAATAGCAAATGTTACCTTGTTCTGTTCATCTTCCGAAGTCTAAGTGGTTACAATGCAACAATTTAAACAGCATGTTTAACAGACACGCCCCAAGTATCCTTTTCCCTACCAGATTTGTCTACTAAAGGTTTACAACCAGTGGAAATGCTAAGGCATGTGCCACATGTAGTCAAGTTACCTTTGAGCAAGTCTCTTAACCCTTCCTGGAATAAGATAAACAGAAGTAAGACACTTCAATGGTGCCTTAAGTTTTCAATTTTCCATCTTGAATAGAAACATCAGTTTTGCACAACTGTTCAGAAAGGACAACTCCCAGGTAAGGCTGTTGTTAAACTCTACCACCAAGTGTTAAGCTATAACTAGATAAATGTAGCAGGTATTTATGTCCTTCCCTTATTATGTTTAACATGTAAACTTACTAACAGGAGTTAACTCATTGCTATGAAAGGAAGACCCTTCATTGCCAAGTGTTACTAGCTCCAAGAAACACAACACTCTGGCCTCTTAGTAGTGTGCAGTAAATGAGATAGGAAGTATCATGAAGGCACTTGATACCAGCTAAGCCTTATACAGTACTTGCACTTGAGAAAAGAGATACAATAATAAAACCAGACTGATATCTTAAAACACACTGAGGAAATTTAGTTAAGACCAAACTCCAAACTAGTGTTATAGGGCAATGTGTAAGTGTGCAAAAACATGGAGGAAGTTCATTTATCTTGATGCTATAAGCTAAATCCTGAGACAGTCAGGTGTTGAGCATTGTTCCTAGCTTCAAAGTAAGAGGTATCTGTTTCATCATCTGGCTGAGGTATGAAGGGCATAGTTTGATTCTGTAAATTATCCCAGTCCACACCATGAAAGAGGGGGTGATGCTTCAGTTCTGGAACAGAAGTTCATAAAGTTATTATAAATTTCTCTCCAAGCCCCATAGTCACTTTTTTCCTTTCATGAGTTAAGTAAGTTAACTTTGGTATGTCAGATGTTAAACAATAAACATGCATTGCAAAACAGCAATAAAACAATATAAGTTCAATATAAAAAAAAAACACCACAGCCCCAAAACTTCCTAATTCAAAAAAGCAAAATACCACAAGAAGCAGTAAATACCACAAGTTATTAAATATTCTACACTATACTACACAAGTGTGTGTGTATATATATGTATATACATACATATATACACACAAACTTAAATAGGCATTGAAGTTTATTAGTTTAAGTTTCAGGAGAAGGAAATCATAATTTGAAAATTTTAACTAGTTGCAAAGAACACAAGAGAATTTTACTACTAACCCTTCAGTCCAGCTCTCTTAGTAATGTCAATTGTTAGAAGAATATCTATTGCATTTTGGGCATTACCAGACAGCTGTTCTTCACCTTCAGGCCAGGGAATATCTACAAAGATAAGGTAACTCAGTAACTGAAGACAAAAAACAAATGTTGGAAATACATACTTTCCCCAGTTACTGAAATATTACCTCTTTTCAAAATATTCTGAAAGACTTGTGTTGGTGTTTCATCATTAAAAGGTGGAATTCCAGTCAGAAACTCAAACAGACAAACTCCAAGGGCCCACCAGTCTACGGCAGAACCTGAAAAAAGAAAACCAAGTCACTACACTGACACAAATGACACTTGCAAAGATCTGAAGATTAGCCATGGCAGAAATTGAATAGTGTTTAAATCCTGCAAAATTTCTTGGAAATTAAGGAAGAGACAAAGTAAGTTGTACTTAATAATTATGCAGAAGACTAAAAAAATAAAGGCCTTTTTAAAGCCAGCCTGCTCCTTAATTCATTACAGATAATACAGGGTTTACTGATAAAAGCAATGTGGCTCTTAAGAGCAATCTAATTATCAACTTGCATTACAGAAAATCCAGGAGCTGACTTCAAGAAACATTTTTGTGATAAGAAACAGTTGTCTTTAGCAACTGCTCTAAAGCCTAGAGGAATACTCCACATTGTATCCTGTATCTTTTTCTCAGTTCTTTGAGAAGACTCAAAGAATTCCAACTGCTGAACTTTGAAATTTTCATTTGTCTAAATTTATATCAAAATATTGAAGACAGATTGCAGAGATGAGCCAGCATGCAAGAACCTGGAATCACTTTCCACTAAAGCTGATTGGAGCTATGCAGTTACTAGCTGTCATTTTTTTTTTTCTACATTCCAAGGTTCTTTTTTGCCAAACCCATCTTATTAACATACTTAAAAACAAGCAGGCAAAGCAATCCCTGACACCACTTCATGCATTCTAAGCTTTTTTGTTTTTAAGCCATGCTCACTCCACTGTGTAAAGAATAGATGCCCCCCCTTTCTGCAAAAAGCAAAAAGACAGTAAGTGTAAATCAAGGGTAAAAGTCTTCCTGGGGTGCTTTTTGGTGGGTTTGGTTGTTTTTTTCCCCCATATCAAAGATACCTTCAAGTTGAGAAAACAAGTGTTTTGAGCCATTCTGAAGGACTACTGACTAAGTTTAGAAATGCTGAAAAAAAATGGAATTAGTAATCTAATGTACTTTTAGCAACTTTTAATAACTAAGAGTGACCCACCAAGCTAAGCATATCAAAGCAGTGAGATTGCATTCATCGTTGTTAGAGGTACTTGGATGTTCTGGTAAAATATTCTCAGCTTCAGTCAAAGTCTAATAAGATCACAGCTTTGGACAATACAGTAAAGATTCAGCAGTTTTTCTCCACCCGAAGTTTAACTGAAGATTAAAACAACTCCTACCATATCCCTGCTAAATTGTATCTATTGAGACCTGAAGCAAGAAACAACCACCACAGCTTGAGCATCTGAGTCCTCTCTACCCATATAGAATGTTAATCAAACTGACTGCATCAAGTAAAAAGGAGCAATGAGAAAAAGTATTCCTGGTTTATTTCCTATTACACAATGTCTTTAAGAATGACTTTACTTCTGAAGAACAGGCTTAAGTATGTGATTTCTGACAGCCTAGTCACAGTGATACTGATGTTTCCTGAATCTTTTGTGGAAGCACCACAAACCTCCCATCTGCAATCCACATAAGAACATCTTTATTTAGAATATCTTTATTTAGAGGAACATTTTTCTCCCAAATAATTCTCTTAGAAATTGTGATCTAGTTATACTTTGACTGTTCAGTTATACTGAATGCTCCATTTCTGCACAGCGTGTAGCAAACTCACCAGAGATCAGAGTCCCTGCATATGAAAAGACAATGAAGCAATAATATTACAATTATTGCAAAAAAACCCTAACAAAACAGAAACCTCAAATATCAAGTATGATTCTCTGAAGGGAAAGGAATGCAGATTTTTTTTTAATCTTAGGGTAGTATCTCTACAATAAGGAAAGACAGTAATGTTAAAATTAACAACAGAAATACAATAGTTTTGTAACATGATTATAGTTTAGGATTACAAATACATTTACAAGAAACTCAAACACCAGAAATATTTAGTAAGGGAAAGTTTTGAGTAAAGTGAGAGAACCCTGAGCTCACTGAAGGTAATGAGAGATTTGTTGTTTCCCAATACAAAACCCACTCTTAGCAAGCTGACACTGAACTCCTGGAAACACTCAATAGTTGCACAGAAGTCAACTTGAAATCAATTTTCACATCATCTAAGTAGCATAGATTTCCATTACCATGATTCCTAATAGAAGTGCAAAACAGCAACTACATATGTCTAGTAATTATGATTGCCATTGTTAAACCTCTTCATGTAGTTTTAGTCAATGTATATTGGCTTCACAGAGCAGAATTTTATTGTTCCATAATTAAGAAATAGTGATTTCTAATCAATATTTCATATAATTTTCCAAAGACTGAGCTCAACAACAAAAAAAAGTAATTATATTTCCATGTCAAAAGTGTAATGTAATTAAAAATACAATAAATACATCAGGAATACATTGCATTCCTTTTTTGTTAATGGTTCTTGCAAATTATCAGGAAAGTATTTCAGACTTTGTTGATTTCAGTGAAGCTCAGCATTTGGCCAAAGGTATTTAGACACTTCATTGTCATGCTATCTTGTTACAATATTTTGAAAAAAAAAACCTGATGGCTACTACTGTCCACTTACACAGAAGAGCCTGACAGAAATCTTCAGTTTTTCATGAGGTCACTCAAATCAGTAACCAATTCTAATGCAGTTTTATAAACTTAACACATAATACTGTAATATCAATAAAAATCTAATGCATTCTAAGAACAATTTGAGGCTTAACACTTTCATTATAAATTTCAGTAAGTTTCCCCTGCCCCATCCCAAAGAATCTTTAAGTACACTCAGGATGATCAAGTTGTGATTTCTAAGTCACATCCAAGCCACAGAATGACTATGCACAGCTTCCAATGCACTAGACTAGCAGCAGGCAAGAGGATGCTTGACAGTCAGAACTTCTGATCATGTGAAAAAAGTGAATGGAAGTAGCACCTGAAGCACACATAGGCATCCACACTGGTAAATGTTAAGCACTAGTTATTTTTAAATAATTCACTGTCATGTTACTTGAAGGATTTAGAGCTCTAAAGGCATTTAAAAATGTAAATATGTTACCAAGTATTTACAAACTTTGTGGTTGGTTTGTCTTACCATGAGGCTTTGTCAAAAGCAGCTCAGGTGCCAGGTAGTCTGGGGTCCCTAGGATGCGTTCACCTTCCACTGGGGCAGCTCCTCTTCTTACACTCTTTGGGGTCCTGTATGGAGTGCCAGCATCTCCCTGATGAGGAGTCTTAAAAGATGCAAGCAAGATTTCAGATGTCAAACAAAACCAGCTGAGAAAATCCTATCTCAAGGTTTAGCAATGGGTGTAACAGTTGTTACTTAAGTTCAATAACATGTCACAACTGTATGTTCCCTGTAAAAGCATGTGTGAAAGATGCTTCCATTGCTTTACCTCAACCATCTTGAAGAAAAAAAAAAAAAAAAAGCCTATTCTTCAAGAAAATTTTCCTGAAGTTCTTCCTCCAGTGTCAAATCCACAAGTAATGTCTCCAAAATAACCCACCACAAGCAACCTTAATTCTCTCTATCAAATTCAAATCTGAAGATAACCTACTAAACAATGTCAAAATAGCCTTCAATTTCAGCACTGGGTTCTTAATACTAGCCAATGAAAAGCAAGCATATATGCATACCAAAGACTTCCCCTTACATCAGGAAAGCCACAATTACTCACAGGAAGAGCCACACTGCACTAGAACTAGGATAAGACAAAATGGCACAGGCTTTATCAGGTCACTGAAAGAATGAAGGATTTCTTGGAGGTGGACAGACAATGCATGTTGAGCCAGAGGCAAACTAGTGGACACACAGTTATTGCCAAGCTCTTCCAAAAATTATAATTTTGGCCACACAGATGCAGTAAGTAAAAGTCTGTCAGCACATATCACCTCAACAGACTACCTCAAACCATTTCAATTTTCCCAGAATTAACAACGAAAATAATTTCAGATCACTCATGTCCAATGCACACAAAGTTTCTGCAGGCCTCCTAACATACCTGATATGCCCTATAGGGTCTTCCTTTCTGTAACGGGGTAATAGCTGTTGGGTAGGAACCACTACAAGCAGGTGAAAGATCCATTATATCTAAGGAAGCCATGCTACACGGCTCAGATATATTGGATACATTAATTGGACTATTGTAACTTCGAAAAACAACAGCATTTTTTTTTAAGAGATTCAGTGCTTCCATCATCTTTCCTGAAGGGGAAGGCACTGCGTCAAGGCAAGTTTCTTTCATGTGTTTTTGGACATCCCCCTTTTCATGATGTAAGGGCTTGCAGTCCTGAGCAGTATGCACTTCCTCTCCATTTTGTGCAGCATCTCGTGACTCTGGTGATGTTACTGGCATGCCTTCTGCTTTAGGTTCCTCAAAGGAGAGGTCTTTGACACTTTTGTCCAAGTCTAAAAGCCGCTTTTTTAAATGGCTTTCTGTAACAGACATTTCAGGAAGTGGTAAGTCAGAATCTGCACTGAGGATTCCTGAAGGTTTTTCATCATCAGTGCCTAAAAAACTGGAGTTCACGTACTCCTTTTTGTCATCCTTCTCACAGTCTCCATCCAGATCACACATAAGATTTTTTACTATAACTGGAGTAAGTGATTTTTCTGCTTGCTGGTTACCAATAAAACTCTTTTCTGTGCGTTTGGAGGCGTCACGTAAGCATCCATCATCACAAAGCATTAAGGACTGAATTTCTGTTGTCAAACCTGTCCTTCTTTTTACTGGAAATTCCAGGATCTGACAGCCACGTTTATATTCTGCATTGCTTTTTTTAACATGGTTAAGTTCCTGACAAGGACTAGTGTCTACTAATTCAAAGCTTCTTTTTACACCTAGCTTTTCAAAAGTTTCTTCCTCTTTAATAGGCTTGACAGGCTCATTCTGCCTTGAATGTGACTGGTGTTGACTGGAAGTTTCTGCTGTTTCATTAGTCATCTCTCTTTTATTTACTAGGAGGTTTTCTTCCCAAAAATTATTTTCACAAAGACATTTTCTGACTGTGCTTTTCACATCCAGTGTGGTCACAGGAGTATCTGTTATATCCGAATGTTCATTTCCCATCTTCTGCCTACTGCCAGAATCATTGCTGCTGATGGGAGAAATGGCAGACTCCAGTTCTTTTTTCTTCAAAGTTTTAACACCTTTGCTACTCAGTAATTCTACATTTGAAAGGAGAGCTGACCCACTGTTAGCTGTTTTGCTGGTTACAGAACATAGTTTGTCTTCACTTTGCTGCAAATAAGCACATTAAGTTTTGAGTATCAAGAAAAACAGGATTACAGCATTACAGAAACACATCTTTTAAAATACCTTATTTCTACTTTAAGAACTGCACATCAGCAAGCATTACTTATTCTTTATAGCTACTAGCAATGACAAAAAGTGAGCTAGTATATTAAAAAAGTCAAAACTAAATTAGGAGTAATTTGATGTTTTAAGAACATAGAATAAACTTGCTGGAATACAACAGAAAATGCTGTAGGATGAAGAAACATAACAATTAAAGTTGTATTTGTGATTCCATGTCAAAACGTTAAGTTAGAGAAGTTCTCAGTTTTCAAGAAACTCCAAACCAAAGAACCCCATCATACTACCCTTTAGTATATTATACTTCAAAGATGACAAAAGGAAAATCTGCTGTATTACCACCATTTGATAACAGAACACTAAAAACAAGGTCTCAGAAAATAGCCAGATAAACCAAAGAATTATAAATTATTTTAAACAATTTTTGTGTGCAATGCAATTGGGAATTGTGGCAAGGGACTAAGCACAGCACTTTTTTTTTAAGTCTGTATTTACACAGAATTTCATTAATATTTAGAGGAGAAAGTATTTTGTATCAGCTATAATTACTGGTGTTATATTAGATGATACAAAACCTTTTAGTAACAAACCTTAAACTTCTTCAGTTTTTAATAGCTAATAAAAGTTTTAGGTGTATTTTGTTTACTATTTTTCCCAGGTTCCATCTTTTAAATAAATTCTGCTGTCTGCATGCTGAGCTAAAGAAACTATAGGGACAAGGCCAGCTTCCAAAGAACCAGTGCTCCCAGCATTGCCCACTTTGTGAAGAACAAGGCTACAGTGCCATCCAGTAGAAGCCTTCACTTTTACTCCCTTGCTGCAGGCTAAATGGCATTTGCTTTTCTTATTTTGTTGCATAGTACTTCTATTTGTTTTAAGAAAAAAATACACTAGCTTGGTCCAAAACACCTACTTAGCTAGGATTACAGTAGGATTACAACCCCTGCTGTCATTCTTGTAGGAAGGCTGCTCTACACTTGAAATAACAGAAGCAAGTAAGTAGAGGATATCTGCAGAAGTGCATAGACAAGTACAAGCCAATTTTAATTTATAGTGGGAAGATGAAACAGTCCTGACCTCTACATCTTTCTCCCACCTGGGGCTGCTGCAGCATTCTGATTCCGTACTGGACAGGTATGTGTGTGACTGACTGCTGGCGTTTAGGGTATCAAACCTTTTTCTTGACTGAAGTATAGTGGGAGTTAAACTTCTCACTGGCATCACTGGAGTTAATTCAGAAGTCTCAAGATCTTAAGAGAAAAAAAAAAAAGTAATTCAAATATTGATACAATTTGGCAGCATATATTCACCAGCTTCACACTGTCAAGCTTTCACATACATTGTGGAATTTAAGGAAAGTTATGCATGACATCATAATTTCTCTTGTCATCTTTCCTGTGTAGTCAATCACCTCATTTTTTGAGGTAGGGACTTGCCAAGAATTTAGAACATGAACATTAACACCATAATAGCCTTCTTTATCATTTCAGGTTACAAATTAGAAAGCAGCAAGATAAGACCATTTAAATGAAAGCACAGATAGCTACATTAAATAATTTTAAATGAAACTATGCCAAGAACTAACACATTCTTAGCAAAACCTTAAAGTACCATTTTTTCTATATTTATCATTTTTTCTATTCCGTGGTTGTGCATTTGAAAAAAATAAAAGATAACATTGGTACTGTAGGCAAACATCAGATCTTAAACACTGGAGGAATGGTAAGACAGCAAGACACCAATACAACCACACCTTTTATCAAGTGGGTCCAAGCTACTAACACAAAATTAAAAGACCACAGCCATACAGCCCAAGCATTAGTACAAGGCTTGGTATACTCACGTGGTTTAAATAATTTAGTTGAAAGAGGAGTATTTCCCTTTTGGACCAAGGGTAAGGGAGAAACCACTCCATGCTGACTGTCAGATGATTGACTTGAATTGTGCCCTGACATTTTCATGCCAACAGGAGTATACTATCAAGCAGAAAGGATAGATAAAAGTTAATGGAGTCTGAACAAAGCTTCCAGGATGGAGAGTATAACTTCACACATTCTTCATTATGTTTGCCTTGGAGCTTAGCTGTGCCCATTTACCAAAGTTTTTAAAGAACAACTTTTAGTCAGCAGTTAGAAATATAGGACAAGGCAATCATTTTAGAACTTCAAGGTACTGGAAACATAGTAAGTCATGCTATCACCTGGAAGAAGATTTCCGAGAATAAACTTATCACCCCTATTTTTGATTTAAGATACTTAGTCAATTAATAGAATTAAATACTTCAAAGACAGTGAAAATTACTTACAAAACCCAGAGAACTGATGAGAGACAATAATTGTCCTGGAGTACGTGAATAGTCTTGTTTTGGTTTTGCCATTGATGGTGTAGTAAGAATATCTATCATATTTATTTCTATATACAGACAAAAGATATTAAGAAGGTCAGGTTCTTCTTTTGGTCTTAAATAAGCAAGATTACAGGCATTAAGAGGGGAACAAAAATTTAGTCACATGCTAAATTAATCCACAAAGGAAGCTATAAACCCAAGTGCAGCCATATCCATACATTCTTATTCAACACAAGCTGATTTTTCCTGTACATCCATCATAAAATTAAAAGTTATAAACCAAGACACTGTAAAACTCCAATTTCTTTTCCAACATGCTGTGTTGGGAGTATTAGGTTTTCTAACTAGGTACCAGCTTTGGTTTTTTAGGTAGTAATTCCAGCCTATGGCTTGTGGGCTAAGATTCAGATCCTGCCTTCTCCAAGACATCTCAAAAAAGCTACAGCTAAGCTCTTCACAGGTGAAAACCTTAGATGCAATTTTTTTTTTTTTTTGCTTATGAGAGGTAAGTAAGCTTATAGCTTACATTATTATGTTAAACTTGACACAATCTGTCCCATTAGAAGCTATCAATTGATGTGGTCTTTTATAGAAAATATAGTATACTTAGTATTCTCCTCTATATACTCCTAAAACTATCAGACTCAAGACAACTCTGAATTCCCACAGTGGTGCAGTTCATCATTAGTTTGGCTGATATGGCCAAGGGGTCAGAGGTGCAAACTACTCCAGGAACTGACTATTCACTTTTAGACCTGTAGCCTATTGCCTGTGTCAGAATCATCTGACTATTCAGCTATATTTTCTGCTACTTGAAAAAAGTATACTCATATGCAAAAGCACTGATTTATAATCTTCTTTTAGGGACTCCCCACCTCCCCCAGTCCCTGATGAAATTAATGTCTCACAGGTCCCAGCTCGGGTTGGAAGTTAGGATATACAAGGAGAGAAAAACATGAACTGAAGGACAAAAGTAGTCAGAGAAATACCAAGAAAAAGCCAAAATTGTCCATTCACCCTTTGAATTCTCTTCAGGGACTTCACAGAAAACTATGAATTCCATACCCCTCAAGAGAAATTACTCTAGATTGTATTTCATACACCCTTGTCCCACAGAATAGGTATTTTAGCTTCTGAAGTGCAATGCTGAACCTTGACTAGCATGTATTTTACCAGTAATTACCAACTAGAAAGCAGGTGTTAGTGTAACACTTTGGCTTATTTAACTGAAAGTTGCCTTCTACAGGGATGTCAAGCATTTAAGAATGAGAACGTGACACAAAAATACATTTCAGGGTACTAAAAAGGATATGGACAACTCTTACCTCTGTTCAACGTAACTCTTGAAAGTCCAAAGTCTGTCAACTTTATATGGCCCTGATTAGAAATTAGCATATTGTCTGGCTTCAGATCCCTGAAGACATGAATATAGTTGAAGTCAGCAAAAAGACAACTGAATAATATTAAGGAAGTTAACTGACCAGAAACCCTCAATACAAAACATTGATTATAGCTGTTCCTCTGTAACATCTCTAAGCCAACAGAAGATTCCAACTAGAGGAATACACCAAAATAATTAAACATTTCTAATGCTAAATATTGCCACAGGAGTTGCACATTTTGTGTTTCAGCATGTTTAACATATGTACTAGGGGTTTGCTTGTCATGTGAGCTGGTTGTATTTATGAAGAACACGTTTCTTCTCTGTAGCTCTACTGAACTCAAAGAACAGGTGCTACAGAGTGTGACACCACTGTGCCAAGGGGGAGCATGCAGGCAGGGGAAAGCAGGGTATGTTTATCAGCCTAACACATATGGGCAGATTTTATTTTAGGTGTTGTTTCATGATGCTGTTGCAGTGTACACATGTACAAGGAGCTTTTACAAGTTCTAGCAAACAAGGCAGCTGTTACTGTGAAATTGTGACTGGTTATGTGTTGAGTGAAATATTAAAAAGCCAAACTACCAAATACTTATTTCTGAAACAAAGAAACAAACAAAAAGGTAGGTTTTACCTGTGAATTATCCCATGCCTGTGAAGATAATCAAGAGCCAATGCTGCTTCAGAAATGTACTTAACAGCCATTTCTTCATCAAAATATCCATAAATATGAAGAAGAGATTTAACATCTCCACCGATAAGGTACTCCATTACCTGCCATTCAAATGTTTTAAATTTAGCATTTTAAAACATTTCAAATTATAAGTCAAATATAAAATAGCTTTCACTCCTAGGAAAATATCATTTCAAAGAGCAGAAGCTGGTAGAAGCTTCCCTGTTTAACCTTCATTTCCCACACAGTACTTTTCTCTTGCATAAAATAATTGAATCTACAGATGACAAAGGACAAAATATTTTCTTCTAATAGGTTATTTACTTATTTTATCTTATTTGCCTGGCCTAATGTCTGACATAAGCTTTCTAATTAACTTCTGAAAGGTTTCTATACTATAGAAAATGGATTGCAAAACACTTTGAAACCCAAGGCCTCAAGCAAAAGACCACTGATATTCTGGTTTGTATAGAACAGGTACCTCACCAATTTTATTTTACAAGTGTTCATACACAATATGAAATTCAGACCTGACCTCTGAAGTAGATTTCCAGTTCTGCACTATGCTTTCAATCTTTCATAAAGCAGCAAAGCCAGTTATTTACTCACTAAATAGATGTTATTAGCTGATTGAAGTGAGTAGTATAAGTGCACAATGAAAGGACTTTTACTGAGAGCCAGGGCATCCCTCTCTGCCTGGACCTGATGAACCATATTTTTGTTGATCATGTCTGCTTTTTTCATCACCTGAAAAACAAAACAAAATCAAGGAGATAAACTTTCTTTGCTTTGCTCAAGCTGCAGTTTTTTAGCAAATTAATTTATATCTATTTCAAATTTGCATATAAACCAGAACTGTAACTTCCTATGTAGACAGAACAACTCACAGGTTAGTAGAGAACCTTTTCCATTCTTCTCCTTATAATTCAGTCCTGAATGGAAACCACATTTCCAATATTTATTACAATTGTACATATTGGAAAATGAGTGTTTAGATTGTATCTTAAGTTTCCCCAAGTTAATTCTCTTATTGTTAGAAACAGGAAAAAAGTGTTCAATATCTACATATACCCTTGCTGACCAAGTCTTTCTATCTTTTCAGAGGCTGAGGCTTGAAAATTAAGAGTGCAGCAGCCAACCATCCCATCTTGGTACCCTCAGGTGCAAGATTGCAATTATTTCAGCCTCTAATTCTTCACAGAGAGAGCAACTAAACATTTGCTTAATTTAAAATTTACAATTAAGCCACACAACAACTATTTGTTTCCTTGGGAAGAAGCCTTAAAGCATGAAAACTCACAGTGAAAAAAATAACAAGCTTAGCTGTGAACTAAGCTCTGATTCCTGTATTGAATTACTCCACTATATGCTGACACCCACCCATTATTAACCTTCAGTAAAAGATGTATAATACACAGCTAGTAGTTATTTAGGCAAGCATTACCTATGTGTTGGAAGTTTGCCCACTTTCAACATCTTTGGTCCATACACATATGGGGATATTAAAGCAAGTTTAATTTATCCGTTTATTATGCAACACAATTGTAAAAAATTGTGTCTATAGCTATCACCACCACTCAATAGCATAATAAAAAAAAATAGTAAGACATAGGAAGTGTAATTTAATAGCTTCTGTCCACGTGTTGACCTTAGCAATAAAAACATGGAACATGTGTTAATTCAGTAGCTTGGATAATTCTTAAGTCTCTTTGCAACAGAAATAAAGGAATTACACAACATCTTTTAGATCACAATAACCTTGTGTAAGATACTAAAGTAACCCAATTGAAGCACTCTATATGCAGCACCTAATTGCAGGAAATTAATCTCCACAGGTACCAACACTATTGCCAAATCTGATTGGAAAAAATACCAAGACATACACAGAAGGCATAGAACTACACTTCAATAAGCACTGACTTTAACAGAACAGACATTTAGCATGTGTTAATTTTGTAGCTGTGAACAATCCATAAACTTCACTGCAACAGTGATAGAGGATTTTCACAAAAGCCTACATTTCAAAATGCTTACAACAAAATCATGTAAACAAACACTCTGAGCAGAAATATCTATTTTGCATGACATTTTACATTTCCTTTTATTTGCATACTATGCAGCTGACTACCCCTTTAATTGCAAAGTCAAGGTCACACAGAGCATCAGTCAGGTCTTTGCTATCGATGAGCCTAGCCTTCAGTCCTTTGTGCATAAAAGCCGCAACAGGTCGATTTTTAAAACGTGTACACAGCAAAAATCCTGTTTATAATTTACTCTTTACACATCTCAGCTGCAGACCTGTCATTCCCAAACAGGTGTGGGAACGCCCTGCCAGCGGCACAGCATCTGAACAGATTCAGTTATAACGAAGTCTTTAGAGGCAAGAAACAAAGAGCGCACTAAAGCTTTGGAAGGTTCTTCCGCAGTTCCCTCAACATTTCGGGAGCTTCTAGAAGCAGCTGTCATTACCGGCTGCCTCCTAGACAAGGAGAACAGGACCGTGAGGAGGAAGCTAACGTAGCCATGTGGATAACGAAGCTCCCTCGCCGCAGCCCTCTGCCAGAAGGGCTCCCCAGAAGCCCCCGTGTCGGGACGCAGGGGGCTCCTGTCGGGACAACCACGGGCCGGCCAGGGGAGGCCCCTGCGGGGCGTCTCCCTGTGCCCGCGGGACACCCCTTTCCCACCCGGGATTAAGCGCAAGGAGGGGGCGGCGGCGCCGCGACGCCAGGCAGAGGGGGGTCCCTGAGGGNCCATGTCGCACCCCGGCCCCGCTGCCCCGCGCGGATTCAAACAGCGCGAGCCCCGCCCCGCGGGGGCACGGGCCAACGGACGGGCGCGGGGGCGGGGCCCCGTGCTCTCGCGACACTCCTCGCGCGGCGACCGTTGCGGCCGTTCTGAGGCGGTTGTGGTGGCGGCTGCGGGCCCGGGGCGTGGTAGCGAGTGCTGCCAGCCCTCCGGCTGGTGAGCAGTGCGCTCGGTTTCTTCATGGCCGGAAGGGGTTAAATGTTTATTACTGACACAAGCATGCCGAGTAAAGTTGGTTGCAATGTTCCAGTTGCAAAAGCACCTCTGATAGGCTCTTGTCACTCCAGCGAGACTGTATTGCCTCACCAAAGCCTTCCCATATTGAGCAGGATCCTCAAAAATTTCCTCATTGTCTTTATTGTATGGAGCAATTAAAAAAAAATACAACCAAACAAAAATCCCCAAATGAAACCAAAAGAAGAAAACCCATAATTCAATCTGAGGTGGATTTGTTGTTTTGCTTATTTATTAGAACATGAAGACAAACTGTCAAAGCTGTTGATGTGACTACTAGCTACTCAGTTTGACACCTATGTTTCTAATTTGGTAGTAGGTTGTTGATTGCTATGAGCATGTAGACTGTACTCTCATTTCCATGGGATGCTTGAAGGTGTAATAATTCAACAGAACTTGGTGAGAGACATTAAGGAACTGGACTATAATAAACTTAGAAAGCAACAACTGATTTTGGTCCCACATCATGATTTTTTTGTGCTTCACTCATTTTCTCTTACTTGCATGCTCAGTAGTTCCAAGAGTGCTTCCCAAAGGGGGCAGCCAGGATGGCTTGTGTGCAAGACTCTGTTACCTATCCAGTACTTGCTATGACTTCTGAGCCCTTGCTGTCTCTTGGTGTCCTCTGGACTGGTGGGGACAAACTTCTTTCTGTGCTGATCTTTCATGATCAGGAGATAGAATAATGTGATCTGTGGCCTCCCTCCAAATCTTGACTGCTTAAGCCTCGATTAATCTGGGGTTGCTTCCCTGATGTCTTTATTTTGGATATTTTCATGAGTACATTCTGTCTTCCTGTTGTGACAGTGAGGACAGGGATGGATGATCTTGCTGCGATCCTCCTGTTCCCAGAGCATAAGCCTATTGTCAAATCACCTGTCATAGGGCCTTATCATGAAATTGCTAACAAAACCAAAAAAAGTTGGAGAGCACAAGTTAAAAAAAAAACCAAGGCATATATCCCTCCCACTCTGAGAGAAAATGAGGGTCATGACCACCTGAAGAACCTGAATATATTTAAGTCCATGGGGCCTAGTGAGATGCATCCCAGACTCCCGAGGGAACTGGCTGGTGTGTTTTCCAAGCAATTCTCCGTGGTATTTGAAAAGCCATGGTTGCCAAGTGGAAAATGGGCAACAATACAGCAATTTTTAAAAAGGGTGGGAAGGATGAGACTGGAAACTACCATCCTGTCATCCTCACCTCTCTGCCTGGGAAGCTCATGGAACAAATCCTCCTAGGAGCTATGGCAAGGCACACGGAGGACAGGGAAGTGATTCAAGAGTCTGCATGGATTCACCAAGTCCTGCCTAACCAGCCTGGTCGCCTCCTAGGGTGGAATGATTGCATCAGTGGGTGAGGCAAAAGCTATGGGTGAGGCAAAAGCTATGGATGTCAGCTACCTGGGCTTCTGTAACACGGTGCCCCCACAACTTTCTCTCTAAATTGGAGAGAGATTTGTTGGGTGGGCTGTTCAGTGGATGAGGAACTGGTTAGATGCTCACATCCAGAAAGCAGTGGGCAATGGCTCCACGTCCAGATGGAGACTGGTGACACGTGGCACCTCTCTGTGGTCTGTACTGGGGTCAGTACTGTAATATCTTCATCAGTGACACAGACAGTGGGATTATCGCCTGCACCACCAGCAATTTGCAGGTCACGCTAAGCTGCGCGGTGCTGCTGACACCCCAGAGGGACGGGATCACATCCGCAGAACCCGTGCCACCCATCTGAGGGCTCTCCTGCAGACGGGGCTGCCCAGGAGGACGGTTTGCCCCCCACCCTCCTGCTCCTGCTCCTCCTCCCCCCGCAGCTGATGGTTCGGTCGTGCCGGCGGCATAGCCCGGAGAGGCGGGGGGGCCGATTGTGAGGCGGAGGCTGGGGCGGGGGAGAAGGGAGAGGCGACCCGGAAGCTCTACCATCTCCGGCCGCTTCCGGGACAGCTTCCGGCCTGGTCACTGCCGGCCGGAGGGGGCGGCCATTTTCCCGCAGAGTGCAGCCTTGGGGTCCGCCTGCTGGCGGCGGCGGCGGCGGGGGCTGACAGGCGGCACGGCGTCTGCGTCTGGGCT
>JAAWXA010000002.1:12842288-12860923 GCA_038090715.1 Florisuga fusca | reverse complement strand
GTCTGGGCTGACAAGCGGAAGAGGCGCCTGTGGCCGCCGCCGCCGCCGTTGGCGTCCCCGCCGGGAGAATGTTTTCTTTTTCAACCGTGCAGCCTCAGGTGAGGGGCCTGGTGGAGCGCACCGGAGGCCGTCCCGGCCCTTTGCGGTGCGCAGTTTGCCGCGGTTGGGGCCATCTCTCCACCCGGCTGCAGTCGGGAACTCAGGTCGAGTCTTGGGAGAGGCAACGGGGCTGGGCGGAGGCACTCGGGAAGGCCGGAGGTTGCGGGCCTAGAGTGTAGGAGCCGAGATCTGCCACGTTTCTGGGGTTTGGAGAGTGTCGGCCGGGTCTGCGCCAGCGGGGTGTGGAAGAACGCAAGGCAAGGGGCTGGCGGCAGCAGTGTCGCAGCGGGGTGGAGGCTGCAGAGGGCCCAGGTTCTTATTGGGGGAAAAAGTATATAAATGAAAGATAGAAGAATATACGCTGAAAGTTTCGGGAATCTCAAATGAAAAGTAATCTGGAATCTCCTGTTAGATCTGGTTGCTCAAAGCCCCATCCATCCTGGCCTTGATCACTTCCAGGGATGGGGCATCCGTAACCCCTCTGGGCAACCTGTTTCAGTGTTGCATCACCCTCACAGTAAAGTTCTTCCTCGTATCTAATCTAAATCTACTCTCACGCAGTTTGAAACCGTTCCCCTGCCTCCTTCCGGGAACGTAGAGGACTGTGTAAAAGGACCTTCCGTAGCTTTCTTGTCGGCTCCTTCAGGTACTGGAAGGATGCTCTAAGGTCTCCTCGGAGCCTTCTCTTCTCCAAGGCTGAACAACCCCAATTTTCTCAGCCTGTCTTCACAGGAGAGGTGCTCCAGCCCTTTGATTACCTTTGTGGGCGTTTTTTGTTTTGTTTTCTGTTAGATGGGCTGGTATGTGATCTCATTCTACAGTGGGATTTGGTTGCCCTTTCTGGATGTGGAGAATGTGTTAATTGCTTTTGTTACCGTGATGATATTTTTAGGAATGTGTCATTCCACTTTTCTGTAGTGGGAGATGCATGAGAAGGACTTGGTTAGTGGTTAGGATGCTAGCTTTGATCTCTGGAGGCTTTATGGCTTTACTGCAAACTCTAGAGTTTAATTATAGCTTTAAGCAATTAAACTCCCCCAGTTGTATGTATAACTTCAGGCAATTAATTCTGAGGCAGTTTTCTTGTCTCACAGCATTGTCTCACTTAATCTTCTGCCTAGTCACACAGAGGGAAGTTCTTGGGGAAAGGACATTAATAAGCAGAAGATAAATCAGGTATTGTTTCAGTAGCAAGAGTTGCAGCCCGACTGACTTCCCCAGTGACATGTAATGAGACCGAGATGTTTTGGAAGCGTTGGAATTATTTGTACTATAAATGCACAATGGGCATAGTCATGTCTTAAAAGAGGAGCCCTGACATGTGGTGGATCAGGGCTTCTGTCCTGAGTCCTGAGGTGGTGTCACTGAGCTGAGTGATACTGAACTTCAGAAGTGACTGTGATGTGTGTGTGGTTTGGTTTAGGTTAGTTTGATTAGGTTAGGTGTGTTTCTAATGCATTTTTTCATCATGAACTTTCGGGAATACTTTGTATAGTGCAGGAAAAATACAGATAAATTATAAAAGTATTACTTTTATAATGTAGATTAAAGTAAGTGATGTTTGAAAAATAATAAACGAGTCAGTAGTGCTTAAGAACTGTGATCTCTGAATTAGTAAGAGGCTTATAAATCCTCATGCATCAGTGCTATTCAAAAGCAGTCACTGAGCTTTTTGTTGAAGTTGGTTCAAGCCTGCTGAGACCTGTTGCTTGCATAACTGTCCAGGGATACTCTAGAATTTCCTACGTTGTACTAGTTCGTATTAAAGTCTGAAAGCAAAGCCTACCACTAAATAAAGGTAATTAGTAAACAGCTCATCTAACAAAGGAGAAAGTTCCTGAACAAGAGTAACTATAAAGAGGTTTAAACATTTCAAGAGACGGGGACAATTTGCAGGCTTTTAATTGGAGAAGCTGTTGCTGTTTTCCTCTTTTTCTCCCCATATTGACAATTTCCTTTTTGTTTGTAAGAATTGACAGGGATGGGGGCTTGGTGATTACAGTTGAAAAACATTCAGTTTCACAAGGTTTTATATTCTATTTGCATGGAAAGGTTAAGTTTGTAATATTTGTCAGAGGATGGCAACAACCCTTATAGTTCTGTCATCTGGTTGCAACAGCATATATCTAAAACAGCAAACAAGTGGTGCATTAAAAAAAAATTGAAAAAATTATCCTAAGAAAGTATGAAGTATAGTAGGGATTTTGTTTCCTGCTGTTTCAGCTGAGAACAGTCTGTAATAAGATGGCTGGTTTCTTTTCTTGTAACTAAACATTGTCTTCAGTGTGAATTGAGGGCAGTACTTGCATTTTCTCTAAGTATTGATGGTCTGTATCTGCTTCGTATTTGTAAATCTAGTGATAATTTTCTTTGAGCCATTCTTCTGTGTGAACTGGGAAATGTAACTGCTTTTTTTTTCTTTCTCTCTTACTTCTTCCAAGCTTTGTGAGCTTCTAATCTGTCATGCACACTTAAACTTTTTTTTGTCCTTAAATAGGTATCAGCTAACACTGTGATGATGAATCTAACTTAAAGTAGTGTATCACAAAGTTGTCAGTTATAACCCTGCAGCTATAAGCCTGGGTTTGGATTGGAGATGTGTTTAAATAATTTAAACAAGCATAAATCGTTATCTCTTTTTTTTTTTTTTCTTCCCTCCAGGCTACTGTTCCTCTGAGTCACCTTATCAATGCCTTTCATTCACCAAAAAGCTCCACTACTACTGCCAGCACAACATCAGTACAGCCTGCCCAGAGGGACACCTCCCCAGAGAATGATCCTCATAAGAGTGAGGTACTAAAAACCTTTGGAAAAAGTGGTGGTTTGCCACCCTAAATAATGGTGGCAATAATAATACCAGATTTAGTTGCTTTAATATTTGTCTCATAAAATTAATGTAATGTGACTAAAGAAAACAGAATGTTAACACATAGAATGTAACATGTAAGTCAGTGGTTTTGGCAGCAAGGATTCTGTGAATAAACAGTATTTCATGAACAAGGAAAGAGGCTAATACCAATCTCAGTAGTAATTTTCAAATAAGGAGAGGGTTAGTTTTCACTTTCAATTTAGTGTTTACTGCTGTAAAATAACAATAACTTACCTATTAGTAACACCCTTACTGTCTTTTCACTTTGAATGCTAGCAAAGATGTTGCATTATTGCTTCTGAGAAAATGGACTGTAACTTGTGTTGGGTGGTTTTGAGAGATTAAATGGCATATTGGAATGTTTTCTTATTTTTCTATTAAAATAGATTCCATTATCAGTGTTTTTTTGTTCTTCACAATGAAAATCAAAATACAGAAACTGCAAAGTACTGTTACATCTTGCCACTAATGTTTCAAATGATTTCTTACAATAAGTTCTTTAACTAGAAGATGTTTGGGGGCAAGTGTATTCTGTTTCAAAGGTGAAGGTAGATGGATTCTGATAATTTAAAAACTTTTTTTGATTCTTAATTCTAGTATTTTTCATGTATATTTATTAGAAATTCAGTTTTACTTGGAAAATAGTGTAACATAAAGGTTATATAAAAACATCTTATGAAAATAAAAATAGCTGTATTGTTCTAACAATCAAAATTTCAATACTTGTGCAAATACATTAAGGATGGAATATTTACTTCACAATTTAAAAAATGTTATTGCTGAAGCAACATTGAAAGGCTAACGTATTTTAAAGGGTGCAAACCAATACACATTTTTTAAACATTCCCTTCCATAAGAAGATTTTTTTTTTCCTATCTGTGAAAGATAAGATTAACATTACTTTGATCAAGGTTACTTCTTTAGTAACTCAAGTTTGTGTGCTTTACCTCTACATAATCTCTGCTATCCGCAAAAAGGTTAGCAAAAAAAAAGTTTGAGGGGATTTTGCTCTTTCTTCACTTGGATAAAATATAATGGGTGGCTATTGCTGTGCATCCTTCCTCCTCATACTCTCAATTTTCTCCATCATAAAGAGTAGAGTAGGAAAAACTCTTTTTTTGTGTGGCTGCTTCAATCAGGGAGCAGGAGAGTATTAAAAAGACTGAATTGGGAAGAAAATACACATGCCATAAATGTACGGTGACAAGATATTGATGTGTGCAAATGAAAAAGTTATTCTGCATTGACAGTAGCAAATATTATTTCTTCAATCATGTCCATTTATCTTTTAGAAATCTTTTGTTTGTCCGAACTGTGAGGTATAGATGTTATAGCAAACCAAAGTTAACTCAGTTACTTTTTAATTTTTTTCCCTAAGGTACTCTAAAGTAAACTTTGAACATTTATTTCTATTTTGCAGTCTCTACTTACTTTAAGAGATTTGGGCTTGTCTGATTTGAAAGCTAGTCAGTTTAAAGAACTGATGAACAGGTTGCTTCCTGGCTATGGTGCAGAAAACAAAGTCTCTTCGCAGTGGCATACATCACACATCTCTGCTGAGTCCTTCTTTGAAAATAAGCATGGTATGTTTCAGAGTACAGTGCCTATGAGAATTAATCAGTTTGATTATAAAGGTGAACACACGCTTTGGTTTAATCTCTTGTGCTGTAGATAATTCACAGTTTTAAAAACAATATAGTTAAAAGAGTTGACGTGGGTTTTTTTGTGTAGAGGTGGTCTCTAGAGTGGTGCTTTTGAATTTTGGGAATTTTAGAAAATTCAGCCTAGATCTTGGTATTGTTTCTTTGCATACAGATTTGAAGTTGGCTGCTCTTAAAGTTGTCTGGGCTCGGCTGTAGTACAAGTGCATTGTCTCTTAGTGATGAGCCTGAGCAGTGATGTTTTTCACCAGTTCTGTTTCACCAAATAGAAGAAATTAGATTTTGATAATCTGCTCAATTATCAATCATTAACATCTCCATCTTAGATTAAGTTATTCATTTTTTGCTTGAAGCAACATTGCATGAGGATATTAATGAGAAAAGTATTCCATGTGACAAACTGTTAACAGTCCATGTAGAGTTACTTAATTGCTGAAATAAACAAGAGTACTTCCTTAGGTTTAAAGATGTTTTGTTTGGATGAATCTAAAATACAGGAAGTAAGGCCATTGTAGATGCTCAATAATGTGTTAGGAAAAGAAGCTTATAGCTGACATTTGAGATGCTGCCTATATAGTATTGCAGTTGGGAAGAAGAGTGTAAAAATAATACATCAGGGCTACTATTAGAGGAAAAGTTAAATTGCATTACGGTGTGATATAAAATACTACCCCAGAGGTCGTTTTCTGAATGTGAAGGAAAAAAATTTCAAATGCTTCAGGGCTTTGATAGAGTAACATGCAAGATCACCAGACAAGTTGTTTCATTCATAGATGAAAAGGCAAGATTATAGTTGGCAAAGTCCCACAGGCAAGGGAGATTCTAAATCTTAAAGAGGTGACAATGCATGCTGTGGATGACTGTTACTGTTGACGTGTATGTTGTGCATATACTTCTGCATAAATAGAGGAGAGTATGTTTTTTTAAACTAAAATACTTGTAATTCTGTTGTATGAGATTAGTCAATATGAACAAATAAGTGAGCTATCTGTGTACTGGTCATGGTTTGCTTGTGTCATTACAGGTGCCTGAAGGACTGTAGTAAAATAGAACAAATATCTAAGAAAGAAAAAACCTGTTATGTTTAGTAATGTTTAGTTGCCATTTAGTAGGGGTGTATTTACACTTTGCTGTATCTTTTCACAGGTTTTGTGGATATTTTCAGTGCTTTACGCTCGCCTTGTTTGTACAGACAGCATCCTAATCCCCTCCAGAATTTCTGTTCGGGTGTTCAGTGTTGGCCAGGTAAACGTGAAAGTGTAAACATGGTGTAACTATAGTCTTGTTCAAAGTTGTCAGAATTCATGAGTTGCAGTCTTAAAAGATGAGAGATAAGCTGACTACTTCTGAACTGATACATATATTGTATCAGTATTCATCCAGAATGGTATTCATCCAGATGGACTCTCTAAGTTGTTTGGTGTCTGATTTAAACTCCTTGGATATATGATGGGTAGCAACAGGGCTGCATTAGCAAGAATATAATCAGGAGCTCAGGCAGTGCAGGTGCTGTCCTCAGTTCACTTTTCTGTTGCTTCATCTGGATATTGTGCCTGATTTTTTTTGTGTCAGAGTTAAGAGAGAGGCACTAGTAAAATGGAGATAGCCCAGTGATCGTCCACAAGAAAGGGTGCAAAATTTTGAGCATTTAATGTATAGGGGAAGCTGAAGGTTCTGAGGCTTTACAGTTAGCAGAAGAGAAGGCAAGGAATGATCTAATTGCCATGGGAGCCATATTAATTACCCTTGTCTTGTACACCTCAAAGAAGAGAAAACAATTACAAGAGAAAATAAAGGCAGTTCCTGTTGGAAAAATTTCATAATGAGAATGGCTAAGTTCTGAAATGGATTGTCTGGAGAAGTGCTATCTTAATCCTTGGAAATTTTCAAAACTGGGGTGGATGAGGTCCAGAGCTAGCTGATCTGATATTGAAGCTATGCCTTTTTTGAGCAAGGGATTGATTAGGTCACCTTAAGAAGTTACCCTTTTCTAGTGGTATTCTATGATAATGGAAGGCTTAGTTAAAACTATACAATTGACTGGTGTTGATGGTTATTTTAAAACATAGTAGTGAAAGAAGAGAAGTTTCTTGTATTTTGTGATTTATGTGGTAAAATCTCCATTCCAACATTTCTGAGATGATGGAAGATAACATATAGTTCTATATGTATAGTGCTAAAGACTATTTAAATGGTCTCATTATCTTTTGTCAGTTTCTAAGTTAACAGTTTACCTAAGCTATTTTAAATCTCTTCAGGGCACCCTGTCAGCTGAACTTTTAGACAAAGCTTATTTTATAGCATGAAGCTTCATTCTGTTCCTTCTGGATCAGCTTCTGAATGTTTCACGTTGTCAGCCTACCTGGATTTGGTTTGGCACTATGTCTTGTGTTCCTTGAGACTGGGATAGCATTGACCACTTATCTATAATACACTACATAAACTTCTCATTATTTTATAAAAGTTTTTAATGGGAAAAATACATAATGAAACAGTAAGCAGTTTACTTGCAAGTTTAGATATACATAGTTCATGATCACCATTTGCAGTACTAAATTTTTTTTGTTTGTTTATTTATCCAGTTTATTACTATTAGATCCAGAAGTGTTTTTCATACAGTGTTCTGGTTTTTACTTTTTTGGTCATTCATCTTAAACAAACTGCTCTTTGCACTTCACTTTCTACTGTGGATATTTTGGGAAGATTATGTCCAGTTCAATCATGATAGTCTTTTTCATAGAATAGTTTCTAAAATCTCGTTTGTTGTTGATTTGTTGTAGTTTGGTTTGGTTTGCTTGTAGTTGTGGGGTTTATGTTTGATAGGTTTTTGTTTGTTTGTAGGTTTGTTTCTTTTTTTAGTAGTAATTAGGATAATTTTAAACTTTTATTATTACTATTCTTAGTTTACATGCAATCACGGACCTTTAAGACTTTGAGATCAAGAGCAAGACGTCTGCAGTCAACGTCTGAACAATTCACAGAAACAAAAAATTCACTTTCTTCCCTTCTGAAGGTAAAAACAAGTAACAATATGAGCTTGGTTTTGGCTTATTCACACCATCGCTTTCTCTTGAATCAAACTTCACATTTTACCATGATTGTTTTGTTTGACTAATGTGAAAAAATTTCTTTTGAAACTAGAGCTAATGACAGCATACTGTTTTTCTTACTAATACACTGTTTTTGATGTTTGTTTTTTTTTTAGGATAGCAATTTCAGGGTTTTAAACTCTAGAAATAAAATTATTTATATTCTGTTTTGGCGGCTTTGTTAAAAAGAGCTTGAAGTCAAATGAAATACTTATTTAAACAGAAACACAGCTAGTTTAATATACAAGGATATATTAATCAGTTCAGCATGCAATTAATGCTTTAAGAATACACTTACTTGTGGCTAGTGTATTGTTAAGATAAAAAAATTTTAGACTTGGTGTTTTCATGGGTTACAGACTCACTTACTTACTTTTAATGCAGCAGATGAGCCAGGCTTGGTCTAGCCAAGCATTTAACAAAACCAAGTTAGCCTGAGTACTCTTTGCTTCTGAATGGTTGTAGAGAAGTCAACTAATTAAAGCATTTGATCTTATTGTGTGTGTAAATTAGCTTTGAAATCTCCTTTTCTTCTAGGCATATGTAATCTGTTTCGTCTGTGGACTAGGTATACCATGGATGAAGATAACCCAGGGCTAGCTCCATGCAGTGATGCTTTTAAATATGGCAAGGCATGCATAGGAGATGTATTTGATCTATCTCTATCAAAACTATACTTATGAAGATACTTCACATTTGGATATAACCTAAGTTGATTTCATGAAGCAAGAAGCTACACTAATAACTCCTTCTGAATCAAGTGTACAAAACTAGCTGTGTACAAATCTTCTCTAGGCTGTGTTTTTTGTTTTGAACTGTGGTCCAGGAGGGTTCTGAACCTGTCCTGTTCAGAAAAAAAATCCCTGAGTGCCCCTGCTTCAGGCTGTTGATTCCACACTCAACCCTACCTTGTGTCATTTAACCCCATAGCACCTGAATTAAATGCTGGTTTTGTTTTGTTTTGTTTTTTCCCTCACCAGTTCTAGCCAGGTAGTAAGTTAGTAATGTATCAAAACTTACTGTATACTAATGCTGTGGTGGAAAATATTTTAGGGCTTTATCCTGAGAAAGCGAAGAATTGACATTGAAAACTTGGATACACTCATGAAAACAAAAAACATCCCAGAGGCACACCAGGATGCTTTTAAAACTGGTTTTGCAGAAGGCTTTTTGAAAGCACAAGTATTCCTGCAAAAAACACTTGGTAAGTTGTTTTTCTTCATGTATCTGATCTTGCATTCAGAAAGTATTTTATTTCAACCCATTTAAAAACTACTTTTTTGTTTTGTTTTACAGATTCCTTAAGAAGATCACGTTTGCTTTCTTTCTTTCTCTTTGTTCTTTGTTTTTATCTTGCTATATATTCATCATTTTTACCTGGGAAAGGCTCCTTTTCTGATGCTGGTTAGTTAACATTTTTTTTTACCCCTGGTGTCACTTTTATCGTTTCCTTGAGCAAGTTTAGCACAAGTTAAATTTTGTGTTTTGACATTGTAGTTTAGGATAACATTTCAATATACTAATGTAAGAGACAATCTGTTTCCTGCTTTGGGCTACAGTCTTTGAGACAGTAGGAGACAAAGTGCTTATAGAGACAACAAAAGATGTCTGTTAATGTAATTATTTGAGTTCTTTTGGTGAAACAACTACATGGAGCCGAGCAGAGAAGTCAGACTGTTCACTCATTATGTATTTGTCTTTGAATTTAGATGATGGGTTATCTAAGTTAGCAGTAGGCAAAATGGTTTGATTTTTATTTGTAATCACAGCCTAGTTCATAGCAGCCTGTACTTGCAGGGCCTAATTGTCATTTTGAGAGATCTGTTGAAAATAGCTTAGCAGTCAAAGGCTGAGCTAATGTAAATGGAGAATTTCAACTTCATGCTAAGTTGTCACCTGGTTACAACAAAGTTAGGGCATGTGCAGGAACACTGAAGGAAAATTTCTGGCTTTGTGTGCCTGTTTACAGATGCAGGGTTTTCTGTGCTACAAATGACTAAAAATGAACATAATTGCATTAGCTGCAAATATTTTAAAATACATTTATTTGTCTGTCTATCTGTTTAGTTATTTATTTTTACTCTTCCTGGACACTTCTAAGTGGAAACATGGCCTTATAAAAGGACATGTGTAAAGCTAGTGGCTTAATGGTGTGCATTCAGGTGCAAAGCTCAGTCTTGGAATGACATGACTTAATGTGCAGATTTGTTGTTGATCATTTGCTGTTTGCTGTTAGTACGCTTTCGAACATCGAGTATCTTTGATGCTGCAGTTGATCCAATCCAGCTGAAAAATGTCACCTTTGAACATGTAAAAGGGGTAAGTTCAAAAGTAAAGCATGTGCAAGCTCTTGCCTAATTCACCATTGTGAACCTGAAGAATATCTTGCTTTATGCAAGAATTTTTTTGTGTGAACTGAAGCTATATATACAGTGACTCCTACAAGATTAAGGAGGGTTTTAACCACTCTTGATCTGTTTTATATCTCTGTAGCATTTAGTACCATATAAAAGGTGCTCTCTTGAACTTGGTGAATAATATTTTTAAAGTCTAGACTAGCAAAAGACAGACCATAGGTATCTATTTTAATTATTCTTTTTTATAAGTTGACCAGTACAGGAAGGTGGTAATACTACTAGATCATTTCTGTCTTAGTACTATTTGTTTCAGATACCTGTTATTAGAACAGGAGATAGATTCTTGGAAAGAAGTAGCCATGTCACCAATGCTGTGATAGCTTTATTTTTTCTATTCAACCTGTCAGTGGCCAATTAATCTGTTTTGAAGTAGTAAGGGCTAATAATTTGATGTAGAATTTAGGATTCATTATTTGTCTCTTTGGTCAGATCTGGTCTTGAACTGCTTGGTTATTCCTTCAGAATTTTTAACTTTAGTGATTATTCCTATGAACAACTAGTTCATGGACACTCAGTATCCACACAAATTCTGTTGTACACTTTTATCTCCTTTTTCTGTTGTGTATTTTTGATCAATACACAATTAAAAACTTGTATTTCTCTTGTAAGATAGATGCACAATTTTTATAAGTGCTTAGTTATCTTTTGTGGCATGTTTTTATTGTGTAGGTTGAAGAAGCTAAACAGGAATTGCAAGAAGTTGTGGAATTCCTGAAAAACCCACATAAATTTACTGTTCTAGGAGGTAAACTTCCAAAAGGTAAGAAACATTGCTCAGCAGAATGAAAATCTCATGCAGCTGTGGCTATCCAAAGTGGGCCTCAATTCTACTGTTGCATTTAGCTTGTATTTGGATCAAACAGTGAAATAATGTTAGGCATAGGTAGTGGATTTCCTTGTTTGTTTAAAATATTTGAGGAGCAAATGAATCTTCAAAGAGAGTTGTGAAGGCTTCTGTATTAGATAACCTTAAACAAGGTACTTGGGTGTGGAGGTTAAGGTAGTGATGCTGCTTGATTCCTGTCTTATCTTCAGTTCCCTATCTGTAAAAATTGGTCATTACTGCCTCCCCCCACAGAGAATTTGAGGTACCTGAGGTACTCAGATAAAAGAAGCAAAGATGTCTGGATGCATCTTGCATTTGGTTAAAATACAGTAACATTAGGAGTAATAAGTTACAACAGCGCAGAGCTTTTCACAGCTTTTCAAAAATCAAACCTGTGCTTGTTATTCTGAGCAGCCTTCTTTACAGGGTTAAGAATTGGAATTTCTTTAAAGTCCCAAAAAGAAAGATACATAAGTTTATTCCTGAAAACTTCAACTTTGTAGAATTCTTTAAGCATTTGTTTTTATTTATAATCTTGCAAGTCTTTGTTGTATCAACATGAAACAGAGTGCTTCTAGACCTCTTGCAGGAACTTCTTCAGACTGCAAGTAATGAGCAGTATCTGAAATGGGATGTTAATGGCTTTTTCTAATTTCATTATTTCTTCTAATGCATGGAAGAAACAGTACCTGTATAGTAAGACTGTGTGGGTTTGGTGGTTTTGTTGTTATTTTTTTTCTTTTTAGGTATTAGGTTATTTTTTTTGTTTTAGGTATTCTGTTAGTTGGACCTCCTGGTACTGGTAAAACTCTTCTTGCACGGGCTGTAGCTGGTGAAGCTGATGTTCCATTTTATTATGCATCTGGATCTGAGTTTGATGAGATGTTTGTTGGTGTAGGAGCTAGTCGCATCCGAAGCCTATTCAGTAAGTTAAATATTTATGGTTTTGAAATCTTTTAAAATGTGATACTGAGTATTCAGTATTGTTCACAAGGTTTGGTTTGGTACAGTTCTTGTTACTGGGAAGTACTTATGTATAAGACTAATAAATAAAACTTTATTGTGTTGGCAAATAACATCTCAGAATTCTGTGAGTAACAATTAATTGTAGAGTCGTGTTAGTTGTCAGAGGAAATTGTAGCAAAATCTATAACTGATGTTACAACACTCCCAGGGAGAACAGAAGTAATTTAATTAGAAATGTAATACCCTGTAAACTAAATGGAGTATTTAAAATTGTATTACTGTCATGCGTGAATTATTGTAAATTTTAACTGAAGTGTAAGCTTTAAATAAAAAATAGTGTTAACCTTCTCAATTACCTCCCTCATTTTTATAGGTTTTTTTTTCCTCTCACTGAATTAGAGCTTTACAGGATCACAGTATCACACTGAGCTGAGGTTTCCTTTCTTATGCCCATCCACAGGCCCAGAATAGAGGGCATTATAATGAAATTTTCAAAATTAATGTTTATATTGATAACTTTCACTTGAGAGGCTTTCTATTTTAATTATGCAAATAAACATTGTCAGGGGAGGAGGGGAATCCAACTTCTCTCTTAAATGTAAGATGGGTAGTATCAGGCTTATACAATGTAGAAAGTAGTTGGTATTTGTAGAAGAAGTGCGACTTGCTTCATGTGGGAGGGGCACAAAGTGTACCATGTTGTACCTTTAGTCGGCATTTCTATTGACTACGGAAGTTTAGATGATGAGCTAGTACACTAATATTAACATTACAGGTATGTCTAGCTGGGTAAGATGGGTTGCATTCTGGTGTGCATAATGGTCTTGAATATTATTGCATTTTTATTACATGTTTTTAATACCTATAAACCTGGGCATGTGGTGTTCACTGTTAAATAACAAGCAGGTTCTATTAAAAGAAGTTGGTATTTAGTCCTATCATGTTTCTTACTTTTATTTAATAGGTGAGTGTTTGTTCTCTACACAAGCCTATGAAATAAACTGCTCTAGGGAGTTGATACAAAATGCAATTATTTCTTAATCTGTTTACTAGTAATTTCCTGTAGCATGGTACAAATAAGCTGATGTGGAGACAAAGAACCTTGCTTCTCTTTGTATTGCTTAATTTCAAAAATATTCTTAATTTTTCTTAATGCTAAAATCTAGCTAGTTCTGGTGGTGTCTAATAGAAACCAAGAATAATAGAAACAGTAGCCTCCTAAATTACATGATACAGTGTCAGTTCTTTTGTGTGATTGAGGTGCTGTTTTCTTTTGTCAGGGGAAGCCAAGGCAAACGCACCATGTGTTATATTTATTGATGAGTTGGACTCAGTTGGTGGGAAGAGAATTGAATCTCCAATGCATCCCTATTCAAGACAGACGATAAATCAACTTCTTGCTGAAATGGATGGGTAAATATATGGGTTCTGAGGGCACAGAAGGTGCTTGACTGACTGGTATTTTGAATATTTGGGTGAATTTTTCTTTGATAGCTTTAATGTGTTTTGTTATTTTTTTGTAATGCTTTTTAGGATATTAACTTAAGATGCTTTTATGACTGTATATAGTACAGCTGACAGGTCTTGCTTTAAAGAATATAGAAGCTTGTGAGTCACAGTACACTAGCTGCAGTTATTGTAAATAATTTCTTAGTTTTTTAAGCTGACTCTGTATCTAGGGGAAGAAATTCAACTCTGAGATCAGGGCTTGGTTTTAAGCAGTTGCTGAGTTAAACATGACCATTCTTGGATTCATGCTATGGTTTGACAGAGTGTTTTTGACTGGCCAGTTGAGGTAATCTAAAACTAGAAATAGAAATAGTTATTGACAGAGAAAGGTGTAAATTCTGTATCAAAAAAACCCTCAACATTCTCATCCTTTTTTTTCATACAGGTTTAAACCTAATGAAGGTGTTGTTATTATTGGTGCAACAAATTTCCCTGAAGCATTAGATAAGTAAGTATAATGTATTGATCATTTCTACAGAACTTGTATTAAAAAAAAAACAAACAAAAAAACCACAAAAGCAAATTTGCGTGCTATAATCTTCAAGTTTTATAGCCAAGTTTTTACCTTCTTTAAAAGGGTGTGTGTTGGCTGGTTTTTGGTATTTAAAAGCTTGTTGAGTTGAATATGGAGAAATAATAACATGCTTCTGAGAATCTAAAATTTAAAGTTTTTCTAATTCTAATAGTCTAATAATTAGAGCTTTAAATTTTTAAAATCTAATAATTAGATTTTCTAAAAATCTAAAGTTTTTCTAATTCAGCTGCCAAGCTGCATTCTTTTTCACAATGCAAAATTTTCAAGTGCAGAAAAGCCTTAAAAATGGTTTCATAATAAACATTTTCCATCTGTCTTTTTACAGATAAGAAAAACACATTCTCTGCATCTATGCAGCAGACGTAGTCTATGTAGATGTGTTTGGAAATAACCAATGCATTTTTGTTCCTTATGTACATGAGTAACAGTTTACAGCAGTGTTTTGAAGTCAGTGTATGACATTGTCTTTTCCCTCAGTGCTTTGATACGGCCTGGTCGCTTTGATATGCAAGTTACTGTTCCCAAGCCTGATGTAAGAGGCCGTACAGAAATTCTCAAGTGGTACCTTAATAAAATAAAGTATGATCCATGTAAGTAAATACTTTACTTTATATGCTTGCATGTAACAGTTTTTATACTGGATCAGCCCACTCATGTATTAGCTCTTTATTCCATCATCAGTTGTTGCTTTACCATGTGTCTCAGTGAAGAACACAGATTGTCTAATATAAAGTGTTAAAACTCTCTTCTGAGGCATGTTTGTTTCTGGTCCTAAACAGTCCATAATGACTTAAGAATTAGGCTTCATTTCTTCTAAAGCTGAAAATTTTTAACACCTTGTTTTTAGTAGAACATGATTCTTGCTTTTAATTTGACCCTTTCTTGATATTTCTTCATGGCACAAGCCTTTTCAGAAGCATTATGGAGTCTAATGACAAGTTTGTTTTTTTTCTCATAGCTGTCGATGCAGAAATAATTGCAAGAGGCACGGTAGGATTTTCTGGAGCAGAGCTTGAGAATCTTGTAAATCAAGCTGCATTAAAGGCAGCTGTTGATGGAAAAGAAATGGTAACCATGAAAGAACTAGAATTCTCCAAGGACAAAATCCTAATGGGTAGGATTTTATGCAAAAGTCATACCGTGTATATTACAGTACACAGGGGTTTTCTTGTGTGATAAATACTTTTACAGAGAAGGAGAAATTTTTATGCTGTTTTTTGTTTTGTTTTTTAAGCAAATAAGTCTTCTGTTAGTTTATTCTGAATGGAACCTTTGGAGACCAGAGAGTAGTATGTAAAATCTAGTATGGAATACATTCTTTAAGACTTGATACTTTTTTTAATCAAAAAATGCTGTATGTGTACTTTTAAAACAAAAAATGTATGTTTTAATTAAAAAATGTATGTTGTTGAGCCTACAAGAAGTCACAGGTTTGATTTCTTACCCTTCCCTTACTCCTCTCCTCCTCCTATCTTAAAAGGAGAGAATAAATGACCAGAAACCTGGAACTTCTGTTAACTAATTTGTTACATGAAAGCACTAAACTTGAACACCTGAGACATATACACTAAAAATCTGGTCTGTTCATACTTCAGAGAATAAATAGATTTTCTCAGATGCTCAGTCTGCATTTTAAATCTGTTCCTTTAAAAGCAACTTGTCTGTAGTATATTGAGGTCCATTTTAGATGTTAAAATTCTACTTGTAAACATTTTGCGCTTAATATTTTTTTTGTTTGCATGCTGTTCCTCAGCTACTTTGTGGTCTGTTTGATTATATGTAATGTGTGGATTATGGCAGTCAGATGTACAAAAAAGTTTACTTCATGTTTCTCTATTTAAGGACCTGAGCGTAGAAGTGTAGAAATTGATGAGAAAAACAAAACCATCACTGCTTACCATGAATCTGGACATGCTATCATTGCATATTACACTAAGGATGCAATGCCAATCAACAAGGCCACAATCATGACTCGAGGAACAACACTTGGACACGTGAGTATTTCTAGAATTTTATGTTGGTGTAGTGATGTTGAAGAGTTTGCCAACAATGCTCTGTTGTAGTTACACTGTGGCATATTGTGATATGTTGAAATATTCAGTTATAAGCAGTCTCTTGGAAAATTCACTGGTAATCTTTTCTGTGTGATAGAAAGCTTTCTTCCTTCATTTTGAAATAAAATAGCATATGCTAATACAGTGGTTCATACAATGAAAGAAATGTACACTTGGTTCTGCTGCAGCTAACAGCACCCAACAGTGAAACTTTGAAGAATGTCTTAAGGATTGGAAAGCAGAAGCACTGCTCAGTTGTACTTCTAACACTAACATCTTTATCAAGTTGTTCTTTGTCCTGTGCAACTTTTCTAAACCTGATGAGTTACCTACCTTGTTTCTAAAATAGATATCTTGAAGTTTTTCTTTCTGCCTTGAGCTGCCAAGCATTTGAACAGAAAAATATTTCTATTATGTCTGTTTCTGTTGAACTCTGTCCAAGTTAATGTGTTCAGTTAAGAAAATCACTGGCCTGAATTCTCCAGACAAGTTGATTTTTTCTCAGTACACGCGTAGGGAATAAGAAGAAATGGAGAGGGTACTTTGTTCTGACTCTTCTGGTGGCAGGTTTAAGTTGCTTAATTTTACGTGGTGCTTGTGGCTTGTAGGAGGCTATTTCAGGTGGTAGACTGAGCACCTCCAAGCAAACATGGTAAGAGCATGGATTAGGAGAAGTCCTGAAACATTCAGATGGGTGCATAAAAGATTTTATATCAGCTTTGGATATAAACAAGAATATTTTTCAGATTATTTTAGTATTTCTTCTGTTTATTGCTACCTGACCACAGTTCTGTATCTTANTGTAGCAAAATCTATAACTGATGTTACAACACTCCCAGGGAGAACAGAAGTAATTTAATTAGAAATGTAATACCCTGTAAACTAAATGGAGTATTTAAAATTGTATTACTGTCATGCGTGAATTATTGTAAATTTTAACTAAAGTGTAAGCTTTAAATAAAAAATAGTGTTAACCTTCTCAATTACCTCCCTCATTTTTATAGTTTTTTTTTCCCTTTCACTGAATTAGAGCTTTACAGGATCACAGTATCACACTGAGCTGAGGTTTCCCTTCTGATGCCCATCCACAGGCCCAGAATAGAGGGCATTATAATGAAACTTTAAAAATTAATGTTTAGATTGATAACTTTCACTTGAGAGGCTTTCTATTTTAATTATGCAAATAAATATAGTCAGGGGAGGAGGGGAATCCAACTTCTCTCTTAAATGTAAGACGGGTAGTATCAGGCTTATACAATGTAGAAAGTAGTTGGTATTTGTAGAAGAAGTGTGACTTGCTTCATGTGGGAGGGGCACAAAGTGTACCATGTTGTACCTTTAGTCGGCATTTCTATTGACTACAGAAGTTTAGATGATGAGCTAGTACACTAATATTAACGTTACAGATATGTCTAGCTGGGTAAGATGGGTTGCATTATTGCATTTTTATTATGTGGTTTTAATACCTGTAAACCTGGGCATGTGGTGTTCACTGTTAAATAACAAGCAGGTTCTATTAAAAGAAGTTGTTATTTAGTCCTTTCATGTTTCTTAGTGATATTTAATAGGTCAGTGTTTGCTCTCTACACAAGCCTATGAAATAAACTGCTCTAGGGAGTTGATACAAAATGCAATTATTTCTTAATCTGTTTACTAGTAATTTCTTGTAGCATGGTACAAATAAGCTGATGTGGAGACAAAGAACCTTGCTTCTCTTTGTATTGCTTAATTTCAAAAATATTCTTAATTTTTCTTAATGCTAAAATCTAGCTAGTTCTGGTGGTGTCTAATAGAAACCAAGAATAATAGAAACAGTAGCCTCCTAAATTACATGATACAGTGTCAGTTCTTTTGTGTGATTGAGGTGCTGTTTTCTTTTGTCAGGGGAAGCCAAGGCAAACGCACCATGTGTTATATTTATTGATGAGTTGGACTCAGTTGGTGGGAAGAGAATTGAATCTCCAATGCATCCCTATTCAAGACAGACGATAAATCAACTTCTTGCTGAAATGGATGGGTAAATATATGGGTTCTGAGGGCACAGAATGTGCTTGACTGACTGGTATTTTGAATATTTGGGTGAATTCTTCTTTGATAGCTTTAATGAGTTTTGTTATTTTTTTGTAATGCTTTTTAGGATATTAACTTAAGATGCTTTTATGACTGTATATAGTACAGCTGACAGGTCTTGCTTTAAAGAATATAGAAGCTTGTGAGTTACAGTACACTAGCTGCAGTTATTGTAAATAATTTCTTAGTTTTTTAAACTGGCTCTGTGTCTAGGGGAAGAAATTCAACTCTGAGATCAGGGCTTGGTTTTAAGCAGTTGCTGAGTTAAACATGACCATTCTTGGATTCATGCTATGGTTTGACAGAGTGTTTTTGACTGGCCAGTTGAGGTAATCTAAAACTAGAAATAGAAATAGTTATTGACAGAGAAAGGTGTAAATTCTGTATCAAAAAAACCCTCAACATTCTCATCCTTTTTTTTCATACAGGTTTAAACCTAATGAAGGTGTTGTTATTATTGGTGCAACAAATTTCCCTGAAGCATTAGATAAGTAAGTATAATGTATTGATCATTTCTACAGAACTTGTATTAAAAAAAAA
>JAAWXA010000002.1:12827955-12842153 GCA_038090715.1 Florisuga fusca | reverse complement strand
TGTATAAGAGACAGTCTGTTAACTAATTTGTTACATGAAAGCACTAAACTTGAACACCTGAGACATATACACTAAAAATCTGGTCTGTTCATACTTCAGAGAATAAATAGATTTTCTCAGATGCTCAGTCTGCATTTTAAATCTGTTCCTTTAAAAGCAACTTGTCTGTAGTATATTGAGGTCCATTTTAGATGTTAAAATTCTACTTGTAAACATTTTGCGCTTAATATTTTTTTTGTTTGCATGCTGTTCCTCAGCTACTTTGTGGTCTGTTTGATTATATGTAATGTGTGGATTATGGCAGTCAGATGTACAAAAAAGTTTACTTCATGTTTCTTTATTTAAGGACCTGAGCGTAGAAGTGTAGAAATTGATGAGAAAAACAAAACCATCACTGCTTACCATGAATCTGGACATGCTATCATTGCATATTACACTAAGGATGCAATGCCAATCAACAAGGCCACAATCATGACTCGAGGAACAACACTTGGACACGTGAGTATTTCTAGAATTTTATGTTGGTCTAGTGATGTTGAAGAGTTTGCCAACAATGCTCTGGTGTAGTTGCACTGTGGCATATTGTGATATGTTGAAATATTCAGTTATAAGCAGTCTCTTGGAAAATTCACTGGTAATCTTTTCTGTGTGATAGAAAGCTTTATTCCTTCATTTTGAAATAAAATAGCATATGCTAATATAGTGGTTCATACAATGGAAGAAATGTACACTTGATTCTGCTGCAGCTAAAACAGCACCCAACAGTGAAACTTTGAAGAATGTCTTAAGGACTGGAAAGCAGAAGCACTGCTCAGTTGTACTTCTAACACTAACATCTTTATCAAGTTGAAGTTTTTCTTTCTGCCTTGAGCTGCCAAGCATTTGAACAGAAAAATATTTCTATTATGTCTGTTTCTGTTGAACTCTGTCCAAGTTAATGTGTTCAGTTAAGAAAGTCACTGGCCTGAATTCTCCAGACAAGTTGATTTTTTCTCAGTACACGCGTAGGGAATAAGAAGAAATGGAGAGAGTACTTTGTTCTGACTCTTCTGGTGGCAGGTTTAAGTTGCTTAATTTTACGTGGTGCTTGTGGCTTGTAGGAGGCTATTTCAGGTGGTAGACTGAGCACCTCCAAGCAAACATGGTAAGAGCATGGATTAGGAGAAGTCCTGAAACATTCAGATGGGTGCATAAAAGATTTTATATCAGCTTTGGATATAAACAAGAATATTTTTCAGATTATTTTAGTATTTCTTCTGTTTATTGCTACCTGACCACAGTTCTGTATCTTACAGGTATCTTTGCTCCCTGAAAATGACAGATGGAGTGAAACTAGATCCCAGTTGCTTGCACAGATGGATGTCTGTATGGGAGGAAGAGTAGCAGAAGAGCTCATATTTGGAAGCGATCACATCACAACAGGTCAGCTGATTGGTAGTTAGAAGAGTTTTTGACCAAAGCTTGTGGACTGGCATGTTTGACTTGGTTTCCTTAACGTAATTACATCTGTTTGTTATCTAGGTGCTTCCAGTGATTTTGACAATGCTACTAAAATTGCAAAACTGATGGTGACTAGATTTGGAATGAGTGAGAAGGTAGTATCATCAATCCCTAAATATTTATATGGTACAAAGAAATATTCTGTCGTGAAAATAAATACCTATTTGTCAGTGGTCACAGAGACTAAGTAGTTCTGGCAAGAAGAAAGCCTTATGACTGGTCTTGCTAGAGAGAATTCAACTAGAAAACCAATATTTTGTTTTAAAAATTAACTTGCTAGTTATTAACTTCAAAATTATGTTGAAAATTACTAATGTCTGATGAAAATGTTCGTAATAAAACCTGACATTTTGGAATTGAGGAAAATGTCAGGTTTTGGGGGTGGGGACAACAGCACTGAGTTTTCTAGAATTCTAAAGAAACTTTTTTAGTCATCTTCATTACTGATCATGTGTTAGTAGTTTGGGGACTTTGTTTTGATTTCTAAATAAGAAAACAGTCAGAATCTGTACTGTGACCTGAAACAGAACTCTGTAGTAACTACATTGTTGATAATAGGCTTCTTGGTTTGCTTGTATTGAAAGCACTTCAAAAAGTGTTTTATAAAATATTCTATTTGTGTGCACGTTGAAGCAGTAAGAAATGAAGCTCTTAAAGTGTTTTACGAGTATTCCTGCAACAGCAGTAAGATAAAGATTTTGGTTTTGTTGTTTAGCTTGGTGTTATGACCTATACTGATACTGGGAAAGTTAGTCCTGAAACTCAGTCTGCAATTGAACAGGAAGTAAGAACACTTCTGCGGGTAAGGTTCTCTCCCCTTCTGCTCTTACACAGTTATTTTGAGATGAGCTGAGCATCAGCTTAGTTGACTATTAAGTTTGATTATGTAGACTGGTGAAAATACACGGGTAGATGGAAGGATTCCCAAGTGTAGCTGAAACTTTGAGCCTCTGCATATTTAAACTTTTTGGTGATTGACATGCACAAGTAGTGCAAAATATGTTGGTGGTGTTAGGTTCTTTAATAAATGCTTTAATACTTCCTCTTGTGTTTGGCCAGGACTTGTGTTTTGCTTATTCAGTTCATAGGAAAAAAAGTACAGTTGTGAATTGTTTTAGAACGGATGTCAGTATTTTGTGATACTCCCTCATTTCACAGTGATGAGTATTGGATGCTTAGAGAAGTTTGTAGCTTTCCGTCATCACAGAACCTCAGATCGCTGCTGTGGTAATCTGAGTTAGTTTGGTGCAGGCAGGAGAATTATTTATATCATAAATTTTGAACAATTAACTCTGCTGTTGTTTTTTTTGATCTGTTGAACCAGAAGTTAAAGTTTGTAGTACTGGCAATGTGTATCTGCTTGCACCAACTGGTAACTTGGGTAGCTTCAACTTTTAAAAGTTAACTAATATTTAGAGTTTTATAAACTTATAAAAACTTAATTCTTTGAGGAACATTCCTGCAATGTTCATAATGTAAAATCAAATTTATTTAATTTACATAAATTGTGTAAAATTACTAAGGTTTTTCTCAAAATTTTATTTTTAGTACTACTTTGGAAAAATTCAAAGGTAGCATAAAGTTGTTTGGTTTTATTATGCCAGCTAAATTTTAAATCTCCCCAAGGCAGGAGCTGTGCTAGCTATGAAATGTGAGGCACAACTTTGAATATTTGTTTCAAGCTGTCTTTACCTGGAAACATTTTTTAAAGTGGAATCTTGCTGTTATTTTTGGTCAAATGTCTTAAAATCTTCTTCCACCCTTTTTAATATTAGGACTCATACGAGCGAGCCAAGAACATCCTGAAGACTCACGCAAAAGAACACAAGAATTTAGCAGAAGCTTTATTGAAATACGAAACTTTGGATGCCAAAGAAATCCAAATTGTTTTAGAGGGGAAAAAACTAGAAGTAAGATGATAAATTCTGGGATACAGTAACTGAGAATTTGAAGAATGTACATCTAGCAGTGCAGTAGTCTTGCGCAGAATAGCCTTTTTTCCCTTCCTGATGCGTGTATGGTATTAGTGACACTTAATATTATGCTGTCTCTTGTGAGCTTCTGTTACTCATCTATTTGTTGCGTCTCATCAGAATAAGACACAAAATAAAGCAAGTTCCTCATCATCTGCTCCCTATGTTCTTCCCACAAGAAGTTATTCAGAAGGATAAATCTCAGGGCTGAATTCAACATTTTGATTCATTCAAGTGTGTTGCAGCTGAGAAGGAAACCATACAGATGTACTGATTTGGCATAGCTGCCAAAACATAGCTGGGTCATGCTGCTACCTGTGTGTTTGATATCTATGTGCACCCCACAGTATGGGTAGTGACAGATTGATTTGTAAAAAACTAGTATGTAGTCTAATTAATGCTAATACTCTGAAGCTAGAGATGACTTTTAAAGAAGACTTATTTAGAAATGTAACAAAACATCTCTTAATGAAGTGGCAACACAGTGCATCCTTACTGAAGGGAATTGTGGAGCTACATGTTAGACAAAAGCATTTGTGCTGGTGTTTTCAGTGCTGTTGGGGTTAAAATGCACACATGTGGCTGGGAGAGAAATTTTAATGCAGAACCAATAGGCTAAACATGTGTAAGCCTTTTTGGACCATTTTTTGGGCAGAACCATGGCAAGGATAAGAGAAGTACCTGTGACCTCTGATGTGCTGCTGACAGGACTCCTAGGGTATTTTTTTTTAATTATTATTACTGCAGTAGATGGATGACAGTGCTTTGATGACAGTGCTTTTATACTGCTGGAGATTCTACAGAACTAGTTTCTACTGATGTATGGGCGTTTGATAATCAGACAATTTCTTCAAAGAGGGCAAAATTGCCCACTTAAGATCAGAAAATGTTTGAAGCACGTATTGCTTCGAATAACATTCATAGATCTTTTCTACAGTAGAAGTAGGGAAGTAAAACCTCTATTTTCAACCCTTATAGAAACCTCTGGAAATTCTAAGATAGTAAGAAAAAGTTTTTGAAAACAAAAGCAGTTTCCAATCAAGTGGAAGTGATTGCTAGCAATTGTATACCAGCATTCTTTTATGGAACTGGTTTTTAGGTACACCACATAATCATAATCTTTCTGCAAAATTAATTAGAGACTTGTGAGACTGTGAACTTGTGTTGCAGAGAGAGCCTTCATTAGCCTATTAATATTGGAGGTTGGACACCGTGTTGAATGTTGAATACTTGGATGTGAAAATAGTTGGGGTGGTGCCAATAAATGAAGGGAAATCAGTATCTATACTTAAAACTAGAAGTAACATAGTATTTTAGAATTTTCCTAGTGCAATGCTTGATTATAACCTCGTTTTTTAGTAAGAGCACATGCATTTTTTTTCTTTCAAAACCAGGATAACTTTCTATTTGTCTATTTTTGTCAGCTTACTTATAGTGACATCCCAGCGCAGTGTGGGAGAACTTCCAAGTGTTATGAAACAGTATACCAAATGTCTAGGCTGACTAGTTACAGTTGTACATGTACATTAGGTATATGCCAACAGAAATATACTGCATATTTGGCATCTGTTTTTGGAGTAATAAAGGTTAATTTTAATTACACATTGTTTTTCTTTTTATTCACTGTAAATTGCTATAAAATGTAACACCAAGTTCCCTGCAATGTAAATTGAGATGTATAAAACATTTAAACTTGTAAATAAATTTAAGAATTATGGCAAAATTTTACTCTCTCTAATTGGATCTGTATGGAACATTCTAGAAATTCAGACCTTTTTTCAGTTCTCCTTCTGGGAACTTTTCCAGCTAAATGATGTAAATCTGCATTTAGAAACGGAAGCAAAAAAAAAAAAAATTTAAAGTCAGTAAACGTTTTATTTGAACTGGTTTGAGGGGTAAGTCCTTGAGGTCTAACTTCCTTTACTCATGCAAAAGCTCTTGCTGTAACCAAGAAGTGAGTGCAGTCTCAGGAAAAAAACCCCAAAACAAACTAAGGTGTTATCTCACTGGGTCATGAAATAGGATTGTCAGAGATTAGCCAACAAATGTAAAAGGTGTCTTTTCCTTCTGGCCAGTTTAATAGCAGAGGTGTTGCTGGAGAGTTTGTCATACCTTCATGGTTGGGTGCATGTGGTATCTGGCATTTCAAAAACACTTCTCTGTTTAGGCATTGGGTTTCACCTCCTCTGTTCTTGGCTGTATCTAGGACCTGCAATTTCCCCTTGTGTGATCATTGCTCAGAGGCAGGAGACCACTGTATTAGGTTTGCACAGCAAGGTTTTGGTTGTGGGGGAGGTTACAGGAGTGGCTTCTGTGAGGAGCTGCCAGAAGCTTCCCCTGTGTCCTACAGAGGCAATGCCAGCTGGCTCCAAGGTGGGCCTGCTGCTGGCCAAGGCTGAGCCCATCTGTTGTAGTGCCTTTGGGGTAGCATAGGTTAGAAGGGGGAAATAACTGACTAACACAATCAATTTTATAAGTTTATAGTTTTAGGACTGACCAGCTTAAACCCAAGTTGCTTTTTGCTTTGTCCTGAATTGGGGTGTCATTCTCCCTAGTGCATCCTTACTTACCCTGCCATGACATGGCACAGCATCTTCCATGGGGGTTACCCAGAAGTCCACACAAGTTCAATCACCTACAGCATATCCCTTCATAAACTGCAGCCAATAGAAACTATACACAATCTTCTTAAAGCTACATCATGTTTAATCTTTGAAAGAAAACAGGACACCTACAAAAGATGGATTCAAATATAAAATCTGAGTCCATTTGTCTCCCCTAAGGGATTCTTGTGCTGCATTAGGAGCCTAAGTAGATTTTGTCTCCGGTAGGTGTATGAATCATTGTAATCTGAGGCAGTTCTGACCCTCTGTAATCTTCCTGTTAAACCTCCAGGTTTGTCCCTCAGAGAAATCATCTTCAGGCTCTGCTGGGCTGAGTTACAGTATCAAGTTCAACAGGGAGGAAATGCAAACCAGTGGAGCTGTTCTTCCCTCCTGTGCACATTTCCTGACAAACCTGTAAAGTAATCCCATCAAGCTGGGGCAAATGTATTAGAATCCACAGACACTGACCACTGCCCCAATACATTCAGTACACAAATCACAATAAAAAATAATCTAACAACATTAAGGCGTTACAGACAAGCACACAAAAAAGAGAAATACAAATTTTAATTTCTTCTGTTACTTTTCTTGCCTGGCCTTTCTGAAGCCTTTGTTTCCCTGTTGTTTATTTTTCTGTCCTTAAAGTTCTCAATTTCTTAATATTCCCTGAAAGTCACTGCGTTTTCTTCTACATATAATAAATACCTAGTATCTTACATGTAGTTCACTCCCAAGCATCTAAGCTCTCTTGAGATTTGGTACTGTGGGGTGATCTGCCAAATTTTCCAAAAATGGTTAAGAACACGGGAATGAAAACAAGGCCATGAAGAGCCCCAAACAAAATAACAAGGAACATGATCTTGAAGAATGTCCTGAAGATGTAGGTTTTTGCTGCAGCCAGGACAACTACTCCTAATATAGTAGAAACTGCACCTTGTAACACTGGGTAACCTAGCAGGGACAAAGCTTTGATTGCCTTTCCATTGGCTGATGACTCACTACTTGCAACAAAGGCATAAGAAATATGAGCAGAAAAATCTACTGAAAACCCTATACAAATGACCAGGTTGATCATGGATATGGAATCAAGATTGACATCCCAAAATGTCATAAAACCAGCAACACCAACTATTACAGAAGCTATGGCAAAAGTCACCCACAAGCAGCACAATGGGTTGGGAATAAGCAAAAGGGAGATGATAAGCATTGCCCCAGCAGCAATGACAACATTCTGAATGGTGTTCTGCACTATTACGAGGTACTGATCATAGTAGATGAAGGCTGGATGGTACACAATTAATGGAATACTGCACTGCTTGGCTGCCTCTCTTAACTGATTTAGAAGATTTTTCTCATCAATAGCTGAGGTCACGTTCACTGTCTGAATAAAGAAGCGTGAAGCTTCTATTTTATTCTGAGTCATGTTAATGTCCCACTCAAAACTGGGAACAATTTTGAACAGGCTAGGTAAGTTAGTAATGAAGAGAGTCTTAGTGCTTATATTTATCAAACCACTATTGCCAAGTCCTGTGTATACTCTCAGCCATGACTCTGAGAGGTTCTTGTCTACATAGGAAATAGCCTCTAAATTCTGCGTGCAGTTCTCAATCACAAGGCGAACAGTCTTATTCCAGTAATCTACACTTTCAGGAATGACAACCATGACCCTGGGTCCATAAGATGAGAAGTATTTGTCATCATCATCATAGTATGGAATAACATAAGAATCATCACTTGCCAGATTTCGAAGATCAATGCCTTCCCTGACCTGAGTGCATCCATAAATGCTGCCACCCAAATATGCTCCGTACACCACTACCACAAGTAGCTTGACCCACTTATTTGTCAAAAAAGGACCATAATACTTTTCAAAGAATATGCTCATTGGATGTTCACTTTCTAGCTGAGATGACTGACTAGAACAGTTGCCTATGCAGCAAGCCTTGTACAAGCAGGACTTCTCAGCCTGATCATTATCTACTCTTACAGGCATACAAGTTAGCCAGTGTCGGTTTCCTTGCTCCCTTTTATGATTTAATACAATAACTGCCCCAAAGAAGGTCATGGTATATATATAGCAGAAGACAAAAGCAGTGCCTGTATAGAGGCAAAATGATCTCACAGATGGAAAAGCAGTCCAGGTGCCAATGAAGAAGGCCAAAACATCTGTGAGCGTGGTGATGGTCACAGAAAGAGCTGCTTCTGTGTATGTCTCAGCCAGCAGAGATTTAACGTCGGGTTCCCTTTTCTTTCTTGAACTTTGCTCCCAGGAAGCAATCATTATGAACATGTCATCAACACCAACTCCTGCAGGAGGAGAAAAAGTTAACACTGCATTGCAAGTAGCAGCTTCCACTAACACACAACGAAAATACAAATTAATCGCATTTAAGCCACCATACAATTTTGAAAAAGAAAGTTAGGCTTTTAGCATTGCTTCAGTGCTGATTCAAGTTAAATAGATACACAAAACCAGATCCTTTGTGCGTGGCTGAATTGATTACATTTCAGAAACTACTGGTGACCTGGTGAGCTGTTCATCCCTCAGCCTGCTCTGCTGAACGACTGAGCACTCCTACTCCTACAGCACTACTACAGCACCTCGGACAAACGTGTTGTCCAGCTGTTCAGTGAGGTTGAGTACATAGATTCAAGGACATGGCTTACTTTAATGCTCTATTATCCTTACTGTTTAGAAGAGTCCTCATTATGTCTGCAATCACTGCAAGAGAGAAGACCAATAATTTCTTGCTCTGCCTTCAGGAGACACGGAGAACAGTTGTTATCACATGGGAGAACAGTGGTCCCATTTCTCCAGCAGTCTGGTTTTTTATGCAAACTACTTTTGCATAAAGAAACATTTTCTGCAGTTTATCTTTGAGCATTTAGTCATGATTTATTATTCATTTATCTTGACATTTATACTGATGTGCCTGCACAGAGTCCTGGGAAACCCTGCCAGGAAGCCTGGGTTCTGAGCTAGAGTTTTTCCCAAGAGAAAAGAGTAATCAAGCCAAAGTTTGAAAAGGAAGAGCCAGCATGCTTCTCAGCTCTGATAACTCTTGAGATTTTAATCACACTTTCACCAATATTACTGTATCAAGGGCTCTTCCATTCCCTGAAAATCACCCAAAAAGGGGAAGTAGGACTATATGAATAGAGGAGCAAGTATAGATTATATAGGTAAGCATTAGAGAAAAGATCAAATCACTGCTGCCTGAACAGGCAATGAGAGTAGACATGCAAAGATGAATTAAGCATCATGTCAAAAGGTAATACTGGATGGCAGCAAGCGAGGCTGCCTCCAGAAAGCAAGCTGCCTTTGAAAGCAATTAACGTAATGTACTGGTAACTTCCTTGTCTTAATGCAAGGAAGATAAAAGCCTGCATGTTATTTATAAAGATCTGAAGAGACTGGCTTAAGCCCTTTCCCTGGTATACACAAGGGTAATTCTGAAATTTAGAGCCTCTCCAGTTGATAAGCAAACAAAAGTAAATACAAAATGCGTGTGAATTATGCAGGAAACAAAGAAACTACATATATTCTAAGGAGTATTTGCAGAGCTTCTATAAACCTGATGAAAATATCACATAAATTTAACATACAGGAGACCACATACAGATTTTAAAAGCAGTAATTTATTTGTAGGAACACAACCCAGTGGTATTTGCTAAGTTAAGCACTGAGTTGGACAGACTGTGCAATTGTGATACAACAACACTAACTTCCTTGCTTTTCTGGGAGGAGCTGGCTGTGAAAATGGTACATTACTTCAGTTGCATAGCTAAGTGAGACTGTTCAGTAGATCATCATTATACTGCAGAGGAAATTTCACATCTTAACAAAACAAGATGTATTTCTTATTTGAAATTACAGACAGTCCTATTGATTGCTTAGGTTGTATTCAAGCCCAAAGACTACACTCTGAAAATGGGATACAAAAACTAATTGTTACTTATTTCCCATATTCAGCTCATCATACAGGTACTGGATTAAGTCAGCACTAGCACAGCACGAGCTGCACTCTGATGGTGCTGCTGTTGGGCTACCCTGAAGCTGCCTAAGAGCAGAGAAGTAGGGAGCTCTCACTGTACTGCAAAAAGAGGTTGTCATGCAGCAGATGGTTTGGGGAAGACCTCTGCACTTGCTGACATTGATGACAAATTCAGCAATCCCATCAAACAGTAGTAAGAACAAACTGTTTTGGCATAGAGAAACTTACTCAGTGCTAAAAGTATATGTAAATGCTTATAGTACACATACAAAAAGCAGCAGGGGATGGTACAGAGGAACGTGATGACAGAAAACTTTTGAGCTCAACTCAAGTATTAGTACTAGTTAAATAAATTACTAATCAGCGTGGCTAAATTACCAGGGATATTCAAACCATGGCAGAAGTGCTAAGTGTACCACACTCGCATTTACAGTTCTCATGCCACAGCCCTGGAACTGGAGCAGGCATTGTTTTTGGGAAAAGCTGCCCTTCTGCCAGAGCCCAGCTCCACTCCCAGCTGCTGGTCTGAGCAGCTCCTCTGCCTGCAGGACCTCAGAGGATGCAGCTCCAAGTGTCTCCTGCCCTCAGTGCAGGATGGAACTGTATATGATCTCATGCTCATACCACAAAAGGGTAACAACACCATCAGGTTGTTTTAACTCCAGTTTATCCTTTGTATCTGTATCCGACTCACTTTTTCTACTTACCTAGAATAAGAAATGGTGCGTTTGCTACGGTGACCACAAATGGCACTCCACAGAAGAGCATCAGTCCAAAGCTGCTTAGTACAGCTAAACCAGCAGAAAGTACTCCACAGCATGCAAGCCACACATTATTTCTTATACAGTTCAGTCTGAAAACATTAAAATATTTTAATATTTATTTAATAATTGTAATTATTATTTAATATTTATTTTTAGGAATTATCTTAGATACCCGTGAAACATTTCACCAAAGCATGATAAGTGAATACTCTGCACAGATACTGACACTTGCTGTCTGTGAAGAGGACTTTTGATGAAAGCTGCTCTTTGCTGGAAGAGCTACCAGGTGTCAGACTACAGAAATGACAAATGGCATCAGAGGATAGATGAAGGGATACCAGGATCCAAGCTGTGCATGGCTGAACTGAAGGCCTGTTCAGGCACTGGTCTGATACTTACCATGAACCTCACTGAAGCAGTTGGCAAATACATACAAGTTGGTAAGAATCAGCAAAGAAATACATGTTGCCTATGAAATCTGCAGATTCAAGAATGACTTTGCTTTATATGAGCAGAAACCTGTTTAGGCAATATAAAGAGTGAAGGTCACTCCACATTGATCCATAGACATTTTACCTTAGGCAAGAGACGATTGAAAAGGTTATTGTCAAGAAATAGGTTACAGAGAAGAAGGGGATCACGCTCTTGGTATTTCCTTCAAACTCCTGTTGTCTGGACAGTGAGGTGAAGTAAGTCACCTGTTGTTAGAACAAGGACAGAAAAGATCAAGAACCTCTTCTCCTTTTCTTGGTCTTTTACAAACACACAGGCAATGCTAAAACCAATGCATTTCTGCAGCCCTTGCCACCCCACAAAGTGCTGCCTGCACTGAACAGAGGCCAAGGCCAGTGCACTGCATCAGCAGCAGGGAGTGGATGGCACTGGAAGCATTGCTCAGAGTGCTGCAGCCAAGCCGACAGGAAGGACCCCTGCCTTCTCCTTCAGTCATCTCCCTTCTAGCAACAAGGTAGCCTGAGCATTTTGGGCCTCTGACTGACAGTGCTGTCCAGATTAGAACCTCAGGTGGGTCCAAAGAGCACACAGGCTAACCTGGAGACCAAAACCCCATGAAATACAGATGTGACACAGGGCTTAGGAAGTCCCCAAGTTCCTGTTCCCCGTAGCTAAGGAGATACAGTGGTGGGACATGGTGGTGGCTCTTCTGCTCCTTCTATCACATCTGTAGTGCCTGTTGCTGGAAATAGCTTTTCTGCCAGATCGACCTTTAAATTTTATTTTTTAATCAATTTTAGAGCAGAAGGCATTTCCATGGAAATCTTAGCACATGTCATGGTTTAACACTGGCCCAGGTATTAAACATCTCACAGATACTCTCTGTTAACAGGAGAGTTACAGGCATGACCCCTTTACTCCCTTTTTCTTTCTGGAGCATAAAATGATTTTCAGAACTGATGAGTGGCCTTGGTTCTGCATACCATTTTCTAGCAGTAACTACTAGAAATGCTGAGCAGCACTCAGCATTATCAGTCCTAGAAGCAGACACTGACTGCAAAACATGCTGTTAATTTCAGCAAGTATTTAGAAGAGCCTTAACTGAAAGTAAATTCCTAGAAAAACACTTAGTTCTATCCTGGCTGAAACCAGGACAACACAACAGCCTGGTGAGGAGGTGGACTGGCAAGGAGGGCCACAACCTCATGAAAATCTGGATTTACCTGTAGGATAGTTTGCATGATTAACCACTTATAACCCAGAGTCGACCATCACAGTGAAACATAGCACACAGGTGTGCTACAGTGCTGAAGTGGAGATCATGAGGAATTTGTGAGAGGCCTATGAGAAAGACATAGTGGCTGTCAATGTAAGCTCCCAGCCCTTCCGACTAGGATGCCTCTGCTTCAGAGCCACTTCTGAGCTGGACAGAAGAAACCTGAGAGGGGGGTGTCAATCTGTTATGGCAAGGGCTGACCCTCAACCATCAAGTCCACACTATGTTGTAAGAAGCCCCAAAACCCTACCCTGCCTTTTACACATCTCTCTGTATTTTTGCTTTGCCAGCAATTAACCAACCTGATCCCAGGACTGAACCTCAGAGCTCTGGGAATCTTCTCAGTGGGGCTGTCCCATCCACCCTGAAAAGCTGTGGGCAGCTACCCTGTACCACCTGTTTGCAGTAAGTGCAAGAGGTTTTGGGGTGCAGGGGACAGGTTCTTGAGGACAGGGCAGTCCCTGGTGTACCTCTGTATCTCTTGGTACCTGCTGTACCAAGCAGGTTTGGGTTTGGCTGGACACCTACTGGAGCCAAAGAATCATAGAACAATTTGGATTGGAAGGAACCTCTAAAGGTCACCTAGTCTAACCACCTTGCAGTAAGTAGGGACATCCTCAACTAGATCAGGCAGTTCAAAGCCTTGTCAAGCCTCACCTTGAAAACCTCCAGGGATGAGGACTCAACTACCTCCCTAGACAACCTATTCAATCTCATGGTGAGCCTGGAACAAAAGCTCTGACTCTAGGCCATCTGGGTATGATCATCATCTCTGCCTCAAAGTGGAGAAGTTGGTGAATGAACCTTGGCCCTCCTTGGATTTAGTTGCCCTGGAAGACCAACAGCATCCCCATGTTGTGCTGAGCTCGGTTTCAACCATATTTACCGACCTGCCGTGTCCCTAGGGTGCTGCTCCCTGCATGTGGCTGAAGGGAATCTCTGCCGCTGCCGGCGTGGAAAAGCCACACAGTGACTGACCCAGATAATCAGTCCTGACCCCAAGCCCACACCTGTGTTACCTGAATGGAGGAGAAGCCCAACGCCGCCGGGATGTCCTGCAGGACTCTTTCCAGCCACTGCCGGCTCCTGGCCGCCGCGGAGGGGCTGTCCTCCCGCAGGTAATACACCAGCTTCAGGGCCCGGGCCGACACCACCCGCCCTCCGGCAGCCGTCTGCACGCCGCCCAGCGCCGCTCCTAGGAAGGTGCCGTTGCTGGAGGGGAAGGTGAGGTTCCCCAGGGCGGCCGCCCCCGCCCCGTCCAGCAGCGGCAGCAGCGGGTTAGGGCCGTAGCAGACGCCGTGGCTGCGGGCGCAGAGCTGGTCGTAGCCAAGGGCTTGCACAGCCCTGTCCAGCTGCAGCACGTTGAGCCGCGCCGCCGGGGACAGCACCGAGCCCCTCCCCGCCGCCACGGCGATGAAGGCGGCGTAAGCGCCCTCGGTGGGCAGCCGCGCGGCGGAGAAGCGCTGCGAGTCGTCGGTGGGGAAGTGCTGCAGCACCAAATCGCGCTCGGCCTTGGCGGGCCCCGTCGTAGGCGTGAACTGCCCCTCGATGTCGTTCGCCTGCCGCTGAGGCAGGAAGAGGAAGCCGGTGCCCAGCCCGCTCGACAGCAGCAGCGGCAGGCGAACGACATC
>JAAWXA010000002.1:12640064-12827940 GCA_038090715.1 Florisuga fusca | reverse complement strand
AGGGCTGTGCCGGTGGGACCGGCGGACGCTTCCTCCCTCTGACTCTGCGGCGCTTCCTCCACCTCGGGGCTGCCGGGCGGGGACACGAGGTTGCGGCCGGGGCGCGGAGAGGCGGACGCCTCCTCCCACCACCGCCTCACCGGGGGGGGGAGTCGGGGGGGGAGGGCGGGGGGGGCGGGGGGAGGGTTCTCCCGCCCCGAGGAGAGCGGTCCCACCGGGACCCCGGTGACGTGAGAGCGCCCGTCGTGCCAAGCACTGTCTGCTGTACGACCGGCTCCCTCGGGGCAGGCTGCAGCTCCCTACTCTACACTTCCTCCTTCTGTACTGTCATCTTTAGTGTTTTCCCTGGATCCGATGCTGTCATTACTTCATCACTAGGAATTATTCTTTTGCCTGGGAGCAAAACGTAGAAAGTGGTGATGTACTACATCCTGCTGTGTTTCCTCTCTTGGTAAACAGATTAACAACTCAGAGGAGTGACAGCTGAAGAAATAAAGGGCTTCAAAACAAGGTTAGTGATTGCAGTGGGCAAAGCCAGAAAAATCTCTGGTGTGGTAGTGCAGAGCTTTGTGAAACAGCAATGATACCATCTTTCTAAGTCCAAAATCTACCCTGCAGCCTGGTGTTCATGACAGTGGTGTGAATGCCCTCTGGCTGAGGAGAATGTTAAGCTCAGATGTGAGATTTATGGAGACGCATTTTAGCCCTTCAGCTAATATGTCACAAGCATTTCTTCACGACCTTTTTAAAGAAGCAACTTCATCCTCTCCTGCCAGTACTTGCAAAGAGAGCTGTAAGTATTCTGCCTCATCCTAAGGAGAGGCTTGCCACCTGTTTTATGCTTGTGGTCATAAAACAGCCAGCCAGGCTCTGAGCAGTGTTGCACGTCTCCCACTGTGCTCAGCATTTAGTGCAAGTTGGATCCTGGTGATTACCTTTTCTGTGCACAGGTGTTGTGAGACGTATGTCAGTTCTGAGTTTCTCTGTGGAAGCAGGCCCTCAGAAGCTATTTTCCTTAGCTCCTAACTTGTTGAAATAGAAGTTTTTTTAACCAAGGTTTTTCAACCAAAATGACAATTTCTTCCTCATGTTTTGTTCTTCATTCCTTGAACAGATTTGCATATATTAGAGTAAGAGCTCGTCACATAGGATTAATCTGTCATCAGAAAAAAAGAGTAAGGTAGTTGATATCATGTGAACACTACATGAGTTTTTTTCAGATTTATCCAACTGGAAAATATAGCTTCTCTTATGTGGAGTTAATCCCAGAGAAAAATAGACCTATTCTTGAGAACAAACACCAGAGACACACCTATTCCCGTACCCAGACACCAAGAAAACTTACCGGACAACGTGGCAGTGGACCAGATTGTGAATTATTCACTCAAATAGCAGAAGACATGAGGTGTTGCCCAGCTAAATGCTTTCACTGTAAAAAGCATCCATAAAGGATTGTTAAATTTTTTAAGCTCATCAAAGCAGAATATAAAAATTGACCATGTGTTATAGCCAGTTTCTTTCTGGCTCCTCAGGAGCTGGAGACCAAGCTCTGTAAATTACTAGGAGGTAGGAAATGGCCTGTTGGTGGGAGCTACCCAATCAGGGAACGCAGTACCTTGAGCACAGGTTGGTTAACTCTTTCTGAAGCTTTGGGGTCTGACATACAGTATGAAAAGATGGTCCTACCAACTCACAATTCAGAGTGGTCTTCAAGCAGGAGGTAAATGCCAGTCTTCAAGAATCTGAATTCTTTTCTCTGTTCCCTGTTCGCTGGCCTATTCATGTATTTTTTATTAACTTCTAATAATAGTTAATAATAAATAACTAAGAACTACTTCTAATAGTAAATAACTTCATAATGAACTTCTAGTAGTATAAAATCTGAAATAATTCTTGGGGCAGGGACAGGAACAAACTACAGGACTTCAAGCAAATAAAGCTTTCCTGTATTTTTGGATGAAGACACAACACTCTGTCCTGACAGTTAACACTATTTACTGGAAGTCTTAAAGTGAGGTTCCAGTGAATGAATTTGCAAATATTGCCACATAGGTAAATATTCACCATAACACTTTGTGTTTCTCAGTGCTAATGAAAAGACTAGAAAAGAGATGAGAGTGACAGCTGGTACTTCACATTTAAGCAGATTGTACCTCCATCTTTGCAAGATCTGTGGGCACCCAGAAATACAATCAGTTAATTTCTAATATCCCCAATGGCCTCATCTTTAGATGGTGTCAGAATGTGCCTAACACAGGTACATTGTTGACTTCAGGATCACAGAAACTAGACAAGAGCAGCTGTAAGAACCTAACAAACAAGCAAGTCCTGTTCAGGTGACTGAATTACCTCCTGTTGCACCAGCACCCATGGTCAGGCCATGTACCAGGAGGGCAGGAGACCTAGGTTCAACCCCACCCTCAAAATGAGATGCCAGAACTTTCTCTTCAACAGCAGGAACCACTGACTAGCACTGGGGCATTTGTACCCTGCAAGAAGCAAGGAGAAAGAAGGAGAATTCTGCCCAGATCTCCCTCAGGGTCAGCGCAGGCAGGCTCACAGATGCAAAGAAGGCTTTGGTTATGGCTTGAATGTCACGATGGCTTCAGGACTGTAGAGACAGCAAGGTAGGGAGAGCAAGTGCAGTTTCTAGGGTGTGGGACTTTCTGCACAGTGCTTTGCAATTAAGAAACAATGTATGTGTGCTGGTAAGATTCCCCATTTCACAACATTTTGTGTTTGAAAGATATTTTTCAGTGTGCCACCTTAGCCTTTGTCTCCCTCTATTCAGAACAGGATCCTTCTCCTACTCTAGCTGAGCAGCCCTGTCTTTTTTTTTTTTTTTTTTTTTTTTTTTTTTTTTTTTTTTGGGACAAACCAGGGACAACTTTGCAGGGACAAACATGTTCTGATCTGTCTCTGTATTCCTGTGTCTTCCAAACATTTGCTGAGACACAAAGTGATTCAAACAGTTTTGCAGAGTCACAGAATAACTTGGCTTGGAAAGCCCCTCTGTCACACATATCCTCACAGAAGGTCTGGCATGGGTGTTAGGCCTGGTTGCTTAGGACTTTGTTCAGCTTACTTTGGATAACCTTCAAGGATGGTGTCACAGTTTAACACTGGCCCGGCAATTAAACTGAATAACAGATGCTCTCTATTAATCCCCCTCTCCTCCCTGATAACGAAAGGAGAGGGAGTAAGGGGAAGAGACTTATGGGTTGGAAACTAAACTACACAACTTTAATGAAACAGTAATGATAAATAGGTAAAATTACTAAATATATACAAATATACAAATAGACAGGAAAAATTGATACCACGTTCCTCCTCCCTTCCCCCCAATAACTCTCACGTCACCACGGAGGCTGCAGGGCAGCCCTGGGAAAGTCCAGGCTGGACCCCTGAGGTCAGGGGCAGTTGGGAGCTGGAGGCAGGAACACACAGATTCAGGCTGGCACGGATCAGGAGCACAGGCAGAGGAACGGACGGAATCCTCCCAGGATGCGGAAGCAAACAGGGAACAGGTGAGGGAAGGGCAGGAAGAGCAGGAAGAAAAGAAGAAGAAGAAGGGTCAGGAAGGATCTTTGACTCTCGTGATCCCTCAAATTTATACTGAGTATGACGTGTATGGGATGGAATACTCTGTTTGGTCAGTTCTGGCGTCTATCTGTCCGGTCCTCCCCAAAGGAGGGGTTCAGGTGGGACCTCTTTACTCCTTCCGCAGGGTAAAATGTTCCTCAGATCTGAGCAGTGTCCTTGGCTTTGCATACCACTGTCTGGCAGTAACTATAAACATCCAGTGTTATCAGTCCTAGAAGCAGACACTGAGAAACTTGCTGTTAATTTCAGCAAGTGCAACTGCTTGCAAGAGACTTAGCTAAAAGCAAAAGTACAAACCAGAAAATCACCTTTATCCTGGCCCAAACTGGTGCAGATGGGCCTTCAGAGTTTCTGGGAAACCTGTTCCAGTGTTTGACTGCCTTCATTGTTATTTTTCCCCCTCATGGCTGGCAAGGTTTTGGTAGCAGGGTTGAAAAGTTTGACCACTGTCAGACCATCACAGCATCAGAAGGGAATTTGGTCAGTAGTCCAGTCCTCTACCACCAGGTAGGATGAACTGTGCCCATACCTTTCCTGAAGAAATTGGAAGTTACTACCACTAGCCTTTTCTTAAAAACTTCAGTGACAGAGATGGACACTTCTCTTTTGGGTTCTCTCGTGGGTGAATGTTGTAGTTTAATCCTGGCACCACACAGCCGCTTGCTAAGCCTCTCCCAGTGGAGATGGCAGAGAGAGCTGGAAGGTAAAAATTGGAAACTTGTGGGTTGAGATAAAAACAGCATAATAATTAAAAAGACGTTTAAAATTGTAATGTAAAAATTTGGAAAAGCAAAAAAACACCCCAAACCCAAACAAACATCAACACAACAAAACTAAAACAAAAGGCAAAGAAAGAGGAAAATAAAACCCAAGAAAAAAACAACCATGCAAATGTAAAAAATTTCTCTCACCATCAACTGACCAATGCCCAGCAAGTACCTGAGAAGTGCCCCTCCTTCCCTCCAGTTTTATTGCTGACCATGACATCATATGGTATGGAATAATCCTATGGGCAGCTGGAGTCTGGTATGGAATAATCCTATGGGCAGCTGGGGTCTGCTGTTCTAGCTGTGCCCTCTCCCCTCTTCCTGTGCACCCACCCCCAGCCTACTTGCTGGTGGGGCAGCATGAGGAGCAGAAAACACCTTGATGCTGTGCAAGCACTTCTCATTGGTGACTAAAGCATCCCTGGGTTATCAGCACTACTTTCAGCACAAGTCCAAAACCAGTACAGTGAACTGGGAATTTTCAAAGGAATTGCTCCTTATCTGTATCTGAACAGAACCCTCTACAATTTGCATAAAGCTTAGCTGTGTATGGGGCAGAAAAACAATCATGCCTTGGACTTTGGGCCCCAGCACCGCAGAAATATTTTTCCTCCAGCAGAAATTTCCACTCTGAATTCTGTTGGGGTACAACTCCCCCAGTTCTGCTGGGACAAGGGAATGTTAAATCAGAACCTTTGGGACCTGTGTCACTTTGACTTTGCTTGCTGAAGAGAAATGTGGATTTGTAAGGAAGCCTATAGCCAGAGAGAGGGATAAACTGTCCTTTGGTGGGTAGGTCTACTTTAAGACTTGGGTGGTGGACACACACCTTTAGCAGGGAATCCAGAAGCTGAAGGTAGGTGGCCGTATTCCCCCAGTAGGATGCAGAGACAGAAGCCTCAGAAGGCTGAGCAACAACAAATATAGAGATTAAGGAGTGGCAAGAAGTCCTATGTACCAGTGAGCAAGAGGAAATGACAACTCCGGGTGGCACCCATCATCTCATGTTTTGCATACCTAACTTCAGGTTGCAGATGGGTATTTCTGTATACCTGGAGTTCAAAGGAAGTGAGCACCAACCAAGTGAAGAGGTGCTAACATCTTCAGTAGTATCTTATAGGTTACAGCCCCTAGCCAGGATGGGTAGGGTATGGACATGTCATTCTAGCTTGGTAGCCACATAATGAGAATGAAGAGGATTCCAAGAGGTCAAGCACAAAGGAGCTTGACTTTGCAGTTGGATGTTCATTTGGGAGGTGGAAATTATTGATTCTGGTTCCCAATCCCAATTCCCAAGTGTTTTATCTGAAATAGTTACTGACTTAAATAGCAAATAATTCAGAGTACAAGGTCCAAACCTCCCTAGTGATTCCCTGGTGCCTAGAGGAGCACTGAATGGATGGATGGATGACTTGAAACCTCCTTATGATGAACAATTTATTAACTCTGGGTCCTGGCTGAAAATGTGTGTCACCATCTGTAATGCCAACCATAACAAAGCTGAATTAATGTCATTAATGCTGTTTTGAAATGACACACTCATGTTGCTTGAGATGTGTGCCCAGGGCCTGATAAACCAGATTGAATTCATAGGAGTGTCTACTGTGTCAGCTTAGAACCTCATTGGCTTGTTGAGAACATGTTGCTTACTTTTTCAGCCCACAACACTTTGGGGTGTGAAGAGGATGGCAAAAACATCTTTAAGCTGAAGCTAGAGGAATCCTGTCAGTTCACCTCCCGGATTAGATGACTGCTGGGTGAGCATGTTTGGTTTGTGGCTTTTTTGTTTGTTTGCTCTTGCTTTTTGTTTTTAATGAAATTTGTCTTTTTAGTGCCTAACATTCACTGAAATCCTGAGGTAGCTTCTGAAATCTCATTTGGATTCAGTCTGTCTTGTCTTCCTGTTGACAGTGGTAGATGAATACATAATTTGCAAAATGTTTTTAATCAGAAAACAAAAATAATCTTTGTTGGAGTTTCAGCGTGGAATATGGAAAATTAGAGTGTTATTGCATACAGGCATCTACACCACAGAATGCCTTTTTTAGGTAAGTCAGATTTGTTCTACTCCCCTTATTAATGTGTTTTGGAACCTCACTTTAACCTTCCTATTTTCACAGAATTCTGCTGACTGGCTTTAACTTTAGGTGTCCCTTCTTGAGCAGAGGAGTTTAACCAGATGGTCTTCAGAGGTCCCTTCCAACCTGAACCATTCTGTGATTCTATGAAAACTTGTGTTTCCTATGCCTTCTTTTGACATGCTGCTTAGTCATGCCTACTGGGAAGCAAGAAATCAGGGAGGCAAGCCCACAGGTGAGCAGAAGAGTCATTAGCAGTCTTTCTTCTGGGCTGTTATTCACATGTTTGTTCCTTGTTTTGTAGATAGTGCTGTTAGGAATTATAAACAAATGCTGGATGTGCATCCCGAACTGCAGAAGTCTGAGATGGATCTTAGTTTACTTTGCTAGGAGCCTATAACACATAATACAATTTAAGAATTTTTGCATTAGTGAGAAACTTGATCTCCTGATCTGCCTGCTTCTTAGTCTCAGAGGTGTCTTTAGAGTGAGTGTTCATCTGCACGTCTAGTTCTATGTTCACTGACTGCTTTTTTAAACTGTAAATGTGAATGTGTGTATTTGGTGTATCTGACATCCTGCAAGTGGATTGTTTAATTCCTTTTACTTTAGTTCTCTCCCTGTTGGACAACATTAGCCATTTGCATGTCACAAGCTGGTGAATGTCTGGGGTGTGTGTGCATGTCTTGTGTGTGAATATATGTGAAATTTCTTAAAATAGTGAAATATTTTGCTGCCTACAAGACTGGCAGAGCAACCTATACATTTGGCCAGTTAGAACCTCCCTTTGCTAATACATATGTATATATTTAAACATAGTTATATGGTTGTCTCACCACTTGTGTAAGACCCGTACGTATTACTACAAGATGCAATTTCTGTGAGAGCTTATTTGCTATCAGTAATCCTGTAAGAGCTCCCCAAGGCTGATACGTGCTGTTGAGCTGAGGAGTATTAACAGATCTATAGGAACAGAGAAGAAACTCAGTTTTTCTTAAAAGAACAGTTTTGTGTTGATTGAATTGCTATTTGAGGCCTCAGGGTACAACCTGTAAACTGTTAAACAGAGAGCTTCTATTGTACTGACATTATTACTGTCTTGGTTACAGGCTAGTTTTCAACTTACATAATTTATTTTTGAATTAAAAATCTTAATTGTTCAATAATTTAATGCTGGTGAAAAGTATACGTTATCTGCTTTTGAATATTAAGGAAAATTGCTGAGGCACATAGCTGCAGCAGCAGTCAGTTCTGTGGCTGAGTGCCAGGTTAAGGTGAACAAGTGAGCTCCCAGAGCCAAGGAACCCAAGAGAGAGCAGAAAGCTCCCCCAGCTCCTCTGAGCACCCTGCTTGCAGGCCCACAGCTCAGAGAAGTGTTCTAGATCTCTGCCATAAAGGTGGGCACTTGCCTCAGAGTTAAAACTAGTGCATGTGCAGAGAAAGACTGAATTATCTGGTGCTTCCATCCAGATGGAACTGGTAAGGAAGGAGGCTTCAGTACAGATGGTAGGTTGCAAATGAGTTTCCAGACCCTTATCCTGGAGAAAGGATAAGTACCTGCAAAAGATGCACACAGGCTGATGATGTGTTGCATCAGGTGGCCAAATTGCAGAAAAGAGTTAAGAGGCAGAAGCCAGAAGGGCAGGAAAAGAGATGGATAAGTGGTTTCAGAACAAGGCTTCTGTGGCAGGCACCACGAAGAATGAGGCACCTTGGACCCTGGTGACCCACCAAAGCTGGAACCTGCTTCAGTCCCTTTCCTTCAGCTTTACAACCAAAACCAGATATGAAACTTCAGCAGCTGTAGACACCCATGATCAAGGTCTAAAAGGATAAAGGGTACCAGCAGCACACGGTGGATACTGCAAAAAAAATGATGAATGCTCATAGTGGGTGACTCTGTGCTAAGGGGCACTGAGGAGCCCATCTTCCAAGTGGGAAGCTGCCTCTGACAAGAGGCATGCTGCCTTCCGGGAGGTGGGGTCTGAGATGTTGCCAAGAGGGTGCCTGCCACAAGTTCTCAAGAGCACAGACTACTCTACATTCCTACCCTTTCATGTGGACACAAATGGCCCTGTGAGCATGAATCTGGGCAGAATCGAAGAATACAACAAAGCCCTGGGGGTGCAAGCAAAAAATATTGGCTACCAAGTTACCTTTTCTTTCATTTCCACCATTTCCACCAGTCAGTGGAAAGGCAAGCATCCAGAGATAGACATATAGTACAAATCAACTTCAGACTTCATGGCTGGTGCTGTCATGAGGTTGGTGATAGCCTTGGCTGCAGTGATGACAATGTTGTGTAGTTTGGGGCACTGCTGAGCGTGCTGTAATTTAGTACTAAGACAAAGGTTTCAGATTTTAGAAGAGCAAACTTAAGCTTGGTCAGAGCTCAATTGGGAGGGATTCTCTGGGAAGCTTCTAAGCCAGATACAGTAACTAGTAAGTGCTAGGAGTTTTTAAAGAATGCTTTCCTGGAAACACAAAAATAGATGATACCCTTTACAAATCAGGGAAATAGGCAGGGCAAGAGACTTCCTTAGCTTAATTGTGAGCCTCTGAATCTGCTCAAAATGAAAAGAGAAGCATACCAGGGATGGCAAAGTGAAAAAATACCCATTAAGAATTTTAAGAGCCTTGCCAGTGTGCAGAGGTAGTTAGAAAAACAAAATCTCAGCTGGAATGGAAGTTTTCCAGAGATATAAAAAAACCACAAGGAAGGGTAAAGGGTTCTTCAGTTATGTAAACAACAAGCAGAAACAGAAGGAAAATATTGGCCTGCTATGAAGTAGGAGAGGTGAATTAGTCACCAGCAGTGCTGGAAAGGCAGAGGATCTCAACACATGCTTCACCTCAGTCTTTATCAGCACTGTTGTGCCACAGGCGTTTTGAACAAAAATCCAGGTTGATGCAAACCTAGATCCACCATCAGTGAAAGAAGAGTTGGTATGTGACCTACTGGGGTTTGAACCCTAAAATTCAGTGGGCTCTGGCATTATTCACCCAAGAGATGTTATCCTTTCCATCATCTTTGAGAAGTTGTGGAGATGGGGGGATCACCAGTGGAGATAAAGAAGTCATTATCCTAATCTACTCCACACTTGTTAGGCCACAGTTGGAGTGGAGCCGGAATACTTTGTTCAGTTTTGGTCCTTGCTATGCAAAAAAGATAGGCACAGGCTGGAGAGGGTCCAGAGAAGGACCACAAAGATAATCAAAGGGAAGCCTGCCATGTGAGGAATAGCTGAGAGAGCTGTGTGTCTTCAGCCTTGAGAAAAGAAGGCTAAGGGGAGACCTCATCACCAAGTTCTAGTACTTAAAGAGTGGTTACAAAGAAGGACTATTTTACAAGGAGTCACATGGAAAAGATGAGGGATAATGGCTCCAAGTTACTCCTGGAGAGATTCCAGTTGGACATAAGAAAATTTTTTACAGTGAGATCAGCCATTGGAATAATCTCCCCAAAGATGTGGTGGATTCTCCAACACCAGAAATTTTCAGGATTCATCTATAGAGGATTCTGTGCCATCTTGTCTAGTCCATGCTTTTCCCAAGAAAGGTTGGACCCAGTGATCCTTAAGGTCCCTTCCAATTTGGTATTCTATGATTCTATTAAAATGCTTGTTTGTATTTACTGTAAAGTCTACACGTGGATTCTCCCAGTGTTTCAAGGCAATATTTTTTAAGGTATACCTATTTATGTATAGTTACATTCTTTTTTTTTTTAAATTAGTTCAAACACCTCAGTTTAAGCCTTGATACCAGATGCTATTACTCAATATCAGAATTGTCAAGAAAATGTCTTGAAATAGCTTAATGCAACATCATGAATCAGGAATAAAATTAGGGGTTTCGACAAGATGTGGGGGTTTTTTTCCAAGAAGCTGATCTTCTGAAGAGGAAGCTGGTAGTCTCGATATATAACCAACTTATTTCAGATGTCAGATGAAGTATATGGTAGAAAGAATTAATGTCATTCCTTCAACTATAAAAAAGAATACTGAGTAGGTATAGGGACATTTTTCTTCTACTGCATTCATTGGTGAAAGCTGATTTATCTAAATTTAACCATTTAGATTAATCTGATTTTCCCAGTGCAGGGTTTTTGTCTGTTGTCTTTGAAGAAGACAGCCAGATGGCTGCCACAGACTATGTGCCTAACATTTGGGTATCTCAGGTTAAATGAGAGGAACTGGCAAAGAAGGCCAATGGTATCCTGGGCTGCATTAGACAAAATACTACCATCAGGTCAAAGATGGTAATCCTTCTCCTCTTCTCAGCACTAGTGAGGCCATACCTGGAGTGTTGTGTCCAGTTTTGGCTTCCCAGTACAAGAGAGACCTGGACATATTGAAGAGAGTCTGGTGAAGGGCAATGGATATGATTAAGAGACTGGTGCATCTCAGAAAGGGGAGAGAGCTGAGAGAGCTATGGGAATGTCCTGCCTGGAGAAGAGAAGGCTCAAGGAGGATCATATCAATGCATATGAGTACCTGAAGGAAGATTATGGAATCTCTCTCCTCGGGAATATTAAAAAGCCACCTAGACGTGATTATGGTAGAGGAGCTCTGGGTGTCCCTTCTTGAGCAAGGGGATTGGACCAGAGGATCTCCAGAGGTTCTGTCCAAGTCTTGGAATAACACCTTCAGCTTCAGTACTCTGTTCAGGGCAGATGCTGATACTGCTCTTTCAAGGCTTGGGAGAACATTTGATCTATATGGTAAAAGCTTCCTAAGCCTTTTCCTGCTCAGTTTCTAGGGGTTACTATTCCCTTTGCCTATGAATATCACTGTTCTAGTAGTGTTGTTTTCAGATGGTTGGACAAAGTATATCTAGAAGGACTGTTAATGTGACATGGAGCACTAGAGTTAATTTGATGCACAAAACCTGTGTTAATTTAAGGGCCATTTTTGTTCTAGAGTGACTGTTTCTATAATGTAACCTAATGACCTCAAGAGATTCAGGGTTTATGCCACGTATATAGCTTCCAGATTCCATCTCCAGGCAACGAAGAGGAATTCTCTTGTGCTTAATCCTTTCCTTATCATCCTGTTCATCATCAGGAAAATAGTAGCTTTTATCCAAACCATCAGCACTGGCACTGGACCCTCCTTAGTTAGATTGAAAGGTGCAGAGACTGGAGAGTATTTTTCCAGGTTCTCAGCAAGTTCATGAGGACAACTTTGAATCACTTACTGTAACACAGAAAGCTCAATTTTGCAATCAGAGAGGAGGTTACTATTAATGTTGTGTGAGTCAGCACTGGCAGGGTTCAGACCACAAACCCCCGGATGAAATGCCAAATTATATTTATTTTTGTTACTTGCCAACCGGGGGATTCCCAGAGCAGCCCCTGGGCAGGGGCACATGAGCAGGGACAGAGGCACCACGGAACTTTGTGCTTGCCAGATGATTGAGGAACCTGCTGTTTGTATCCGGTTTCCAGGGATTCATGCAAATGTAGTTTACTGCTACGCCTTGGTCTTTCCCACAGCTGAGCAGGAATCTCAAGCATGTTTGACAGGGTATCTCTGAACTTATCACAGACCTATGTTATCTGAACACAGATGTTCTACTTGTCAAACGCACAAGGACAGACAACAATTAGAATTTTTATTATCATTTTAATTATAATTTTTAGAATGATGTATGTATTTTTCTACATCCCAGCTGCAAGTGACTTGAACGTATCTACAATCCTCCTCACCAATCTTCTATTATTTTCCCACAAAAGTGGAAAATAAAATCTAAGACAAATAATTTAGAGGACAGAAATTGCTTTTCCTCTTCCTTCTATTTTTCCTGACTTGCTCCATGGTGCAGAGCACTGGAAACTAATAAAAAGACTTAGGGTTTGTCACAAACATTACTTTTTGTGGTGAGTCCCTTTTTGACCCTATGGATTTAGTGTGGCTCCTGGCACAGCAGGGCCTTCTTGTGCTTGGTGTCATTATCAACACTATAATGATAACAACAGTGATAACAACGGTGTACTGTAAAACTTAATAGATGTAGATTGAAAAAGGTAAACACTGTTCAGTGACACATAAATATCTGTTACCGTAATGTAGGAAGATAATTTTTTACATTTGACCTATTAAGAAATTATTTGCCCAAGAACCAGAGCCTTTTCTCTCTAGGTCACAATAATGCAGAATGACACATTTGTGTTGCCACCTCCTAGATGGTCAGGGTACTGCTTTGGTGAAGAAGCAGCTTCTAGCGATTTGAATAGTAATCTTTCTTGTGTCCTGATGGAAGCAAGAATTCTACAAATATTTTTGTCCTAATAAGTGTTTGGAACTAAAAACCTTTCAAAAGAGGTGGGTTTTTTTGCTTTTTCTCTGTGCTGTCTCTGAAATCCAGTCCCACAGGAACTTCAGTCGTGTATGTTTTCCCACCAGAAGACAGGCAAAACTTAATTGAAATAATCAATACTAGGCAAAAAAAATAGCTGGTTTTTTAATATCTGAGTCTTGGCAGGATGGAATTGTTCGTTGGAAAACCTGGGGAGATACACACATATTTTATTTATCCTTTTGGAATTACCAGACATAGATCTGGTTAGAAAAAGCAATAGTTTTGTTCAGACGTAGGCACTCTGTAGTGACACAGAAGACAAAGCAACTGTAGTGCCTCCCATATGACAGGTCTTTGTTGTTTCCATTTTGAATTTTTAACTTTCAAATTCAGATGCAATGCGTAATAGACTTGATGACAAACCAGCTTCTTATAATTTGGTTATAAGTAGGGTGCCTATGTCAGTAATAGTAATCCCAATCTGTTATTGCTACAAGTGCTTCCATACTTAGTTCTTATTTCTGTTACTGGCATTGCTCGGGAGGACTGAGCAATCAGTGCTTTATGAATATACTGGGCTTATGAATGTACTTCAACTGTGATGAGAGTAGTGCAAGTCATCAACACTCAGGCAATACACTGAAAAGTGTAAACCAGTATTATGCTTTGAACCAAGGATATCAACAGCATTTATTTAGTTCTCCATCATCCTAGTAATGCCATCAGGGAAGTGGGTTAATTTATTTAAAGAAATCATTAAATAACTCCAAATAACATCATAAATCAGAAAAGTGAGTTACTGAGATTTACAGCTATGAAATGGAGTACAGAATCTGAGCTTTTCAGAGAAGGTTACAAAGCTACTCAGTGGAAGAAGAAACTGTTTCTTCTCAGCACAGTGTTTGGGGTTTTTTTGCTGTCCTTTTGTCCTACAACCAGGGAAAACATTAACCATATATGAACTACCTTAGACCATCAGATGTGGTGTTTCTGTTACAAAGTCAGATGAGGAGAAAGATGAGTTTGGGTGGCTGGAATGAAAGGTGAGATGGGAGGAGTTGAGGGAGATTGTCTCTGGTGAGACACTGGCACAGGTTGTTCAGGTTATGGATGCCCCTCTTTGGGAGTGTTCAGGGCCAAGTTGGATGGGATTTTGAGCAACCTGGTCGAGGTGTCCCTTCCCATGTAGGAAGGTTGGAACTAGATGATCCTTAAGGCCCCTTGCAACCCAAACTATTCCAGGATTCTGTGATAGAAAGACATTCAGCAGAGACGACTGGACTTGGTCCCTCTGGGGAGTAGTTCTGGATAGTCTGCTCTTTGTTTTGCTGTTAAGAAGATGACAGCTTTTAGAAAGAAAGCTCAATATTGCATTTAAAGTCCTGATGGAGTCAAATATTTTGGGACTATTTGCCATTTGACATGTTTTTTTTTCTTTCATATTTAAGTGGTCCTGCTCAGTAAAATAATGCAACTGTGAAATCAAACACGAAACTTGGGTTTTAAGTTTATAGAGTTTGTGATTAGTTTCCACAAATGGTTCTTTCAACACATAGAGGGACTTTAAACTTTAGTTCAGTTGAGAGTAAGATCAAACTAAACTGAGTTGTTAATTAAAAACAGACTCTGTTAAATCATATTTATAAGATTGTAAATTTTATGGGCTGTTTCATGGTAAGACATCTCAAATTTATTGTTTTGCTAACTATAAGAAGTTAGATAAGACAGAGACTTTACTCTTGTTCTGGTGTAAAACCTGATTTTATCAAGAATTTACTACTTCAGGGAAGTAGTATTGAACTTTAGTCAGAGGCACTGACTAATCTGACTACTCACATGACTCTTGCTTTTTTTTTCCTTTGAAAGGCGTTGACATGTTCACCACATTTTAGCATTCCATATTTGAATAAAAAACCTCAGCGAACCCTATATAAACAACCTCTCCAGACTCAGCTTATTAGTACACCCTACTGGGATGATATAAGGTAAGAGTTATGTAGCTCAGTGGATAACTCTAGAGATGCCACAGATATATTTTCTGTTGTAATCAGAAGGTACTTTTTTTCTATTATGTGCTATTTAAGTGCTACCTTAGGAACAATGCTTAAAAGCACCTTTGTGACAAGAGTAACTGATGGGCTTTGCAGCTTTAGGTTAACAATGAAGTTAACATTATAAAATTGAAAAAAAACATAGAAATCGGATAATTTGGAAAGAACTAAAATAAAACCATTTTTATAGAACTTTAGAATACATATTATTTGTAAAATAGAAAAATAAAAATATAAAAGAAAACAGAAAATAGAGAAGAATCTAGAAAGACAGGTTCTGGCCTCCTTATTTTTACTAGGTGGTCTTTAACTGTCTTAGTGGAACTGAGATGTGAAGTTTCAGTGTGTATCCGAGCAGACATTTTTATTTTCATGTTTCAAAGCAAACCTCCAAGAAATGGTAAATATGTGTGGGGCTGTAAAACATCCTCATCTTTGCTTCACTGCCATCAGTCAGTAAAGGAGAAGGGTTCTTTGCGACCTCCTGTGGTGTCATGGAAGTAAGAATCCACCACCACTGCCAAGAACCCCTCAAAATCTCTTTCAAGATGAATTGTCTCTTTGTGCATTGAAGCAAATCCAGGAGGACTGAAGGATTCTGAGGTGAGTATCTTACTGAGTTCTGATTTATTTGACTGATTTTCATCTCACAAGTTCCTTTCTGAGAATTAAGGGGGGAAAATGAGCTTTAAATTCTATACTGAAGTATTTGATTTCATCCTAAACAATTTTTTTTCTTTGCCAAATTTGTTGAAAAAAATGCATGTTTTATTTTGAGTTGATTGACAATAAGAGTTGTTTTTCCTGTGAAGCTGCAAATGAGCTGACAGGGCAGTTTTTCCTGGGGCTGTAGTGGGGCTACCTGGAGACTGCTCACTGTTAGGAAGAGAGACATCTGCTAGCTGCCGGTGGCTTTCAGCATGGTCTGAGGGTGTTAACTTCTAACTACAGAGGAAGATGATTTAGACAAAAGCTAGGCAGCTTTGGGATCCAGCAAAGTGGAGCCCTGAATAAGCTTTTTCTTTCCAGACACTTTTCCAGTGTGTGGAAGACATATCTTGTGTTCTTTCAGCTACTTGATTGTCTGTTTCCTGCTTATGTGGTCTGATTTAACAAGTAATTTCCAGAGTCTGTTTGGGAGAACTGAACTGTGAATAGGACTGAGATGATAGAGCTGAAAGTGTGTCTGGATCAATGTCTGGATTCACTCAGATTCTGTACACAAGAAGTGAAGCAGCACCGATCTAGGAGGAGGCTCAAGAGCAGATAAGCTGATGTCAGGGGACTGGGGAATTAGTCAGGGATTTTACTCTAAAAGTAGAGACAACAAAAGAAAACAGAAACTTGCAGCTCTGGTCACATGTGGGGAGTGTAATTTCTCATGACAACCAGAAAAAGATCAGTCAAGAGTAATCAAGCTTTGAACGAGTATGTATGTTTGTGGGAAGTTAATTTTTTTAGCCTAATACTTATTTAATGATAAGTGCATAACTGTTTGAGCTGTCTGACACTTACGCCTGTACTGTGCAGCCCAGGACATGGAGATCGAGACTGGAGATGAAATCGCTATTGTGGGAATAGGATGCAACTTTCCTGGAGGTAAGTTTGGGTGGAAGCAAAGCAGGCTGCTGAGTGAATGTTGAAAAGCACAGTCACCCATTAATGTTGAGGTGAAGGAAAACAACATGTTCCTCCCATGCTCTGGAGAATTTGCTACTTTGCTGGTTGTAGGATATTTTTAAAAGGTCACACTGTGGTGGAAACTGATTGGTTCGAATTCATCTGCTGACAGACAGATCTTCAATGCTGGGCGTGGACAGGGCTTGCACAGGTGAAGCTCAAATGAACTGGATGGTTCCGGGATGATCTTTTTCCATGTGCATTTTCTGAGTGATTGTGCATTGTTGCAGGACTGTACATCTCTAGGGATGGGACATATTGAGAGCCTGGCAATACTACCAGCTCTGCCTGTAATACAAATAGGTCAGGTTTCATTGAAAGAAGGCTTCCTGCTTTATTACAGTATTTGCTTTGAACACTCCTCTTTGCTGGAGAAAGGGAACACCTCATTTAATCTACTTTAAAAACTTTGTCAAACAGGTGATGGAATTGACAACTTCTGGAAAGTCCTGGAAGAGGGCAAGAACTGTACAGCAGAAATCCCCCCTGAGAGATTTAATGCCAAAGACTGGTATGACCCAGATGATAACAAGCCAGGGAAAATATGTACAACACGAGCTGCTCTTCTCAATGAGTGAGTCTGTGATGCCACTGAGTTTTTTTGTACCTAGACTAACATGCCCAGTCTTTCAGAGAGTTTAAGACACAGGGAGAGCTTACATGTGGGACCTAGGAACTGGCTTTCTTTTACCTCACATGATGAACATGCACTTGTTAGAGTGCAGGAATTCCTGGTGTATGACATCAATGTGCAAATGTAGTTGTAGCCCCTGGTAAGTCCATATGTTCACGGCTGGGAACACATATAACCTTTGATTACACAATCAACATGTATCTTCACACCCACCATGTGTTCAGATGTCACCTGTCATTTGACAGGGGTGTCTGCATTTTTGGTATACAGAAGTACACATGGATTATACACAAAGGGTATATACTGGATCTGAGGTGGGCTCCAGCCTTCCAAATAATTTGTACCGTGGAGAAAGGTGTCAGAGTATGGACTCTGAGCTGTATGAACTGCATGTTAAATCTCCTCTAGTTTCAGCCTGAAGGTTAGCCAGCTTTGCTGGACCTCAGGACCTAATGCTGTGCTTGTGGGGACAAGCAGCTCTAATTCATGTGCAGATGTGACTGTTCAGAGGCAAAGGAAGGAAGTCTGGTTCTGCTAGACAGTCAAGAAAGGGATTTTTTACTTAATTTGAGTGTTATGCTTGCATGTAAAACTTAACTACTCACAATTTCATTATCTTGCTTTTCTCTGGCCTCAAACTGTCATGGTTTAAAACACAAAAAACAACTTTCTTTATTTGAAGTCACTCTCCCATAATACTAAGGGATTATGTATGCACAAGTATCAGGTAGAGATATTAGTGTAAAGATAAATCCTGGAGGAGCAACCTACAGTGTGCATCCCTTCACTTGTGTCCTCATGGTTCATGTCAAATTACCCCAGAGAGACGGGTACAGCTGTTTGGGGGCTACGACTAACATGAAGAATAGCAAATTACAGTAAGAGCAACATAAGTGTTTTATTTTAAATCCACATTCACCTTAAATACTCAGGCTGTGAACCTTTATTCAGTCAAGAAGTTCACATGCGCAGAAGCAATCTTATTGCCTCCTGAGAGCAATACCTAACAGGTTTAAATTGTAGAATTGTAGACCTAGAATTACTTTAGTGATTAGTCCCATGTTAGATTTTGATTTCTCCACTGCAATCAAGAAATGATAGAAGGCCATTCAAGGCTAATCTTGGGATACGAGATTAAGCGTGGGCTTGGTCTTTTGTAAGTGTGAGCCTACTTGGAAGGGTTTTCAAGGATACACACACATCCATACATAAAACATTTTAAAGTTATTATTGGAAAAACATGGGCATCTCTTTGAAACATCTGAGCTGATCCTCTACTTAGTGGTTTTCATTTGTACAGCCATTGGCCCATATTGCCTTAAAATAATTTAGAAGGCAATATTTGTTTAAAACTTATTGCCTAAGACCACATTACAGCAGAGTAGTCTCATTTTTGCAAATGTTTATAATCTGAGGAATCCTGTTGATACTAGCAGGATAACTATGTGAATAAAAGCTCTGCTGGTGGGCTCATCACTCTGAAATACAGAATCATTGATAAAAACATGAATTTTGTGGTGCGATTTAAAATACTTTGTTCTGAATAGCATAAATGGTAACTGTGACCTCTTACTCCTTTGCTTTTCATAAAATTGCAAAAAAATGCGTAATTTGAATCTTGAAGCAAAGGTGTATTTTATATATTTTATTATTTTAAATATTTTTTATTATTTACATTAATTTTATTTTAGATTTAATTCATTTGACAACCACCTGTTTGGGATTAATAATATGGAAGCTGAACGCATGGATCCACAACAGAAGTTACTGCTAGAATGCACATACAAGGCCTTTGAGGATGCAGGAGTCCCTGTAGAAGCTGTCAGTGGCACCAGAACGGGTGTATTCATCGGTAAGATGTAAATTTCATGGTGAAAAAATGCCCATTTGAACTTCAGAAAGATTGAAGCACTCCCTCATAAACTTTACATTTACTTACATTTACCTTTTACATTTACCTTTACATGTATCTAGAATTGGAGAATCTAAGGCTACTGTGCTATGACACTATTGGGTATTTTTGCTAACGATTACTAGGCTGCACTAGAAGTTCATTATAGACTTCATATATCTAATATGCTCCTCTTGGTGTCTTTAGGCAGTGAAGTTGAAGCAGGGAACAGTTAAACTCTCTATCCAACCCAGTCCTTCCCAGGAGTAACGCTCTCAAGCCAGGCTGACACTTCTTTGCAGTGTAACATAGGTTAAGCTGTTGTGGTGGATAAGATCCTTTTAAACGAGCAGAAATTCTCATGTAGTTATTAGTATGCTACCAAGTTGCTCTTGTCCATCTGCTTACCTCAGTACCCTGAAAAGTTATGGAGAAGATTATACTGGATGCTGTTGAAAGACATTTAAAGGGCAAAGCAGTCATCAGGCACAATCAACAGTGGTTCACAATAGGAAAGTTCTACAATAAGGTCACCCACCTCGTGGATGAAGGGGAGGGGGTGGATTTAAGTTTTTCTGGGTTTTAGTAAGGCTTTTGATATTGTACCTCACAGCATCTTTCTTGTCAAGTCCAGCTGTGAGATTTCCAGGTACACAGTGTGCTGGGTGGAGAACTGGGTGAATGGCAGGGTTCAAAGGGTTGTGTTGAATGGGGCTGCATCTGGCTGGTTGCTAGTCACTAGCAGTGTTCCTCAGGGTTCAGTTCTAGGGACAGTTCTTTTTAATATTTTTATCATAGAAACCATAGAAGACATTGGAAGGCACTGTTAAAAGTCATATAGTCCAATCCCCCTGTGGGGAGCAAGGACATCTTCAACCATTCTCAAACTGAGATACAGGCGTCTATGCAGGGCTACACAGAGCTAAACTGCATCATATAGTGAGCTGAGCCATCAGGAAATGAGCTATGCTGTGCATGCTGGGTGGAGAATGTATTGAGAGCAGCCCTGAGGAGAAGGACTTGGGGCTGCTGATTGATAAGAAGCTCACCAGGAGCTGGCAATGTGTGCTTGCAGGTCAGAAAGCCAACTAACTCTATGTTGGGCTTCATCAAAAGAAGCATGGCCAGCAGGTCAAGGGAGGTGACTCTCTACCCCCACTCCACTTTTGTGAGATCCCCCCAGGAACACTATGTTCACCTCTGAAGGACATGTAGTGATAGGACAAGAGGTAATCTCATTAAGGTGGAAGAGGTTAGATTTAAGTTAGACATTAGGAAGAAATTCTTCCCTGTGAGGGTGGTAAGACCCTGGCACAGGGTGCCCAGGGAAGTTGTGGATGTCCCCTCCCCAGAGGTATTCAAGGCAGGTTGGATGGGGCTTTGGGCAACCTGGTCTAGTGGGAGGTGTTCCTGCAGGAGGAGATAGAACTAGATAATCTTTAATGTCCCTTCCTACCCAAACCATTCTAATGTTCCGTGGAAGGCCTTTCATTTACTGTGCAAGTAGAAACGTCCAGTCTTAGGTAGGTTTGTGTAAGTTGGGTCCAGGGGAATTGCTGGGAGTTTCGCCTTTGATTTTTATTGGTGCAAATTTTCACCATAGGAGCGCTTGTGCTGTGAAGTTTAGTATTAAAACAGAAATACAGAACACACTATCATGTTGAGAGTTTCAAATACCTTTTGTTTGCTTAAGTTCCCATGACATGTATTTGATATTTTTACAGGTCTTATGAATCGAGACTATGAGATTGTATCAAGCCGAGCAGTCAGTGAAATAAATCATTATGATGGTACTGGAACAGCAATGAGCATTGCTGCTAACAGGGTCTCGTTCACATTTAATCTGACTGGACCATCACTGGCTATTGACACAGCATGTTCCTCTTTTCTTTTTGCTCTGCACTATGCCTTGAGAGCAATTAAAGCAGGTAATGGTACTGAAGAGATGCTGGACAAAGAAATTAAAATAGCTTCTGTTTCTGTCTATCATCCTGGACATCTCAACATGAATATGTTTCTATTTTACTGTAGGAGACTGTGAGGCAGCAATCTGTGGTGGAGTGAACTGCATAATAGATCCCCGCACTTTTGTATCTCTCAGTAAAGCAAAAATGATCTCTCCAGAGGGAATAAGCAAACCCTTCTCCAAAAAGGCAGATGGTTATGGAAGGGGAGAAGGCTGTGGTGTTGTTTTCCTCAAACCACTGAACAAGGTAAGATTACTTGGGAGGCATCCTAAAATAAGACCAATCTGAATTTTCTATTTCCAGTTGTAATAAGTAACTTTTCCAGAAAAGACTTTCCAATTCAAGCTTAAGATTAATGAATCACTTATTAATCATTAATCATTTATGCACTTCTCCTAGCATGAGAAATCTCTGAAAGTGTTATTCTCTTGGCTGTTTGTATACTGTTCTTGGCTTTGTTGTTTTGTGTGGGTTTTTTTCCTAGACAGAGAAAGCATGAGATTATTAAAGGCAATGTTACCTTTTTATAAAACAGGCAAAGGAAGACTGCAGCAAAATCTGGGGTGTTATAAACATCAGTGCAGTAAATCAGAATGGTAGGTCCACGACCCCAATCACAAGACCATCTCAAATAGAGCAAGAGAAGTTACTGCGCAGCATTTATGAAACTCGTGTTGATCCCTCAGTTTTGCAGTACGTTGAAGCACACGGTACAGGAACTGCTGCTGGAGATCCTACTGAAGCTGAAAGCATCGCTAGTGTAATTTGTAAAAACAGGTCTTCAAAAGTTTCTGTTCTGAGAATTGGTTCAGTGAAAGGAAATATTGGACATACTGAATCAGCTGCTGGGGCAGCAGGGTTAATCAAAGTGCTTCTGATGATGCACCACGGAAAGATTGTTCCATCCTTGCATTACTCGAAGGAGATGAGCAGCATTGACACAGAGAGATTAAACCTGGCAATTCCCACAACTGTAGAGCCATGGGAAGAATCCAGTGAGTATGGAAGAGTAGCTGGCATTAACTGCTTTGGATTTGGAGGAACCAACGCTCACGTTGTAGTCAGGCAGGCTAAGCAGCTGGGGCCTCTTCCTGCCTTTAAGAGGCCCATTGAATTAGTTCTGCTATCAGCAGCATCAAGTAACTCCTTTCAGATGACAATGGCTGATACAGCTGAGCAGCTGAGCACAAGAACCTCCATAACTCTCCCAAGCCTGGCCTATACGTCTGCCTGCAGAAGAAGCCATGCCAACTACAGGTACCGAAAAGCATTTGTCACAAATTCTCTCCAACACTTGCAGCAAGAGGTTATGTCAGCAGTGAGCACTGAATTTGCCCTTGCAAAGGGGGAGCCACAGCTGGTGTTTGTCTTCTGTGGCAATGGTGTAACACTGAAGGAGTTCAGTGAATCACTGCTGTACTCTGAGCCTGTGTTCAGAGACAAGTGCAAGGAAATAGAAGCACTTTTTCAAAAACACACACCCATCAGCCTCCAGACAGCAAGAGGCCATAGCCCAAAGGATCTATTTAATCCAGAGATTTTCCAGCCCTTGCTTTTTACCCTGCAGGTTGCCTTAGCTTCCCTTCTGAAATACTGGGGCATTAAGCCAGTCGCTGCTGTTGGCTCCTCTGTAGGGGAAGTTGCTGCTGCACATTTTGCTGGGTACCTTTCCCTGGCAGATGCAGTCAAAGTGATTTATCACCGGAGCCGGCTGCAGGCAAAGACTGCCAGAGGCAGAATGTTGCTGGTTGGAAACATCCCTGTTCAAGAGATTGTTGAACATCTGCACCGCTACTCAGGAAAAGTGTGTGTTGCAGCTTTCAACAGCCCAGTTTCCTGCACCTTGTCTGGGAATTTGGACTCTGTGGATGCTGTCCAGAGAGATTTAGCTCAATCTTTCAGCCAGAGAAGCATCTTTCTTCATGCTTTAAATGTCCCTGTTGCATACCACAGCCCCAGCATGGATACGATACTTGGGGAGTTGGAAGAAAACATACAGTCTTTAGAAAAACAGGAGGGGGAAATTGAAGTTATTTCAACTCTGACGGGGATGCCTGCTTCTGGAGATGAGTTTGCCCAGGGTAAATTCTGGGCCCAGCATACTCGTGAGCCTGTTGCTTTCACTCAAGCCATCAAAACTGCAGCTAGAGACAGGGAAAATGTGGTGTTTGTGGAAATAAGCCCTCACCGAGCGTTACAGCGAAACATAAAGGAAACTCTAGGAAAAGGCACCAAGGTGCTCTCTTCTTTGGAAAGAGATGCAGAGTATCAGGCACTTTTTACCCTGGTCGGAAATCTGTTTGAACTTGGATATAATCCCAACTGGAAGCACTTTTATGATGGGTATCAAAGCATTCCAGTGGCCATTCCGCAATATCAATTTGATCGCAAAAAGCTCATGGCATGCATAGATATACACCAACAAGCAAACCAAAGAGGAGTCAGCTCCAGTCATCCTTTAATTTATGCTGTAAATAGTGAAAATTTAGAGTTTGGCTGCCTGCTTTCCCAGGACACAACACCATATGTACATGAGCACAAGAACAATGGTGTGGCTTTAGTCCCTGGTGCTTTTTACGTGGAGCTTGGTCTGGCCTCTGTGATGAGCGGCTCAAGACCTAGAGTGCCTCTGAGTACTTGCCAGATCAGTATCAGTTTTTCTGCACCATGTGTTCTCACACAGAGCTCCCAAGTTTTGAGTATCAAGCTGAGCCCACAGAATGCAGTGACAGCCTTTGAGATACTCTCTTCCTCCAACACAGTTTATGCTTCAGGCCAAGTTACAAAGGGGCCCAAAGCTGTGGTGGAAGAAACCACCATCTCCTTCCAAGACATCTATCAAAGATGCAGGTCAGTAGTTAGCAGAGAGGAGGTTTATGAAGCACTGTCTCAGGTTGGTTTTCAGTATGGTCCCATATACAGACAGCTCAGTGATGTGCATTACTGCCAGGAACTAAAGGAAGCTATAACAAGCATCAAGGTGAATAAGGAGATCATGAAAGAGATGTATGACTATTGTATCCATCCAGTGGTGCTCGACTGCTTTCTGCAGATGACCACTGTCATGACCTCAATGGTGTTCCAGTCTGGAGCAGGATTTCCCTCAGGGATAGGCAGCCTGATGGTGCTCCAACCGCTGGAGGAAGAAATGATGATGTATGTGAGAACAAGCAAATCCATTGGGAATTGTCTAGAGGTTTGTGGATGCTTTATGGGCAAACGTGGCTCTGTTTTGGCTGAACTCAAGCGTGTTGCCATCACTTTCATGAAGCAAGCATCTTCCAGAGACAATGAGTTCATGTTTGAAAACAAGTGGAAGGAAGTCTCTCCTTCACAGACAATTGGACATCTGGGAGTTTTGCCCAGAGTCCTAGTGTTTGCTGACAAATTTGGGATAGCTGAGCAGCTCAAAAAATATTTGCATCCTGATTCAAGATATGTTATGTATAAAGACTGGGAAGCCCTCTTGGAAGGCCACACACAGAATACAATGAGAGCAGAAGTAGAGGATTATGATGAAATTCTGTTCCTGTGGGGAATTAAAAAAGTAAATGAAGATTGTCCAAGCAAGGCAGTAGACCAGCTGGCAAAGTGTTGTGAAGGCTATCGCCAGGTTATTGTGGCATTAAGAGAGAAAAGGTCCCACTGCTCAGTCAGAGTTATCACATACAGAACAACAGAAAGAAATGTAGACAACATAAATTGTGGGTCTGTGCTGCATGGCATGACAAGAACTTGTGTTGTTGAGGTTCCAGAAGTCACATTTCAGATAATTGACCTCAGCTCTCCCAGTTCCCTGGACATCTCTGTGCTAGCAGATGTTCTTGTAAAATACAAAGGTGTGGACTATCCAGAAGTTTGCATTAACCAAGGACGAATTTATGTGGCTGAAATCAGACGCACACCTTTTGTAAATGCAGATTACAGCCAACACATGAGAGGTCTGCAGAAGACAGAAACATTCACTCTGTACACTTCTGATCCGTACACAGCAAGGGACCTGTCTGCTGAGTTATCCACCAGCATTACTACTCAGCTTGAAAAACAGAGTGTTGAAATTCAAGTGGATAAAATATGTCTCCACTCAGAAGATTATTTTCCAGTTAGTGTTTCTAGTCGTAACTTTGGTAATACACTGTATTGGAATTCACAAGCAGTAGACAAACACAGACTTTTAGCTCTTGATTTCAGTGGCACAGTAACAGCAGTAGGTGTTGATGTGAAGAAAGTTAAAGTAGGAGATCATGTGGCTTCATGTTATCCAGCTGCTGCATCATCCAGGGTTCGGATTCCAGGAACAGTTTGTTTCAGTGTAAAGAAATTCCCATGCTTTCAGGCTGTCCCTTGTGTGTCATACTTTATTATTGCATGGGAAATCCTCAATCAGAGGTTACCCAAGGGGAAACATGGCAGAACATTAGGTGTTATTTCTACAGAGCCGTCATCGGTTTTGTGCTGTGTTCTTTCTGTGGCAGCAGAAGAGATGGGTTGGAGAACAGTACTTGCAAGGCCCACTCCAGATAAGTTCCAGAATATAAATTTATGCAATGCCCTTGTTGTTCTCCCTCCAGTAAACAGGCTGTCTCAGGAGGACCTGGCCCACATGTACTTTCTTAAAGATGTGGTGATAGTGTGTGGCAATCGACAGTCTGAATGTATCCATAATATGAGCAGAATTGATGACGAAAATATTCGCTTTCATATCCTTACACTAACCAGCATTTTCCAGAAAGCATCTCTAAAGGAACTGCAAAAGACTGTGCATGCATGGATCACTTCCATGGATATTAAAAAGTTTAGATGTCTATCAGGTTCTGTTTTTCAGCAGACTGGGAACTTTGAACAAATGAACTCCGTAATATCTTATTTTACCTGTAAATCTGTCCCGCTGGCTGTACTAAAAAGGCAGAAGGACTTCACCATGCTTTCAGATATACCACTGTATGAAGCTCAGAAGAAGTTGTTTAAGCAGAATGCTGTTTACATAGTAGTTGGGGGGCTCACTGGACTTGGCTTTGAAACGGTGAAATTCATAGCTGGGAATGGAGGAGGGTGCATTGCAATACTCTCCAGAACAATTCCAAGCAATGAGAAGCAAGAAGAGATGAAGGGTTTGCAGCATCAGTACAAAGGGAGCAAAGTGGTGTTTGTGCAGTGTGATGTTACGTCAGCCAGGGATGTCGAGAACGCTTTCCGGTCCATTGCAAAACTTTTTGTAGGGAGTCCAATCAAAGGTGTATTTCAAAGTGCTGTTGTTTTGCATGATGGCCATCTTGAAGTTCTGAACTTGGCTGACTTTCAGAAAGTGCTGAGCCCAAAAGTAGCAGGGACCCTAAATCTTCATTGGGCTACCAGAGGCCAGGAGCTTGACTACTTTGTGTGCTACTCCTCTGTTACTTCTTTTCTGGGAAATTCCACCCAGGCAAACTATGCAGCTGCAAACTCTTTCTTGGATGCCTTTTGCCTCTACAGGAGGAACTGTGGGCTTTCAGGGCAATCAATTAACTGGGGTGCATTGAACCTTGGCATACTGCACAATCGAAAGGATATCCAGAACATCCTGGGATCCAAGGGCATAGACATTTTGCAAGTGCATGAAATTCATGAGTATCTCAGGAAGACCTTACTTATGAATAACCCACAGCAAGCCGTCATCAAATTAAACTTTCAAGTTTTATTGCATCACGTCTTTTCTCGGATTATTTCACTCAAAAGTCGCTTCAAATCACTCATGTCAGATGAATTCAGGAACAAGCTTGACATCTCTGAGGAAACTCAAGTCCAGGACACTGCCTTAATCAAATCTGAAGACTATATCACCTCACTGATGTCTGACCTCACTGGACTGAGCCCAGAGGAACTAACTATGAATACACGACTTCCAACACTGGGCATAGACTCTATGTTAGCTATGACAATTCAAAACCGTGTCTTTCAGGAGAGAAATGTGGACATTCCTCTTCTGAAAATTCTTGATCCTCACACAACTCTGTCAAGTTTAGCTGCAGTTTTAGAAGAAACAGGCAAGGAAAATGGAATAGTTGAGGAAAAAAATTCTGTGCTTGATAGTGCAGAAAATGGGAGCTGGTTATAGGAGGCTTTTCACTCAGGAACTGACGATACCTTTACCCTTTGCAGTATCTCAGAATATGTCATGTTCTGACCCAGAACAACCTGCACCAGGTTCTTCTGCCATTGCACTATCTGTATTAATATCAGTTTCACTTGTCACTTTCAATATTTTTAGCTTCATTTTTCAAAATTTAAACTGGAAATAGGTAGGTTAGTATATGTACATTTTCATTTGGTAAATTTTTATGTTCAACAATGGACATCGCATTTTCCAAACCATATTAAAGTTTTAATGAAAATAGTACATTTAGACTTCAAAATGATGAATGCATATGTAAAGCAGCATAGGATTGCCCCGATTTTTGTCATTTTTATATTAATAATGTATTATCCTTTTTTGAGTATTATTAAATGTGTGCAAATATGGGTATATTTTTAAAAAACTTCTAGATGCTGTGAATTTCAAAGTTTTCTTTTCCAAAAAGTATACTGATTTTTTTGTTAATTATGAGTTGCAAAGCATATAGCAAAACAAATATTTATATTATTAACCACCTTTTATGAATGACCAAATAAACAAGAATAGTAAAAAAATTTAAAAAGCAAAATGTAAAGTGTATCTTTGTCTTACTTTAATTTTTTTGTTGCTCATTTTCTTTCAAAGTTTAAGTTTTCCTTATCTTAACACCGACCCTTATTTTACTCCAGTGATGAAATGAATACTTTCTCCCCAAAACACTGAAGGAAACAAAGTGCATGGAGTATTCATGGACGATGAATACCTATGTTCTGCTCAAAATCTGAATTGCAATTGGATAAATTAGTTGTGAAAAAAATCCTGTATCTGTGTTTAACAGATGGCTTTTAGTGACAATGTTGTTTGGTCTTTGCAATTAATCTCAGATAGAGCTAACTACATCAGGTGTATTTTTCAAGATTCTGTGCTCTTGGTCTCCAAACTCTCAGTCCTGTTATCAGAGGAAGAATCCCATTAACAGGATGCATATTCAGTAATAAGATAATCATGGCTCTGGAACAGTACTTGGAAAACTATTAATTTTTCCAGTCAGAGCCTGAAGTGATACAACATTTAGCCAAACTGCTAAAATACCTATCTCCCCTTCTCTGAGTACAATCATAAATGCAATTAGTCACCTATGTTCCAAACTGCAACAGCACAAGTACAGAATTAATGGCAAAAAGAGCCCCAATGTTTCTTTGGAAAATGTCCTCATGGATGCACTTTGTGCTTTCTGCCACAGGCAATTCAACTAATCATCCCTGTTGCGTAAAAGGAGCTTTCAGACTGAACTAACAACTTCATTTTCCTGCAAGTAGATTGGTGTCTGTTTCTTGTTTTGCCTGGATCACATAATGCCTGGAAACATGCCTGTTGCTCTGGGCTGTGGTCTACAGCAGATCAGGGCCACAGCCAGGCTGTGACAGGACAGTGACACAGCAGTGGCCACATCTCTGGCAGGGGTCAGGTAATGGAACCTCAGCTTATAAGCAGTTCCACAAGACCAGAGCTGGCTGTGGCCATGGCCTCCCCCCAGTTCTTCTGAGACAATCCCTCTACAGCCCCATGTAAGCAACCTTGGCCCTGAGCCCAAGTGACCAGACACCAGCTTTTGAAGCCAACCTGTGTTTTCCTCTTCAGGTAACATCCCAGAGAGGTAGTTATTCAGTTGATAGTGGCAATCTGGGCAATATTGTGGATAATGACTGTTAATGGTTTTCCTCAGGCTGTATCCTGAATGGATCTATGTAAATGTTTTAATCAATGTAGTCAGCAGATTAAGATGCATCTTATTCAACAGGCTGTTCCTGTGTTGCTGGTGAAATGTAGTCCTGACTCCACTAGTGTTTGCACCTGTGGCCTCAGAGACAGTTATAACAAAGGGTGTCATTAGTAACAAAACAAGATATACCATTGTGCAGGGTTGTTGCAGAGCTACAGCATAGTTCTTCAGACACCTGAGGCTGTTGGCATGATTGAGGGACTGGACAGGGGGCTGACTATGGAAAATACCGGATAGAAATCATTATAGTGTTGCTCATGTCAAGTCTACATGTATCCTCAGAAGAAAAGGAGCTTCGTTTGCTTGTGACACTAATGACAACTGATGAAACCCCTTGAGTAACAGCACTGATCAATAAGACACCCTTAAATTTCTCCCATAAAAGTAAAGAAAGATTTCATCCAGGTGGTGAGGTTCTTTTTAATACTGCATTATGATTAGCAATTTTCAATACTGGCCTATGAGTAGCAACAAGTTTTGTTTGTTTGTTTGTTTGGTTGGTTGTTTTTTTTTTTTTTCAGCAGAATAGTTAATAAAATAGTCCAGGTCTTCAAACACAAGATTATATTTTTCAGAAAGGGATTTTTTGACATAATGGTAAGGTCCTCATTATCTGGTGTTAGACTACAAACGAATATAACATTCCCAGGGCACTCTCTGGTGGGAAGACAATACTGTAAATCTCTTGTATTTTTCATAAATGTGTCAGCAAGACATACAGAATTTGTTCTTTGGAGACTGAAAATACAGACCCAAAGTTTTTTTGGGTTATAAATTCAATAGTCTCAGGGTGAGAGACAGATATTTTTTACAACTTGAAACACATATCCCCTCAGGTACAGAGAAGTAATTAAAATTTGTGGAAACACTAGCGTTGTTGAACACTAGAATTAAAGCCAGGAACAGCTTTGATAATCATAATTGACCTTTCTGAATTACTATTATGGTTATATTTTACATTACTATTATGGTTATATTTTACATCTTGTCTTATAAACACCAGTCTGTCAAATCAGAACAGATGGTCCATACTATAGTTGCAAGTTCAAATAAGAAAAATCCTGCTCTATTTATCAAGTTGGCCATTTATCAGTTGAGCAATCATCACAAGTGTTTACTCTGAAGACTTTGTTAAAAATCAACTGGGATTAATTAAATTTGCTTCTAAGGATGTGTCTCTCTCAGAGAAGAGACTCTTCAATATTTGCCTTCCTTAAATATCTGTGTAGCAGTTGCAAAGAAATGGAACCTTGTATTTTCAGCATCTTGGTGCAAATGAGAAGAAGCTGGTGAGTTTGGGACAGTATGGAGATGAGATGGGGAGATTTAGAAGAAACAAGGGCTCAAATGATTTATGCAAATATGAGCTATTCCTCTCTGTACAATTATTTATCCTTTCTGCTCTTGAAATTAATACCTCAAATAGACAATGAAAAACACAGCTGAGCAGCTGCATGCAAGAAGTCAATTTCTCTCTCTGGACTTGCCAAGTTACTTGCCTGTAGAAATGCCAAGTTTGCTAGTGCTTTTCAAAAATAATTGTTTTTAGCACTCAGAAGAATAAATGTCTGTCTTCATCTTTTAAACAACCCAGTTGTGTTCCACACCTTGAATCCAGTACTGCAAACCATGGAGAAAAATAGATTGAATTGAAACCAACAGAAGTGGATTCAATACTGCCTGGGATGGCTGCTTCAGCAAAGGAGGTCACAGAGCAGTGCATGAAAAACTTGAGACTTTGCTGATTACAGAAAATCAATAGCATACAAATAGGAGAAAAAATAAGAGTTTGTAGAAACTTGTCCTTAAAGACAATTAATATGTGATAGACAATAGACATGTTGGAAAAGAAGGATTGCTCCTCCTTGCACAGTAACACTGTATATCACAAGTCTGTTGACTGGGGATGGAGTTCTGACTGTCTGCCCATCCGTGGGTAGATTTGCTCTCTACCCGAATCCTTTATGAGGTGTCCCAGTAGCAGTTCCACAATACCTATTTGATCACAAAAACTTGTGGCCTGCCTGGACATTTCAGCTGCTCAGAAGTACTGGCTCTTGAAATGTCAAAGGCTCTTTCATTGCTAGCTCTGGAATTCAAAGGCAGAGGCTGCAGCTGCAAAAATACAAAAGCTAAAGAAAACCTGGCATTTTTCTCAAATTAAATTCCTTTGCTACACTTATCAAATCAAGAGAAAGAACAGGTGTAGGACACACAAGCATTAAAATAAAATTTGTCAAACAGTTAGGCATGCTTTTATGGAACAGAGTGGAAACCTGAAAATAGTGACTACTGCCAGTAATAGTAGTGTTGTCTGCATCCATCGAGTGAAAATTTTATTTCCCACTGTAATTTTTACAGTGTCACAGTGCAGTTCTTGATGTGATGGACCTGGCAGTATGAAGAAGTGTTGACAAGAAGCAAACCAAGACGTGTCAGGCCAAGGGTTAAGCTGGTGTGCCAGGGTCTGCAATGTAAAACTCCAGGGTCACATCTCCACAAGGTGGGGCACGAAACTGTGTTCAGGAGCAAATCTGAAAGCAGCAGACTCTTCCAGTCAGTACTGAGGTGTGGGCTGCATCTTTCCTTGTATTTGAAACATTTTTGTGGAAGATTGGGACAAAAAAGTGGGTTTTGTTTTTACCTTAAAGATGTCAAGCATCCCCATTCGTTTCAGTGGAAGATCCCAGTAACAGAGCCATTTCTCAAAAACGCTTTCTGGAGGCTTAAGAAACCCTGCTGTGATGCTCTGCAGGGCAGATCACTGTAGGAAGCTCTCTGCCCATCCTCCAGGGCTGAAGGCAAGGTTTTTTTCTGCTGACTGCATGAGGTCCACGCAGTATTGCAGTGGTGTGTTCTCTCTCTCAGTGTCTCAATCCTCATAGTGTTCCTCCTTCTGCCATGAGTGCCCCCAAGTCCACCCTGTTCCACTAGTTACCTCAGGTGTTTCTCCCTTCTCTATAGGAGCTGAACAATGGGATAGAGGAGGCTGACAAACCCCTCAGAGAAAACGTATTTAGTCATGCAGGTTCATTCTTAACTCAGTACTTTGTCACAATTAATAAAGAAGTCCAAGGCCTCCAGGGGCAGACAGGGAATGGTGGGCTACTCTATAGCCCAGGATGTGACCAGAGTCAGCAGAGTCAGCAGCTCTTCTATGCTGCTTGCCTTGCAGGTTCCTGGACCAAAGAGGGTGTGCCATTCACTCCTCTCCCCTCATTTGCCTCCTCTCTTCCCTGTGGTAATGTTGACTATTGCCAGTAGATCCTTCTTCAGATCTGGATGAAACTGGTGAGGCTCAAGGAGGTTTTGGAAGAGAGGCTTCCCATGCTGGCTTTGTGGTGTGACTGCAGTGCAGACACGTGCCATGTCCTTCTCTTTCAAGGCCCCAGGTGGCCTTTGCAGGGGGTGTCTGTATTTGCAGACACAGCCTTTCAGATTTTCTTCAGTTATTCTGTTCCTGTCTTCTGGAGTGTGGCTTTGTCTTAGACACGCTTGTCAGCAGCAGTGCTTGCAGAGGATGCTGCCTTCCAATTTTCAAGGAAGTATTCCTTTTCTTTTTGGAGCAAACTATTTGAAACACATTGGTGAGCTCAGGTAGCAAAAACCAGTCTGAGCTGAGATGCATTCTAGTAGGGACAAATCCCACGGGCAGCACCCTGGCCCTTGTGCCTTCCTTCCTAGGCCACCAGCAGGTGGAACACCACAGCTGAGCCTGTGGGCATGGGAACACACAGGGAGTTGTGAAGGCCAGGCAGTGAGGGCTGAAGGGTAAACTGAGACCAGGTTAAGCATAACAGTGTATACTAAAGCTGCTTAAATGATGGTTGTCAATCTGGGTCTCAGCCTTGACTAAGCTTTGCTTGGGCGTGATCAGTTCCTTTGGCTAAGAACACAGGTATTTGCATTTGAAACAGGTTTCCAGAATTGCTTCATCTCTATGGAGAGATAGGAACTTCTGTGGCAACTAACCACAAATAAACTCCACATATGGAAAACAGGAGCAGAATTTGAAACTAACTCTTGTTTCCCTCCTACTCTAAATATGAAAGGAGCATAAAGTGATGTGCTCAGCCATGCACGTCTTCCCTCCCACCTGTGAAGATTCCCTCCTTCCTCGGAGAGGTCCCATACAATTCCGCTGTTCTCCTGGACACCACCTGGTGAACTACTTTCTGCTGAGCTGTCCTCAGTAGAACTGCTCAGAAACCTCAAGGAAAATTACTCTGTCAGCCCTGGAATCCACATATTCCCTGTGGCACTGCACGATTTTAATTCCTGCATGGTTCTGGACTGTCTTGCAAGGAAAGGCAAATTCTTAAAACCTGTTTTGCATTTGAGCCTTAATATGTTGATAGTCTGTCTAAAAGGTATTTGGCTACCTTCCTTTGAAAAGGACAAACCCCACAGAATGAAACATTCAAAATGAAATAAAAGAGTAGGTTTTTGAGACAGAGAGGGAAGAGAGACAGATGAATAGACCAGCTTGTATTGTGTGCCATTTTAAACAAGGTTCCAGCCATCTCCCACTTCCAGCCCACTTGCCAAAAAAGATCTATGGGCAGATGTTTCAGCTGCATGGCCAGGAGCCCACGTCTTCCTCCTTTTCTCTGTGTTATCTCTCACTTCTTTTTTATTCCAAGATGCCTCTCCCTCTCCCTCCCCTTTCCCCTTTTCCTCTCCCTCTCTCTCTCCCTCTCTCCCCCTCTCTCTCTCTCCTCCTCTCCCCTTCTCTCCTTCTCCCCCTCTTTGCCTCTCCCTCTCCCCCTTTTCCCCTCTCTCCCCCTCTCCCCCTCTCCCTCTCTCCCTCTCCCCAGGGCGGTTCCCAGGACCCCTCAGCCGCCCCTCTCCCCCAGCAGTGACAGTTCCGCCATGCGGCCACCAGAGGGCGGTCGGGGCAGTGCGGGCAGCAGGCGGGGGTTTCCCGCCCAGTCAGGCAGGGGCTGTGCGCTCCCTCAGGTGGCAGCGGGCGGGAGGCCCCGGGGTGGGCGCAGGGAGGTGGGGCGGTGGCTCCAGCAAACACAAGTTCCTGAAAACACTCTAGCTGTCAGGAGCTTGCTTGGTTTACTTTTTATTTATTTATTTTTTTCCATACGGCTCATTTTCTGTTTTTAATTCACATTCTGATGTTAATTCGCCACCGGAGGCTTGGCAGCACGTTATCTGTTGGCTGAAGTCTGAGGGGAGTGCCACGAGCAGACGCGCCAGATGAAAAGTAAATAGTGAAAAGGCTGGCTGGGATCAGAGATGTCAAAACCAGGAAGCAAAAACAAGATGGGAGGCTGGCGGGGGCTAACAAGAGAAGCAACCATAAAACCTCTTAAGTAAAAGCACAGTTAGCTCTGGACTGTGTGGGAAGGTCAGAGAGATTTATTTGTTCCAGGGTTTTTTCTTCTGTTTACCATACGGAAGAAAATCAAAGAAAAGGTCCAAAGAGATAATCCAAAGCGGGATGTATCCTCCTGAAACTTTTCCTGGCAGATACTTGTCTAGCATGACCATTTGAAAAATTCTGGCAATTCCACAGCACCCTTAAGGAACCTGCTTCAGCACTTCATTGCATTTAATTTTAAGAAAGCTTTTCCTAATGCATTGCACTGATTTGTGATGCTTCCCTCTTTGCTGTGATTCTGTCTGTTTTCATTAAATAATGTTATTTATTTGTGTGGCTCTACTGAAGGTCTGAAGATCTATATTTGGTCTCTTAAAACACTGAGGCAACTTGTTTTGTTTCATATTCATCACTTGCTGATGACTCAGTTCCAAACCCCATTTTTATTTCCCAAAATTATTTCACTAATGTGCATTCGTTATGAAACTATTTGGTCTGCATGTTTTTAAAGCAGCTCATTGATATGAATACCCCGCTATGAACCAGAGGCAGCTGTCTGTGAACCACGTTGATAAAACTAATGCGGTAAAAATTGTCCTTTAAGAACTGACCTTGGCTGTTACACAATCCACAGTTGCTTACATTATCCCCTAGTGATTTTCCTGATACTAGTTATAAATTCAGGGCTGCATTAAGGGTTTGGCAAAATATTCAAAGCTTCCTGACTTGGCAGACTGGTGAGCACCCAAACCAGATGTTCATCCTGAAGTTTCAAAGAAGTAGCAAATACACTTACTTCACAATGAGCAAAAGCAACAGAAATAAAATTATTTTGTACTGTGGATAGAAAAAACCCCCAACAACAAATACAAACAGTATGAGGTGGGAGAGGACATGTCTTCTTTTCCCCAATTGTTAATGGAAATTTTTAGATTTTTTTTTTTTTCTGAAAAGCAGAACAACACCACTCCCTCTGGCATTGCATGAGAAAAACAAATGCTGTTTCTGTTCCCTGCAGTCAACTCACAAAAGCAAAACAGAAGATAATAATGGAAAACTTATAAACATCCTGCTTTCTGATGGACCTGGAAATACCTAGAAGTTGTTTGTGGTGAGGATGAGAGCCTTAGTTTCAGATAAGAAGAGGACTGCATCATGACTTTACATGTGCAATAAGTAGGTTCGATGCTTCTGCTTTAGAGGAAAGGACCTAAACCCCTGCCAACTTAAAAAGAAATCAGAGAACTTTTCACATCAGTTTGCGAAGGGAATGAATGTGCTGCTGTCTCCTACTTGTAGGTCAGGCACAGAGAGGAAACATCCATTTTTATCATCCTCCAGGCTTTGCAGTGACTTTGTAAGCAACACTGGTGACCACTTGCTACTTAAAATTTTCAGCACGTAAGCCTCTGGGCTGCCTGTTCTTTCTGTTTCTTGTTACTGTCAGTACTAATCCTGCCATATTGTTAAGGGACCACATCACAGCTAAGGGCTCCTCTGTATTAAGCACCGTGCCAATACTGCTCAAAAGCTTCACAACCCTCAGCTTTCCAAAGGCAGTGTAAATCTTTGAGTAATATTTTCAGTCATGCCAGTCATGGGCCCCTAAGCCAGAATTGACTTAGAGATACACGTTTGTATTGAAAAAAGCATTTATGGCTTACTTCATTCAGCCTCACTCAGTGTCTGTACTTTTACATGCCAAAGGGCAAGAGACAAGGAGTCATCCCTGCAAACCTTTCAGTTCATCCTTCTTTTACTGCTGTTGAGTTACCTTGCATGCATGGCTGTAGTCAAGCTGCAAGAATAATGTTAGAAATACACACACATCCATCTTTCCTGCACAGAAGCATTTAATTCTTTGGGAGATGTTTTGGGAAAACGACTTCTGGCTTGTCCTCTCTTAATGCCTGGTGCCCAAGTCATTTATTTACAAAGCAAATCTCCCAAAGCTGACAAATTCTGGTCGCACTAAGCAGATGAAATATACACACTGTCCTGCCAATTAAGGAGATATTTCTCAGAGAAATATTTTTTCATGAATATTTCTCAGTACACTGTGTCTCAAAAAATGTTTCCCAAAAGCACCCCAGACAATTTAGTGCAGAAACTTGAAGGAGCTCCAGGTGGTAGCTGGGACACAGCAAACTGGCTCCATGGCTGCCACAGTGTGAGTCTATGGCCCCAGAGGTGGTGCCTGTGAGAGCCTCAGGGTCAAAACAGAGAGTTTCAGCTGGGTGGTGGTGGATGCTGAGACCAGCCTGCCTCCATCCTTCCAGCAGCGGGACAAAGGGCTCCAGTTTCATTGTCTTCAAACGTCTCCACCCAGGCCACACCATACTGCCTAAAGCCCCCTCAAGGTGCTCCTCCCCTGGGAAAGCAAGGTACATTGGAGGTTTTAGCAACAATGCAAGAAGTAGGCTTCTGACACTGTCTCAAGCTATTTTCTAAGAGCACCTGAATCTGTTTTCCTTCACAGCTGCACACCAGTGTAAGTTTATGTGTGAACACTCACTTTGGAGTAAGAATTTCCTAGCTTGACTTAATTAAAGTTACTTAGAAAAAATAAATCTGCTTATGTTAAGTCAAGCCTCTTAATTTTGTCCTTATGTAGCGTTGTACCAGCGTTTCTGCAAGTGTGAATTAGACCAGGTGCAGTCAATTCAGTTCCAGCGTGCGTGCTGTGGAAACGCTCCTGGGAACCCATTATCTGAGGATTTTGCAATATATTTCTTGTCAGCAGTCGCAACGAAGCACTTCAAGGCCTAAGCCACAGCAGCACGGTTGGACGACAGAATCCATAAACAGCTTGCCATGGCCTGTGATTAAAATAGAAAATGGCTTATTTAACTTTAGGCACAAATCCCATTGCAGAACTTGGCCCAAATCCACATGAGTGCTGGCTGAGGTCAGGCAGAATTCACAGTTTGAGCAGAGGTCACTGCAATGCCTGGCTTCTTGCATAGCAGTTCATCAGAAAATAATTATAAAAGTCAAATTGGTGATGCTTACAAAGTGCCTGTAAGAATACATCAGGTAAGGTTTTGTGCATTCTCTGCTAGCTAGTTCTGTACAAACAGAGCTGTAATTTCTCAGCCCATTGACTGCTCATTCTTCTACACAGAAAAAAAGACAGTGCTACTCTTAATCAAAAAGCATGGTATGCCATACATATGCCTCACTAAAGACAGCAGAAATCGTGGAGAAATGCGGCAATTAATATTTATCAAACAACCATCAGGAATTTTTCTCTTCTGAGCTCCCAAGGAAAGAGAAAGAAGGCTGGAAGGCCACCTTCCTCAGGCTAGAATTTAAAAAACATCATGTGTCATGTATGCCTCGGTGACATAATCACATAATCACAGAATTGTCATGGTTGGAAAAGACCTCTAAATATGCATTTATACCAGCAGATATTCCCATGTTTGTTCCTTTGATGTCACATAAATAGATTTGTGATCTGTACCTACAAATCCTGCCTTTATAAATTGCTGTTGAGTGCATACAGAAATGCAAACCTTTTTGAAATGCCTGCTCCTTAGGGTATCTGGTAGAAAAGAAGCAAGCAAATTATCTGAATATTAATTTCTTGTGGGATAGTCACTCTCAAGTCTATGCACTGATAAGAGTAATTAGCAATAATACACAATGGAGGCAGAGAGAAGACAGGAAAATGGAAAGGTGGCCCTTGACTTTAACCCTTGTGAAAATATAATTTATTGTTATACTTAATATGGAAATTTCTTTGTCTGATGTCTTCAACTGCAGAGTTATAATACTTACAGAGAAACACATGACATCTTATAAATATTGTGTAATTTAGCAAAGCACCAGGATCTGGAAGCAGCGAACTGCCCATTGCCACTTCATCTCCTTCCATCATTTTCCCTGCTTTGCTGTTTGTGAATTTCTGAATTCAACTCCAACTAACTAACTTGAGGCTGATGTCACTTTGGCAACAATATCACATAAAATCTCTCTAAATCAAACAGAGGAGTCCCTGTTTGAAGAGGAATGAGCAGGAGGCTGAATGGTGCAAGCATTGCCTGTGGTGGGTGCTTCCCTGAGCCCCCCAGCTGGCTCTGCAGATGCCCTCCTTCCCTCCAGCCAGCAAGTCCACTGCTCCATGCCCTGGATTCACCCTCCTTCATGGCAAAGTCTTTGTCTTCTCCACTCTTCAAAAAAGTCCAAAGTTTTTCAGTCATGGAAGCAATGCCAATTTTCAAGGAGAGAGGCATCAGAGATGATGGTTTGAGAGAGGCAACAAAAGGACGGAAACATTCCCAGAATTTGTGAAGAGGGTTGTTTGGGGTTGGGGACGAGGGGAAAAGTCAAGTCGACAGATGGCTCTAAATACTTTATGGAGAGGCATACAGCAAGAAGACATTTCTTGGAGGGACTTTCCCATAATTAGTTGTCTGTTGTTTGGCAGTGCTTAGAGAAAAGTCCTAGTTGAAAAGAATGTATTTCTTTTCATTTCCGAACCTCGTTTTTACTGTGACATTAGATGGTAGTTTCTTCTTCAATTACTGTGTATTTCTCTTGAACCAATCTTCTCCCTGTTGCCCTCATAATTTCTTGGTTCTCCCTTATGATTTGTGCCTCCTCTCAAACTCAAAAGGTTTTTTCTTTTTCAGTTTTCCCTACCATCATCTATTTAGCTAAACTGTACAGTAACCTCTTGGGATTAAACTAGTCACCAAATTTACAAGCTAGGAATCACAAGGTGCATTTAAATTGCAATATTGCAGTTTTCAGGGAGCTGAAAAAGAATTCTCAGTGTCATCCCAAGGTCTGAAATTTTGAAAATAGAAACCTCCCTCTGCCTCAGACATCTCCAGCACCCTGCCACCCTGCCTTCCTAATTCATCCATTGAAGGTGCTACGACCTCACACTTGTACAGACCAGTGACACTGGCACCTTAAACCTCATCACTATCACATTTTTTGAGCTGAAAATTCACAGGTAATGCTGAAAGGGACAGAAGAAAGAAGAAATGTACATGAAAGCAAAATTAATTGTCCGACTATATTTCAATTCATTTTCTGGGCTGAGATTTTAGGAGGAAGCTCTGCAACCCATTTTTATATGCTCACAGAGAAAGACAATAGAACTGCTACCAACATTACAGTCAGTTTGATTGCCCACAGAAACTGCTGATGTTTTTCTAAATGGTTGCAAGACCATTAACACTGGAGTTCCTTTTGAGCATTGGTTTATTCTAAACTATGAGCTGAAATGCATACCGAAAAGTTTTCCCTTTACCTTCTTCCTGTGAAAGAGAATCATTCCCTTTCCAAAGTGCTCACAGATGCTCCTCTTGAACACTGTTACCTTCCCTGCCTATGGCTGCTTTCTCATGCCCCTTTCAGCATTTGGTCAACTCTGTGAGGCTTGTCACATGCTTTCTGTGTGGCCACTAATGATATTAGCAGCAGGAGCGCTTGGGAGGAGATCATAGAAATGGTGTGGAAGAGTGTGGAGTGGGATCTGTTGTCTCTGTTTCTGGCACTGAAAAATGAAGGAGTGGAAACAGTGAGGTGGATGATGGTTTAAATCTTTGTGTTTCCTTAAAACACTTAAAATGTGTTTTCATTAAGGGTGTGGTAGGATTTTTCAAATCTGATAGTGGTTTTTTAACTTGCAAGTTATGTGCCCCAGTATCTACATGACACATGTAATAACTGCTACTAGTTTAGACCTTCAGGTAGCCATTTTTCATGCTTTTGTTACAAATATCAAGCCATCTAATTTAGTGGGTTTAGTTTGGTTTAGTTTAATTTTTTCCCTTAAGATCTTGAGTTTCTTGAATTGCAAAGAATATCATAGAATCATAGAATCACAGAATTGGCTGGGTTGGAAGGGACCTCAGAGATCACCAAGTCCAACCCTTGACCCACTACTGCTGCAGTTACCAGACCATGGCACTGAGTGCCACATCCAGTCTCTTCTTAAATATCTCCAGGGACAGAGAATCCACTACTTCCCTGGGCAGCCCATTCCAATGCCTGATCACCCTCTCGGTGAAGAAATTCTAATATCCAACCTAAACCTCCCCTGGCACAACTTGAGACCGTGTCCTCTTGTCTTTCTGGTAGTTGCCTGGGAAAAGAGACCAACCCCCACCTGGCTACAACCTCCTTTCAGGGAGTTGTAGAGAGTGATGAGGTCTCCCCTGAGCCGCCTCTTCTCCAGGCTGAACAGCCCCAGCTCCCTCAAAAAATATGTGAGAACTTCAATTTTGTAACAGACTTCTAGTATTTATTAGTGCAAGTTTGAAAGTCGAAACAAAGACATGAGTGCCAGAAAGCAAAAATTTTTAATTAGTTTTTAATATTGCTAGTGATGCTAGGAGAGTATATGGGAAAGCAGATTTCAAATCAGGTCTTAAATGGTCATCTATTCCAAAAAGTCTGTGGGTGATTCAGTGTTGTCCTCTATACAGTGTCTTTAGTGATGAAATTTGTTCGTGTAGAAGACGGAAGACTATTTTCTTATAACAATCACCTGAAACCGTTCTTGGCTGCTAAAAGGATCCCAGCTCTCCTCTGCAGCAGGGACCTCCTGGAGCAGACCAGCACTGCTCAGGAGAGATGCAATCTTAAAAAGACACAGAAGGTGGCACCAACCTCCCAGCAGTGACCCCTCGAGGCAGAGCCAGGCTCAGGCTGGTTCTGGGCGGGGGGATCCATTTGCTTCCTCTGAATCCACACTTCCCAATTCCTCCAAAATACCGCTAGTGAAGAGATGCTGGGAGAGAAGGGAGAGCACAGGGGAGGATGCTCACTGTGCTGAATGCAAAAGAAGATGAGGAAAATAATGGTGCTGGGAACACATTTCGGTGCCTCTCAGGAGACCTGCAGCTCTGAAAGCTGAGGTGGCTGTTTCAAGGGCTGTATCACTGGCACCTTTGATATTGAGGGTGGTTTTAGGAAACGACTGGACCCTGGAGAACTCCTTTCTATGACTGGTTAGGTCAGCAATTTTTTGCTTGCCAAGAGTGGTATAAAACCTTGTGCAGATCCTAATGTGAAACTCTTGCTCAGACAATGTGTACTGTGACTTTTAAAAGTGTACTACCATTTAATAGTTAATAGCTTGGGTAGTGATAACATGAGTGAATGGGTGATAGCACACAAATATTAGCAAGAATATCATAAGAGCTGTGGAGGAATTATGAGGACCCTGAGTTCCTATAAAGCATTTTATTTTGAGGGAAGGGGTATTTTTTTCTCTGTGTGTATGTTTTGTTTTGTTTTGTTTTTCTTTTTCTTTTCTTTTCTTTTTTTTTTTTTTTTTCTTTACAGAAAGTGCATTTTTTTTCCAAAATGGAAAATCTAAGATTAAATCTAAAGCTGCTAGCTTACAAGTGAGAGGTGAAAAAGTGACAGTGTTCATAGTAATACTATTCCACATGGCAACCAGCCATATTTTCCATTCCTGTTTTTCTTTTCAAATGTTTTTTTTTTTTTCTGGTGCTGCTGAACTTCTTGCCCTCTGAATGCTTTGCTTTCTGATACAAGAAGCACTGGAAGCTCATCCTTCTTGAAAGGGGCTATTTATTCAGTGAAGTTTTTGTCGGACCACTTATGTAACTTCAAAACCAGTTCCCAGTGCTTTCCTTGCACTGTCTCTCTGTGAGAAGCATCTGGATTCTTGGACTGAACAGATATTATATAAATACAATACACTCTGCTGCTGTATCAACATCATTTGCTGCGGTTGGATCCCCAGTGCTGTACAGCTGTAGAAGGGAAATGGTCTTGACAAATAGGATACGTAGGATTTTTCCAGTAGAGTATTTAGAAAGAGCTGCCACGTGAAATCCCCATTAGGCAGCAGCACTACAGAGATAAAGGGGAGCTACATACAGTGCCACAGCAGCAAATATGAATCTCTCCCTTTCTTCCTGAATTCCTGCGTGCTGTAATCATCACCATGCCTGCGTGAAGAACAGCAAAATGTATTGGATTATCAGGCACAGGGAAGCTGATGACTGATAGAGAAAAGCAACTTTACTCCAAGGCACAGATGGGAAGCACATACTGTCCTGAATTTGTCTGCTTTTCCTTTAGAGAATGACAAGTATTTAGCATTATACATCCCCTGGGTATCAGTGTTGAACCACGAATGTTAGCTACATATAACATTTCAAAGCAATTGTACTGTTACCACAATTATAAACACACTTGATTAAACCTTCCTACTCTATGAAAAGAAGTTACAAACAAGAGATTCAGAACTGTTTTTTCTCCTTGGGCTTGACCTGCTCAGTAGGCTTCTGGTATGTCAATTTATGGGCATAATCTAGGAGAGAGAGCTGAAGTGGTGACATAAACTCTGTTGTTGAATGAGTAAGCTATACTCCATTGGCAATTTTTTTTTCCCTGGTACTAAGCAGTGGAGTTTGTTTTGCACAAACCAGCAGGGAGACAACTTTGCAATACAGAAGCCCTGACTACTCAAACATGCAGTCGTATGCTCAGATCATTTCATGCTCTTTCCCACTAGGGATGATGGCACTCCACACTGTCAGATAAGCTGTACGTGGCCCATTGCTAGTAAAAATACTCTTTTTCCATTAATGGATCCTGACAGGAAGAGAAGAATCAGTCCACAAACTACTTGCCATTGACAAAACATTTTTCCTAAATATTTTCAGTCATTTGATGAGGATCCAGTATCAGATGAACTGGAAAAGGAACAGAAATGACAGGAAGATTGTGAATATTCTGGGGAAAGAAATGAAAAATGAAAATGTCTTTTCCAGATCTTTCCAACATTCTTCAAGTTGGCCTAAAAAGGGAAGGCATTTTGCATCTAAAGACAATTTTAGTAGAGAATCCAGAAAGTGCTACTGGGGGAAAAACTTTTGGAAAAAAACCCAACCAACCAACACACCTTTGAAAACATCTTGGCTATCAAAGAAAATAATTAGACTGTCATTTGGACTATTAAATTATTTGAAATATGAAGGCTACTATTGAAAGGGGTATTGGAGATGATGGATTACACCTATTTGCTACACAGTGGCAAAACAGATGCATAGCAGTACGGTTTCTAGTGTGCTTCTTTTTTTATATCTAGTGATTTGTTGGCAGAAGGCCTGTAAAAATAATGGAAAATCAAACAAAGCAACCAGTTAGTTAAAAATTGATAGCATTAATACTCTTAATCTCTTTGAAAGCTGTAGTTTTATTTTAAATACTATTACTTGCTTTTTAAATAGGGTATTGTATGTTTTGTCTGAGGTCAGAGCAGGTACATGGTGCTTGCATAACTCACAGGGTACAAAGCTCTCTCTGCTATTTCTGGATGCTCAGAACACCATTGAACCAAGACTGCATATTTATAATGCACGTTTTCCTCTTGAAGCTTATGTATATCTGTGATTATAATTTTTACAAATTACTTCTGTGCCTATGTGTAGTTTAAAGTCATGTGTCAAAGTCAAGTCTTTTTAAAGAAGTGAGTTGCAGAAAATGAAAATACACTAAGCCTTTTTATTGTCAATCTTGTCCTCTCAGTAGAGGAAAAGCAGAGGACTACAAACCTGCTCTGGTGAAAACCAGCAGAATATAAGCAGAATATAAGTATTTTATATAAAGTATAACAGGAAAAAAATAAAACTGCAAAATACACCAATCTAAATCTTTTGGATGTTCTAATACGGAGAATTAAGAGAATGTGTGTGCTGCTGATGAGATATCCCCACTGATGTAGAAGGAATAGCCTGGAAATGTATTGAAAATTGAAGGGGTACACTCTAAAAACAACTTCTGAAAAGCCCAATTTCAAAAGTCTGTTTTTACAATGAAGGATACAAAATTACTCATCAAGTGCTTAATCATAGTTTTCTGTAGTTTCTTGGCTGCTTGCTAACATGAGTATTACCATCCAGCCTGATTTAGTTGGCTTAGCTCTTCCCTTGATGGCTAAATGATTTACTACCCATCCTTCTTAGAACAATGGCTCAGGAACATTTGTTCCAGTCTCTAGGACATGCCTGCTCCATGCCTACTCTAAAGAAGGCTTTCTTTTTTAGTTATTTATTTTTTTGCTTTCTTATCCTTTGGATCAAAGTGCTAACAAAAACACAGGCCTAGGTTATGAGACAGGTGTTGCATGTGCCATTTGGTCTAGTTAAAATACTACAAGCATTCTAAAGCTTTCTGAGGACTGAATATCCTTTTGCAAATGGGAAGAGAGTAAGAAGATTGAGCAAATTTATCTACTTTTACAACAAACACTCCTACTGAAGCTCATTAACAGTAAATTATTCTTATTTGTTCCATTTGCACACACTACTGCTACGAAACATGGCCATAACATTTTTGTGAATCACTGTAATACGTTTTCCATGCAAATTGTTTGATATCAGCAAGGGAATATGCTTCATTTTTAACCAAGGAAATTGAGATGCAGTCTTTAAGTATCCCTTGCAATAGGCAGAATTAATTAAATTACTTATGTGGCTGGAAAATCTCTAGAGAGCAAGCTTAGGAAATGTCATGTGTGACTTGACAGATCAGGCTCTACCATCAGAGCAGACTGAATGAGCACCCCAAGCCTCTACTGAGAAACCCTGTTCTCACTGTATTTTAGCTAAGACACAAAACTGAGCCCCCTGCTGCTTGTGGTCATCAGAGAGCTTAAACTACTTTCATAGTGTCAACACCAATACTACAGCCAAGAGCCACGCATGTCATTACTTCCCTCCTACCCCAGTCCCCGGTTCTTTCAGTGGTAGGTGATACCCATCTCTGCTTCTGACCCTAAGCTCGTGTTCCAAATCATTCATTGTTAGGCAGCTACTGCACTCCCTCATGGGGTGGATGTCCCTGACTCTTAGGGCTACTGTATAACATTTAATTTTTCATCCTCTGATGGAAGGAGACAGGGAAGACCAGAAGGGGTATGTTTATTTAAAAGCTTTCACTGTAACTCCAGACCTGAACTCCTCTCATGGCTGCCAGGAGTTTAAATCTCAAGCAGAACTTTGCAGGATATTCACAGCTGTGATACAAGTGAATTTTCTGAAACTTTGAGGTATTCCCTTCCCTCAGAGGATAAAATAGGTCAGTTCTAGGTATGAGTCTGAGTTTTGTGGCTTGGTCTCTTCACAAGTAATCCAGTCCCATGATGTCACTGTCAGCCACATCACACTGTCTTGACTCTAAACTAATCTTCAAGATCATTTTTGTTTTCCTTTGTACCCCTACAGCAAAGCCTCTCTTAACTTTAGACTGTCTTTCCAGTCTTTCTTGAGTTTAATCTTTCAAAATAACTGTCGCCACTATGGAAATGAAGAGTGGGACAGGAAGCTGGTAGCTGGTTGTTTTCTCTTATTGAACATGAGAGGGATGAAAGCAATGTCCCAGTTTGACAGACTGCTGCCAGCTTTCTTGGCCTTTTTAAACTTACGGTAACTTTTGGACATTGGACATTTCCTGGTCCTCCAGGAATTCATAATCTTGCAGGAAGCTCTTCCAATCGATTTGTGAAGTTTTAACTAGCAGGTAACTGATATTTAGGGGAAAATAGTTTCATTCTCCAAGTGGATAAGGCTGCTATTTATTTCTCATTCCCCTTTCAGTCTCCAGTTCCTTTGCCCTTTCCATTTATTTCTTTATTTCTAATGGAAATAAGCATGGAGTAGCTTTCTTTGCATCTTAGCAGCAATTACTTGCTTGGAAACTTAGATGAATACTTAGGAACCTTGCTTAAGTGGAATCCATGGTGGAAGACATCCAGGAAAATCTATTGGCGGTTCAGATTGTACTGAGTAGTGTTGGAAGATTTATGTCTCTCCAGAGATGCTTAAATCTCAAATAGATTGGGCAACTGCAGCCTGTGGTGCAGTTCTTGCTAAAAAAATAAAATAAAAATTGAAATAAAATCAGATAAACGTTAAATAAATGTAAGATACTAATAAACCATACTAAAGTGCAATATCAGTACTCTTATGAAAGGTGGATAGGAAGCATGTAATCTAGAAAGGGAACAAGAGATGTAACACAAACCACATCAGAAACAGATTTCACCAGTGTCAGTCACTAGGCAAATATTTTCAAATAGCAGGTCCCTGTACAGGTGCATGGAGTATTGGCAACAGAACAAGAAAAGTTCAGCTGTGACTCAATTTCACTGGGAAGGAGAGAAAGTTACTGATATAATGAACACAATGAAAACAGTTATGTTTCAGGACTGTCATCTACATTTTTGTGCATCTGGAACTTATTTTTCTTGGAGCACAAGAAGGTATGAATCCTCATATTAAGACCAAAGAAGTCAACAAATGTCTTTAGATTGACTTCAGTGGGTTTTCAACCAAGGCCTTGACTGGCAAATCATGTAAGCAGAAGGCATACAGGAGAATCAGATTAAATCTTTTGGCTTGCACTGCTGTGGACACCTTTCCTACATTTTGGATGAGGAAGCATCAAAATTTTAATGAAAACATTTTGCTCTTTTGCAATGCACATGAGGCAAATGCATTGTTAGTGACAAAATGGACAACACCAGGGCCTTATAAGCAGCAACAAACAATAGAGCCCTGAAGGGATGTGACTCTACCAGAGCTAACCCATGCATTTAATTTAAACCTGGATCGTTTGCTAATTGGGAGCCAGAATGTCCAGTGCCAGGTATCAATAAACCCTCAATGCCCCCTCATCAGGATGGTGCCAGAAGGACTTAAAATGCCAATTTTAGGAGCTCAGAGGTTTCATGGTATTATCTGCTGTAGTTTTACCTCATTCAGCAGTGCTTAAGTTTTTTTTGGGCTTTCCATGAGTAGGCACTGACCCAGTATTTGGCCTTTAATAAAGAACAGAAGCATTAAATGCTCTAAAGTTTTCCAATAAAGAAGTGAGCCATTACTGAAATTCACTCATTTTATCCTAATAACATTGCATTTCCTGCCAATAGCTTAAAATATGGTGTTATTCTCCCTGAAAAGAAAAAGTCTTAACTCTAAAATGAGACTCTGGAAATTATATAGTATAAACATGTGCTGACATTAATTACTGTAATATTTATCTATAAAACAGATGGTAGTGCTTTCAAAAATGTGTGAGCAATGATCAGAATGAATTCATTAGGCATTTATACTGCTGTCATGTACTCACATAGGTGTTGCCTTGGACCCTGCTATATGCTAAGGGGCTCTTTCTTTTCAAGTGAGATTTTACCAAACAGATGGAAAACATTATTAACTACTGTTTTCCTTTCTTGTCAAAGATGTTTTGTCTAATCATCGCTATAATTACACATCCACATTGTAGTAAATCATGCTGTATAAACATTAAAACAGAGTGGATTATTAGGGTGAAATGCAAAGTATTCCAGACATTAAAACAAAACAAATATGGACTAGACTCTGATGAATAATATAAATTTTAAACATGAAGCACAGACAAAACATAATTTAATAGCTTTGGCTTTTCTTTCTTCCATTTATGCCCCATTATTCTGTGTGCAGTATATCCTGGGTGCTTTCAAATGCTTCCCTCCCTTTCTTGGTGTGAATATTTTAGTGAGGAGACCTTCTCCTTTGTACAGCAGCTCCCTTTAACATCTTGCTGCCATTGTTTTCTTCTTACTACTTACTATATGGCCACAAAAGTATTCAGGAATAAAACAACAACAATGAAATAGAGTGGGTGTCCTTTGCTTCCTAAGGGAGCCACAAAATTTCCATTCTAGCTGAAGCAAGTGTGTTTGATCATGGTAAAAACATATTTTGGGACCAGAATCACAGCACTCAACTTTTGCACTTGCAGTTCCACATCTGTCAGGTTTGGAGTCACAAAATACCAGCTTGAACAACTGCATTTCTGTCAGGCTTGTGACCACACTCCAAGGCTGCTGTGGCCCTACTTCAGGTCACAACCTCAGTTTCTGAATTGTTGGCAAGGGTGGTGACAGAGTATGGTTCACATCATGTATGTGATTTAACATGTGTGGTGTAGATGCCTGTATTTGTGCTGATCATCCCTTAAGTCAAGGGAAAGAAATAGCAGCTTTTGTGGCACTGGGTTAATTGGCTGTACTGACAGAGTGAATTCTGCTCTGGTGCCCAGATCTTTCTACTTCAAGTCTCTCTGAACTTCTAGGATTTAAAGGTCCCGATTGAAACTAATCTCTTCCTAGTATCTCAAAGGCTTGTGAGTATTGTCTTACAGTGTCAGGAAATCGAGTTATTCTTCTGCTATAGACACCATGAAAGGCAAATGTTCAATAGTTACAAAATTCAAATTCCATCAGAGACTGGAAGAACGTTTATTGCATCTTACTATGGTTCACACTTGTAAAACAACAAATACTTTAACACAGTGTACAATTTCAGGACAATTTTCTCATCTTTTCTAAGGGTCAGACTGCAGCAACATACAACCCTTCTAACTGAAAGATTATTGCACCAGCTGTTTCTTGTAAGATTAAAAATATATGGTATCTATAGCAGCTATGGCCAAACCCTAAAATATGAATAGGTTTTGTTTGGTTTGGACTTTTTCTTCATACTTTTGCATCCAAAATAGAATTCTGCAGTGTTCCACTATTCCTGAAATACACTGTGGCCAACTGCAAAACTAGTAGCATATCAGTGATACTGGGCAAATAAGTTGGTTTATAGGGGAGCTGAAATGCTGAAAAAAACCCACCAAATAAACTCTACAAGGAAAGAAATAAGCAGCTTCTATGAAAAGCAAAGTAGTTATATTCAACTGAAGTAAAAAATCTATCCTTACAGAATTGACTCACCAAGCAATAACAGCTTGATCCCTTGGTCTTCTGTAGTTCAGTATCAAGGTATACTTAAAGGATAAAAATGCTGAAGTCCTTTTTTAAAACAAAGCAAACAAACAAACAAAAAACCAAACAAACAAAACCAGGAAAGCCAGATTTAACTTTCATGGTATTAAAAAAAAAAGAAAAGAAAGAAAGAGTGCAATTTCCCTCCTTGTATCAATTTTTCCTTTATTCCTATTTTTAAAAAAATAAAGCAGTACAAAAGCAATGTTTGACTGCTGCATTGATTAATGCATTTCTATTTGCAAACATTTACATGGTATGTGGGAAGTTGATCACGGTTTACATTTTATCAGCAACATCCTCTGTGTTGTCATTCCATACATTGCCTAAGGAAAACCAATGCTACAGAGCTGGCTATTCCTATGTGCTGATTACAGAGTCTGCAACAGGGATTGATTAGTGTCTGCTATAGCATAAAAAGCTCATGCAAGTTGTTACTACAGCAGAACAGGCTGGTCATCAGTAAATCCCATTCTACCCTTCCATAGATACATTTTTTTTACAGCTTCTAGAGGGCATACCTCAAAAGCCTACCTTCTCACTCTCTGTGTGGGTGGCAGAGGGTTTACCCAGCTCAGTTTTGCTGTGTTGAAGTGACCCTACAGTACTGTGATGCCATGAGCTGGCACAGCAGTGGGCATTTACTGTTGCTCTTTCAAAGCACATTAAGTCCACTGCAACTTTCCTGGCTCAGGAGATCCATTTCCAGCTCCTGCTTTGCCCTGCCAGCATTGTGCACGTGTTGCCCCATATGTTCACCCTTTGTGCCAAATAATGCACTGAGGTGAGGCTGACCAGATGACAGCTCCCTACTTAAGTGCTGGTGGTGCACGGTTAGGATCAGTCTGTTTGCAGTGGTGTGTTCTTAGGATCATATTAGAGCACACTCTAACCTGTCAGCAAACACTGTTAAGGACTGCTGGGACACTTGTCTCTAGTGACAGCAAGGCAGAAGCCTGGCACATTGTGCTTTCTGGAAAAAAGTAAGTGGATATTCAGGATGTCTGTGTGAAGAATCACTGAAGTCGTGAAAGGAAAAGGTAAGGAATGTTACGCTTGGTACACAAATCCATGCCACATGAAGAATATCATATGAAGGCTCTCTCAATGCTATGAGAAAATCAAGGACAAAACCAGAACTCTGTCTGCTTTGAAGCCACCTGTTTGTCTTGGAACAGGCCAGACAATATGTGGTCAACCTCAAGCCCCATTTTAAAGCTGACATCAGCAATCTATCAAAGCTATCATGGGCACTAGGACTGACTGATAACAGCAGGACCTTATTCTGTACCAAAATGTCTTTAATACAAAGCCTATGGCAGGAGGAAAAGCAACCAGCTCTAACACCTCACCTGGCCACTCAGACAGGGAACTCCTCTGGTAAGTACTGCTCTTCTGTCTCATGGGGGAGCACATCTACTAAAATTTTTCCTGTTTCTGTGGTTTAAAGGTATCTATGGTGCTGCTGGACTTTTCTAATTCTAAGCTCCTAAAAGGTATGATGATTACATATGATGGTAAATATTATAATATATGATTGGTATCTAGAGTTAAAACTTTTTTTTTTTGGGGGGGGGGTGCTAGCTGGATGTTGCTGTTAGGGACAGATTTGGGCCACTAAAAACCTTTTTTCAATGTTGAAAGAGTATAAAGGAGATATCATTCTAAAAACAGTGTTGTGAAAATGCTGTCTCACTTTTCCACAAACCTTTTCTCATTCCTTTCTGTCAGCTATCAGCCACCTATCTAACCACCAAAAGGTATCTGGGGAGGTGGATCAGGAGTGGTTGTGGGTGAGGGAGCTGTTTAAGACATTGCTGCTCTAAGCAAAAGTTCTTGATCATCCATCTGTGTATCTAACTCTCAGTTTGCCTTGAAGGACACAAAATGGCACATATATTTCTTTTCTCTTCAGTGCACCAAATTCAATAATATTATCTAACACTGAAAATATGCTGAGAATCTTCACAATGACACCTAATTTCAGCTTCCTTGGTCAATAGTGGACTAGTGCCCTGCTTCTCAACGGATGATGACAGGGAACTGACTCTAAAAGCTTCATCCTGATATTGGAGCTGACCCAGCAAAATCCTCACTGTGGCACAAGCGAATGCAGGAAGGAGTTGGAGATGCTGAATTAGGTCCTGGGAATCATAAGGAGACAAAGTGCCTTGCCTGAAAACATTCTGACAACACCTTCCTCCATTCATGGCACTCGCTTTGCAGCTGGCCCTGAGTGTAAGTGCTATGAGTCCCTCCTTCCCACACAGATTATGGAGTTTGGAGAACAGAGGCTTCTGGGAACAGATTTTTTAATTTCCAGTCCTGCAAAAGGGCTTATGTCTTGGCATTTGACTTTTTGAGTTACCAGAAAGATGGCTGGGTTGAAAGTCAGTGCCTTTCAACACCTCAAGCTGGTTAGCTTCTTACTGCAGGAAGAATGTGACAAAGTTTAGCTGGTAACCAGATTTATCTGAGCAGTGAGGGGGGCTCACCCAGTGGGTACTGCAGAGTTGAGCTCTGTACCCACTTGCTGCTGAGCCCCATGGCTTCACTGTCATCAGGGACTTCTCCCAGCAGCAGCACTGCTGCTACCAGGTCAGTGGCAGATGCCTTTGCTACCAGCTGAGCACCTCAAAAGCAGGATTGCACAAAAGGCAACTGACCTAAAAATGATTCTCATATCAGTGTCTAGTCAAAGTGCTCTTTCCTAATATTATCATTCATTATCATATCACTATTTTCCTACTGTTAGCACCATTGATAGGACAGGGGCTAGTACCACTGAAAAAAAGCATTATAAACCCAAACCCTGGTAGGTTTGCTTCATTGCAAAGCTTTTGGCAGACTATCAAACATATTGCTAGAAACTGCCAGCTCCAGTAGTGTTTTCTCAATAGCAGTGTTAATCATGAAAGCAAGGAGAGATCATAAGAGAGCAGTAAAACAAAGGAAATTGTGAGTTTCACCTGTCATTCCTGTTGATTCTGGATGGTTTCAGCTAGTAATTTCATAATGCATCATGAGTTTCCATAAGGCAGAGAGCCCAGCACATGCATAAAGAACTTTTGGAATTTTTGCCCATAGGGTTGAATGCTTAATATAGGGAAAAATTGTGATCTATGGAAATACAGGCTGAGATTGCAGAAGGGGACAATTAGCCATCTGGACTCAGGTATTACAGGTTGTCTGGAAAGCCCCAGTGCAGTCCAGATAGCTGTAACCTCCACACACAGCAGACAGACCCTGTGGCTGCTCTGGCAACCTCTGTAGCTGCTGTTCAGTAATTGTTTATCTTCAGTAAATTGACTCAAGGCTTCTGCCAGTGTGACACCAGGCACAGGTCCTGGCAGCTGAGTTCAGAGGTTATCTCTACTTACACTGTGAACACGCAGAGTCTGCAGGAGTCTATCTTGATTTGCAGACAAAAGGGACAGAAAATAGGCTAAATTACACAGGATTAGATTCACAGAACTGCATTTCAATTTGTTGCACCAGTGTGTCAGGCACAGCAGAGCCATGGCTTTTCCCCAGATGCCAGCCAGAGCACTGCAGGGACAGGACACAGCTGGGGAGAAGAAAGGGCTCCTATTGCCCCTCAGCAGCCTCCTCCAGCCTCCTGTGCTCAGCATGAAAGTGAGAGCAAAACATGAAAGACTTCAGTATTTCTCTGCTGGGAGGACACTCGTCAGGAGATGGGGTTCATGCCAGGGCTGAGGAAGAAGCAACCAGGATAGAGGCTTCCAGACAGAAAAAAAGAAAAGATATAAAAAGTTTTATTATAGAAGAAACCCAAAGAGAAGACCTTAGACCGATAGGTTTAGATCATAGGAAACAATTTATGAACCTCTCATGTTCTGTTTTTCACTAAACTGAATGCTGAGCACACAGACAGTATGTGGTCAGGTTTCTTCACCAACACATGTATACACATCACTTGCTGTGATGGAAGGTGCTGTGCCAAGCAGATGGATTTCAGATGTGCAAAGGTATAGGGCAGACAAAGAAAGAAGCAAGGATGAGTCTCTTAATACATTGAAAGATTTACTGAGTTAGGACTAGGCACTCAGGTTTTTAAAAGATAGAGTAGAAAAAAACACATTATAATGCTTTTGATAAAAGGCAGTAGCATAGACCGTGCAGAACTAGGAGGAAAAGCTCCTATATTGTTACTGAAATATTTTTGTTGTGTTTTATCTGTAATGAAACTAGAGGAACTGTGAAAAGAGGTCCATCCAGCCCTTGACTGCTTAATTAGAAGAACTGTTACAGAATTTATATACAGACCTTGTTTCATCTTAGGCAATATACTTTTCTGTCATTCACTAAGACACACAGAGCTATAATATATCCATGCCAATCAAAGATGTATTCTGCAGTATGATCAAAATGCATTTTTAACCAGCTTTAGGAGGAAAGTGAAAAGTCAAAAAAGCTGTAGAAACAATAAATTAAAAATCATGTTACCAGAAGAAGATGTTATTCATTCATCAGTTCACCCCCTCAAGAGTTCAAAAAGTTCAAGCAATATCTATACTGTCAATACTTTTGGGGGTTCTGCTGTAGCAGAAAATAATCTGTGATCTTTTGCAGAAGCTTATGGCTTCAGTTTTTAAATTCTATATGCCTGCTAAAATTGAAATATTTAAATAGTTAATGTGAAATTTTTCTTCTTACTGAAACAAAAGTTAATGATCTAGTATACAGTGGTGAGAAGTATCAGTGTTCTTAGCAAATTGTCAGATTTTATCAGTCCTTGAACAATTTCAATAAAAATGTTTTTTTTCTTTCCTTAAACAATCCTGGTTTTACTTTGATTTTATCAGTCTCCATATCACTGAAGAAAAATTAAACTAGACAACAAGCTTGGAGTTGTATATGCCACCAAAAAACTAAAAAATGTGGAAGATTATATCACCTGTGGATATATGATCTGCTTGTTATGAACTCCCAGGACAGTGCAATGAGCCCAGCAGTGTATGTGATGTCTAGAGAAGATGTCATCCACTGCCCTAAGCTGCTGGTTCCTGTTTCATTTACACCAGGGTATTATTAGCCAATATAATTTTGATGATGTAATGTTTGCAATTTTGTATCCTGTTTCCATAGTTTTGGTGGGTGGAATTCCTAGGCTGAAATTACCTTTGTGTTGGTTGAATTAATCTCTCCCATGAAAAGAGGTTCTTTTATATCACTTGTCTGCAGAATCTATAATAACTGCACTCCAAGCAGATGGCTATCCTCTTTGTCACAAGGCAGAGATTCTGACTTAGAGATTCTATTTACGAATCAAGATAGATCTTGGTGGTAACTATTTGCTCATAAAAAATTTTGCACAAATTTTCCTAAAAATAAGGCTAAACTAAAAATGTAAGAAAATTGGTAGGTATAAAAAGTCCTTCTTTTCTGCTTCATTTACATAACTAAGATGGAGAAGTGCAAGCTGCCCACATAGTAGTGGAAACGAAGCTATTTTCCTGCAGACATAAAGCTTACAGATTTCCTGTTGTCTGCATAACCTGTTATGTTCTTAATTCATACTGAGGACTGCAGGAATGGCTCAAGACGACCTAGGACTGTGCTGCCATTGAGAAATGGTGGACACCTTCACCCCCTTTGGTTCTGTTCTCTTGTCACTTCGCTTGTCCCAGCTCTGCCCATATGGTGCAGCAATGGGGGAATGAGACTGACTTGATGACCTAAAGGAAAACTTCCTTCTGCAAGGTTTGTTTTCAATCAGGAACTGGAGCTTTTCCACTGTACTTGTGGTGGCAGTGGGAGAATGTAGCAGGAAATAGAGTCCCTGCTTTTGGAAGCAGTATGGTCTCGGAGAGGTGTCTTCAAGCCTGTGGAGTGCTCCCCAAACACCTGTGCTGTGGAGAATATATTAAGACTGTTTGGGCAGCCAATAAAGCCTCCCTTTAGCTTTAGTCAAAACAAGACTGTAGGATTGAACTTGAAAAAGTGCACTTGAAAAAGTAATGCTGAGGAATAATGGATTAGGAAGGAGGCCTTCATTTTGAAAGGTGATAGAAAAATAGCATGACATGCTTCCTAAAACATAGATGGTTTTAATCTCAACTTTTGCCCTGGACTTATTCAACCTCTTGTACAAGTTAATAATTAAACCATGGTTTGTCTTGTGCTTAGGAGTCTGTGACACTTTAAAACCTATAGTTCCCTATAACATCTAGGTAGAGCTTACCTGTTCCTTATGTGACACATATGAATACCTGAATTAAACAGCAGGATGAAGCTAATTTTGTGTATACTTTCTGAATTGATAAGATATTTTTACTAAGACCCATGCATCTTATTTTAGCACATTTTTATGCAAGGAAGAAAAACTACTCTGATTTTATTTCTTGAAAGGGTAAATACTGGAATTTCTACTAAGTCTGAATACTCATACTGATGGAGGACCTTTCATGAGAGCCTAGGGAAAAAAATTAAACATTTCTCTGTTGCTAGTGCAGTCTCAGGGCTACATTAGCTTGTGCAGTTAATCTACTACAGCTCCATGGAGTTAGTGAGGGAATGGCTGAGAGATCTGGGCTGCCCTGCAGTAATAGCATCTTGCAGAGTGTGCCCCTGCACTGTCTGCTCCTAAAGCATAGAGCTGGATCTTCTTTTGATGTTCTTCAGATATCACAGGCAATGCATCAGGGCCAGACATGCCCGCAGCCTGTATTGAGGAAGAATTAGGATCTGACTGAGTTTGACTAGATCATGATCTTAGCAGTCAATGCAACTTTAGAATAAAAGGAAGCTATGAAGAAGAAGCCAGTATTAATTATGTCTGTAGCAGGGGCACTGTCTCTCATGTGTCAGCTAGCAGCCACCTGCCCTGCAGAAAGCTTATGGTCCCTAAAGGTCAAAAGGAAGTTTTCTGATATCAACTTTCTCTGCTTTTGTAGTGTTTGTAAGACACCATCCAGCACACAGAGCTAAAGTTCCATACTATTTTTGCCTCACAGTATGGCTCTATAGCAGTGTCTAGCTGTTTCATGATGTTTTCCATCGCTAGAAATGTTCTGTAAAGTAGCTTATTTTCTTGTTCCAAATTTACAGATGAAGAAAGGGGAGTAATAATAACATAAATACATGATGTCATTTTTATAGGTCATCCAGCCAAGTGCCTCAGAACTGAACCCTGGCCACCAAATCCCCATGGTGTGATCTGGCTGCTAGGTAACAGGGCCTTCCCTGTCTGTACTCAGCCAGAGTGGTAGAGCTATTGTTTGCATGGGAAGCTGTATCTCAAAAAACATCCTGTAGACATGCTCAAGGAGAGATTATTTATTTAAAACAGATAGGGTAAAATAATAAGAGGGTCCAGGCAATTTCAAGAGCTGTTGACTTGACCATGTATATAAGAAAGTGTACAATTCTAGAACATGTGCTTGCTTATTTGTTTAGAAATTAGATTGCTGCTTAGATTTCAGGGCAGTTTCTGATCTGTTCAGGCCTTTCTATCTGATTGAAAAACCTCCTCTGGTTTCCTGACTCCCCTCCTCTGTGTTAGTTCTACTGACACAGAAGTCACTGTGTACAAATATATTGGTAGTTCACCAGGAGCAGGAACAGGACCAAACCCAATAAAAGTGGGTAATGAATAAAAACAATAGGCCTGGAACTGGTCTGCTAACATTTTATACTCTCTCATGCTCAACATGAACATTTGGATATCACAAATACAGATTCAAAATAACAAAAGTTCACAACTAAATAGCTTTAGAAAAAAGTTGCCAGGATCCTGGAAGACACTTCAACATACAGCATTTTTTTTTCCTTTTGAAAAACCTTATAACTTCTTGATACTATGTGAGGAATTTCTCTAATTTCATGAACTACGTTTACTGCATGTAAATGTATTGAATCAGGCTGTAAACCTCAGAAATTATCTACAATTAAAAAAACTTTACATGAACTTTGTTGTGCTGACATTTCAGTCAAGAAGACATTCATTTCACTGATCTTAACAAAAGCTGAAAAAAACACCAAAATGTGAAGTGATTGTAGTTCTTTATATTCAGAAGAAAAAGCACCACTGTGTTGTATACTAATAATTGAATAACACTGTGTACCTGAAAATCACAGGAAAAAACAACAGCCTAACAAACTCAAAATCCCACAGCAGCCCAGAACACCTGACTGCCCACAGAAAAGCCAAGTAACATATTTGCTAAAATGCAATAGCAAAAGGTATTCACGCGTTGTGAAATAAGACACAGGTATTGCATTTTGCATTCACATTGCATTTGTGAATATAAGACATAGGTATTGCACTTTGAAAAAATATTTCGTTTGACAAAGCTGCACAGATTATTAAAAGGACCCAGAAAACAGGAAATTACTCGTGTTGCAGGACTTCAAAATCTCCTGCCACTTACAGGGGTGAACATGCTGTGCCTCACCAGCTCAAATTGTAATGGAGATGATTTAAACCTGTATTATCTTGTTAAAACAACTGTGAATGCAAAGGATACTTAAGATCAAAGGATCAAAGATACAGAAGATCTGCAAAAGTGCTTCGAAAGCTCAGTGTGCTTCTAGGACCTGAGGTGGAAAGCTCAAGTGACAAGTGGAAACCAAAGGCTTTCAAGTCCTTAGAAAATACTAAATATCAATTCGTAATTGAAACGCTTGTGGGAAAAACTGCTTTGACAAAATGGATGGTGGATGATGGAACAAAAGATCTTACAGGTCGAATACAAGACCTTGGGGACTCTAGTAATATATTCAAAGACTAAATGACAGATCTAAAAACTGTAATTTCATTCAGGTTACTGGACACGCTATAAACAGAGTTGAGCAGATGAAACCAGAGAATCAAGGGGAAGTATTACAGTGATGCAGGAAACCCAGTGGAAAAGTAATCTTTTCAAACCCCTGGGAAACAAAAAACTATGTGTAACTATATATATTGTATAACAGAAGAGGATTAGGTGAAAGACAGGGAATAATCCTCTCATGCCAGGAAAATTCAGTCATCTAATTCAAACTCCTGATCCAGAAGAAAATGTCTTGGTTTGTTTGCAAGTGTTTTGGCTTACATGTTGTCATGAGGAGATGACAGCAGATTATACTTAATGTTGCCATCCAGGACATAAAGCCTGATCTCTATTTGGAGACAGATATCACCAAGAAAAATTCAATCCCTTATAGGGAAAATTCTTGCCTGCATAAGTGGGGTTAGTTTTCTCTTTGAATTTCAGAAGCACCGTGATTTTGTAGAAATGAATACAGTTGGACTGCATTCTTATGAAAGTCTCCAGGCATTTGTGCAGTGGAAATATAGAAATAATAGGAAATCAGTACCTCAGCTTGGTATTAAGGAGGTTTGCTCATTTACTGGCACTGTTTTGTATCAAATGAGAAGAAGTAAGGAAAAAAATTATGGACACAAGCTGTCGAGTCTCCTAATATTTTTGCAACAGTATAAGGGTCCTTTTAGCATCACTACATTTTGACTGTGTCCATCTACATTTTGGCTTTGGTTTCAAATGGAGATAGTATTTTGCCTTGCTTCCTCTTCTAAATTGGTCTTCAGGTGTTACACACCTGATTCTCCTGCTTGTTGTAGATTCTGGCTTCTACCTCAAAGAGCTGCCCTTCAGTGCTTGTTAAAGAGCCTCTACAAAATTTGCAAACAGGAGAAAGGGATTACACAAATATGTTATAGAATAATTGTAATTTTTATTGATAGACTTGGTAGCCAGAAGTACTGACTACCTACACCTCTTTTTAAAAGGGAGTTGCAGAAGATTATCAGCATGCCTCAATGGAAAGTTTCATAATAACAGCATATTCAAAGCGCAAGAGAAATGTGATGAGAGTGCAAAAGTTACTGAATCACACCACTGCAAATCCTTCCAAAACCCTGATGTCCTGCAGTTTTTATAAGGGAAGATCTAATGATGCACAGTATTTGTTATTATGCTGCCATGGCCACCTAGGGAAGAACACGCTTAAGAGAAAGTCAAGTAAAGATGGCACAGTTACACTAACTTTGGCATAAACCCTCTGTTGGACACAAGAACAAGGGTCTTTTGCTGAGCATGTTGGTGGATGAAATCAGCTGTGCTTTTGAAGGAGAGGAGGACATCATATTCTTTGTGCTGTATTTCTCTTTAATGCCCATGCATTTGCAGTGGTCCCCAAGCTTTGAAGATACTCCACCTTCTGGAGGTACTGCCAGAGATAGGAGGCCCATTCTGTGCCCAATACCTGTTTCCACTGCCTCTCACACATTCATAATACTATTAAGGAACTGCTACCTGGCTTTTTATATTCCTATCTTATCAGCTGCCTTGTATGTTTGGGCAATCTTTAAGCCACATACTTATGATGTTTATTAGTATTAAGGTTTTTCTTGATTGGAAACTGATTACTTAACATGCAAACAACAGCAGTGTAGCACTGGGAATGTGCAATGGACTGCCTGACCAAGGCAATCACAGTGACAACGTCATGAAGAGTCTCTCAGCCATGGTAAGTCTCTCAGACAGGCTCAGAGGACAGGCAAGTCAAATAAAAATAACAACTTCACTTACCTTCAAGGTAAGTTAGATAAAACATCATGTCTAGACAGGGTGCTAGGAATGAAGGTTTGGATTACCAAAATAGCATTTCCACTAAATGGGTGGTTCAGCACAAGAGGAAGAACAACTATTGATATTATCCTGCATGATAAAAACATCCAAAATGTAAGAGTGAAAAAGCCTTACTGAAAAAAATTGTATTCAATAACCTTGCAGAAATGACAAAGGGAGGAAAATCCAGTACCTAAAAAAAGAAAAAGATGCAAAAGGTGCAAACTACTTAAAAGAAGACTAAAGGGTAGAGAATAGGCAAAATGCAGACTATTTAAAGACACCATACTTGAAGCTTGGTGGTACTGTAAACCACCTGTCAATAGCAGCTTTAGAAAGATCCAAAAGGCCAACATGGGTAAAAAGCAAGATGCAGGAGATTTTAGATTTAAGAAGGCAGCCCCCATGGCAATGAAAGGAAACAGCTTCCTGGGTTGTATTAGAAAAAGTACTGCCAGCAGGTCAAGGAAAGCTCAAGGGAATCTTCTCCTCAATGTGTGTAAATATCTGGTGGGAGGCAATGGAGAAGGAGGAATCGTACTCTTCAGTGTGGTGCCCAGTGACAGGAAGAGGCAATAGGCACAAAGTAAAACACATGAAATTCCATTTGGACACAAGCAAACACTTTTTTTTTTTTTTTTTTTTTTTTAAACTCTGAGTGTGGTAAAACACTGTAACACATTGTCTAGAGATGTTGTGGAATCTCCATCTTTGAAAATATAAAAAAGCTGCATGGCTACAGTACTGAGCAACCTGCTCCTGCTCTAGCAGCCCCTGCTGGAACTGGAACAGGGTGCTTAGACTAGATGATCTCCAGAAGTCCCTTCCAATACTATTGATTCTGTTTTTCTTCGGAAAGTTGGAGCCATGGTTCCAGTTCCTCCCTTTGCCACATTTATGCTGCAATAATGGCTTCTGTAAAGTTACTTAATTCTGAACAAACACATCAGAGTTCATTAAGAATCCAATGCCATGTCCAGATGATGCATTTTGCTTTGCGTTCAGCAGGTGTTCAGTAAGAGCCTTCATCAAAGTTCATAAAGAAACTAAGCTGCCATGGAAAATGAGAGATCTTCACAAGTGATTGCTTAGAAGACAGAAAGCAAAGGTCAGGAGTTAAAGAGCATGGGGATTCACAGGTGTCATCTGAGAAGGCGAATGTGTGCTTACGTCTGTGATGTACCAAGTACCTTTCAGACTGAGGAATATAACAGGAGGTGAGATAATTGGATTTGGCTGCTGCAGAATCATTCAGGAAAGTCAAGATGAAGACTGAAGAGGGGTTGAAAGGATCTTGTGCTACTGAGACACCAGAAGACAAAATGGCAAGACAAAATTCAGCATATATAAGTGAAAAGTACCCTGGGAAAAACTACCACATGAAGAGAAACTGAGTGATCTCGGGTCTTTTAGCCTGGAGATGCTCAGGGTGGATATTATCTATGTGTATCAATACCTAATGGGAGTGAGTAAAGAAGATGGAGTCAGACTGTTCTCAGCAGTGCCCAGTGACAGGACAAGCAGCAATGGGCACAAAGTGAAATGCAAAAACTTCTGTCCTCCCATTCTGTGACTGTTTAAAATTATCCTAAATGTAAATCTGTACTGAAGAGCTCTGGCTATTACCACTCCTGAATGAATGATAGGGCAGGATTTCAAACATAAAAACTGTTTAAAATGTACACATTTCTTTGTGTACTTTGTCCAGTTCTAGTCTTCTCATCTGAAAAAGCAACTATATAGCAAAGTGAAAATAGGCTATTTAAATTTCCAGTGGCTTTCCTATGAAGAATGATTAAATGGATCATGGATCTTCTGCCTGAGAACATTAAAACTATGAGAGGACATCACAGAGACCTACAAAATCTTGTGTAGCATAGAGTAAGCAAGTACACAGTTAGCTGGGCCTAATCTGAGAAGGGAAATCAAATGAAGGCAGCAGGCAGAAAGTATATGTAGTACACATGAAACTCTTTGCTGGAGGAGGCTCTGTAGGTTATTTTGTGTTCAAAATACATGGATGAGAAACTCTCTTCTATGAAGAAAAATGCTGCTATCATATAAGAAGATGCTACCACTATGAGCTCAAAAAGCCCTGAGTCACAAACTGCTGAAGTCTGCAGCAACATTCTGGGCAAGTATCATTACATGTTCACCCTGTTCATGTGCTGGTGTCTAGGCAAAGCTACACACTGTCACTGGTTACAGATAGACTGTGCTCTGACCTGATAAAACTGGTTGCTATAGTAGCCCCTGATTTTCCCCCATTTGAATTTACATGTCTGTGTGCATTTCTTCCAATGATTTTTAGAGATTTTATACAGATTGTTGCTTGGCTTACTTGGCAGTCCCTGCCTTGATGTTGTCTCTGTCCTTTGCCCATTTATCAGGATTGCTTCACACAGTGTTGTGCAAAGGGTGAGATACTGATGGCAGTGGTTACTTAATCCACTCCATCCCATTTGACCAGCTAATCCTGCAGGCACATGCAGTGTGAGGCTGGATGAGGTATGTTATCCCTTCAGTGGGAATTATGGATAAGATGGTCTCACAGAAGGGAAGGGGTTGTTCCTTCCCTTCCCCCTTGAACATTAACCATGTTAAATATTGGAAACAACTGGACAGAGAGAAATTAATGTTCTTTATTAAAATGCAAAGTAACTCCATTTCAGATTTCCTCCCCCTTGAGATCATCATTTAAAATACAGCATCTCTGAAAAAAAAGGGAAGAGTTCTTTCAGAACAGCTGCTTTCTGACAAGGAACCTGAGTTGCTTTGTTTGTTAGAAATACAGATTTTGCTAAAGAAGAAAGGTACTGCACCTGGATGCACACCTACTGTGTCTCCTTTGGTAAGTTTACTGTATTCATAAAATGCACCTTTACCTCTCCCACCAACATAAGAAGTCCAAAGCAAATACTGAAGTGGCCTTTGAAAAATTGAGGAACAAATATTGAAATAGCAAGCTTTGGAAATGTATTACTACTTTTTATTTCATTAAGACCAAGAAGAAACACCTCATATTGTGACCACTGAAACTGGTCTGTCAAATACGTGAATTTTTTTTTCTCTGATCTTAGTGGTAAATATTTTATGTATTGTGCTGCACTGGATACAAATACATTTGCCATTAAAAAAAGAACAATTCACACAACAACCCACCATCCAGTATGCTCATAAAGTGCACATGAAGTGCAACTGTAGGAAACCTTGCTGGAGTTTTCCAAACTTTGTTCTTAATGTGTCATTTGAAAACTGTTGCCTCTTCTTTTTCATTGTTGATGTGCAGCAGATGATAGATGTTCTTCGAATATCAAAGCTGTTTTCTTATTATTTGAAATGTAGTTAATGTTTTGTAAGGAACCTAGTAATCCTAAACAGGAATCTACTTTTGTATCATCACTGTTTACATGTTAAATAGTTGCTTTAGAGACATTAAGAGTATTTAGGTCAGCCAGTCTTAAAAGCTGTCTTTGGTTTAAAGGTTCAAGACATGATGCAGAAAGATAAGCTGTCATTTTTAAGACTACTGCTTGCATTAGTTTGGATTAAAACGATTAATCATTTATCTGAACAAAATTCAATCTAAGTAGGAGGTGGCTGCTTTCCAGGAGAGAAGCTGTGGTGTCTCTTGAGTGTTACACGTTGTATCTAGGAAAATAAAATTTCAAAGAATGCAAGTAAGTTTTTCATTATAGCTTTAGGAGGCAAATTACTCTAGCATGAAATCATTAATCTACTCATGATCATTATGCAAGACTTAGTTAAATCCATTTGTTTTCTCTGAAAAATACTGGTGTATCACTCTCATATATAACCATAGCTTTTTGAATGGCTGAAACACTGTTTTTGTTGTTCTTCCCCAAATAGCTGACTCCTGTCTGTTACAACCCCAACACTGAGTGTAATCCACTTTTTAAAGCTGCATTGACTGTAAGCAGTGTATTTTAATTGCCCAGAGCTAATGTGCTTATAGTCTTAAATCCCCCTTACTGTCCACAGAAAATGAGTAGACACCGAGAGGATCAACAGATGGGAGTGCCCAGATCTGTCTGCTCTTGGAGCAGGGGAGAGAAACATTATTATGTAGTTGTTTCATAAAAATAGGCTGAATTCTTTAGAAAAGGAGTGGCCAGCCACAGCAGGATCATTTATGTTGTAGTGTGGTTTCCAGAGAAATCCTGCCCAGAGTTCTGGGACTGCTGCATTTTCACTCCTTGCTATTTGCTGTATGTGAAATCATGTGGATGTGCTGACTGTGTTTAAGGATGTCACACGGAAAGGAAACTCCCTGAATCTGACACACATGCTGATAGTCACTTTTACAAACTTTGCAAATTACTGCATGAAGAAGAAAAAAGGAATGTGCATGTGTATGTGTGTCATTTCTGCTAGGAGGGACGGGTGAGTTTAGCAATCACACTTGTTTCACTGTGAATCATAACCCATGAGTCACTGCCACGACAACATACAGGTCAGCCTTGCAATCTGGAAATGGGAGAGCAGGATTAGTCTTGGCAACATGAGACCTCTGACAGACTGCTGTCAACTTCTCTCTGACGTGGCTGAGCTTCTCAGCTTCTGACGGGACACTGCACAGTTGGCATAACTGGGAAAATTTTTGAAAGTACTAACAAATGAAGGACTTTTGACACCTGGAGCCATGCATCCTCCTGAGGCTTTAGTGTACCTGAACAACCCACACAGAACCTATACATTTCAAAGCCTCTTTTTAGTTGTGCTGGCATTGGTGGAGGGAGATAGAGGAGCAGCTATGTAGCCACTCTCCCATGATGAATTTCACAGCTCATGTTAAACTAGGCAGTGCTGGCAGGGAAAACACAAACCACTAGCTCCCTTGGCATATCAGCCCTTGTTGTTTCTGCAGTTTTCTAAGGCAAATACCATTATCCCCATTTCTAAGCACTGGAAGCTAATGCAGATGGTTCAAACAAACACACCAAAGGTTCCCAGGTGTCTTTCAGAGCAAGAATGAGACTGAGGAAGCCCTTTGTTGTTTATTCCAGGTAGCTTCTCGTGTTACTTACTCATCACTCTCACACTCAGTTCTGTTGCTAAGGTTACAGTGCAGCTGGCTCAGCAGGAACAAACTGGAGGTCCTTCTAACCTTTACCTGCTCTCAGGGCACTGCACTACCTAACTGGTCTAGGGGTCACAAGGGGCCCTTTCTGTATAGATCCCACCCTTAAGGGAGGGACTGTAAATAATTGCCCAGCTTTCAAGAAAGGTAACCACAGTTGTTCATTCCCTGTGACTTGTTGTCAAGGATATAGTCAAGCCTGTAACACAGTGGACAGGAAATTTTCATGCTGAAAATATAGTTATGGAAACTATCATTGTTAAGGTGATTCCTCCTTTTTTCCCTGAAGAAATCAAAACCTGAAGAACACTGATCACATACATTTGCACTAGCTGAGATGGAGATGGCACTTTTCTACTTCTTTGAGTCTCGTATCAGGCCAGGAACCAGGCAGACTTCATGAAAAATGGTGAAGACAAGAGGGGAATCTCTGAAGTGCGAATTTAATTTCTCTCTCAATATAGATACATCTCAATAGGTGGCAGGGAACTGTCTTGAAGCCAGTTATGCTTGTTATCTACCATCAGACCACTCCCTTTAGTAGTGTATGAAGAATAGGGACAGTATACACATAATGATTGATAAATATTATATGCAGAGAGGTGGCATCCCTGGTGCTGTTCTGCCAGAAATTCGGGGATCACTAAGAAGACATCAAGAGGAAATGGCACTGCATAAGAAAAAACACAGTCAAAAGATCTTCAGTGTTCTTCCTGGGATTATCAGGGGGGGCTACTGAGCTGTTACGGCTTGACTGTCCCACATCTGAGGCTGGGATCAAATAGGATAGTAAATGGCAAACAAACAAACAAAAAAGCTCTCCAGCCTTATTAAAGAGAGGGATAGGGTTAGTTTTCACAGGTAACTGAGGACTCCTGAAAAAAAAAGGAACAGGTAACTGAGGACTCCTGGTGAAAACCAGGCAGGAAAACAGGCAGACACCCATAAATTACAGGCAGATAGATGTTTCTCCTAACTCAGAGATAGCTTCACAGAAGAAACCCTACAAAAATAGGGAAATAAGTACATATTTTTTCCCTGATTTTTGTACATCTTTCAGTGAATACATAGTGCTCTTATTTCAAAGGAGCTAGGTCTGAGCTGCTTTAATTTTCCAATACCACTGGGTCCTGTAATAGGAATGGAAAATGCACAACATGCATGGCCTGGCTTGCCAGGGTTAAAATAGATACACAGCAAACAGGTAGCCTGCAGCAGCCAGGTGCTATATCTGAGTGATAGGCATACATAGTTCCACCTGAAGGAAGACAACATGGAGAAACACCTGTTATCAAAGGCCATGATCAGGAGAGTCAAAAGCCCAATATCCACAAACATGAGCAACAGCTCTGGGGCTGTTCGTTTAGGGCAGGTTTTGTCTCCTTTCTTGCATCTGCTCATTATGAAAGTCAAGGATCTGAATGCCATTCTGGCCAATCCTCCATTGTGAGCGAGGTACATAATAGTAATCTGAATTGGAATCAATATCCATATTGAACAGTTTGACTCTATGGCTACAATGGAAAACAAATCCCAGGATACAAATATCCTTAGTAGAAGGATATCCCTCGCTGTTAAGGTTGTTCTTCCAAATTCAAATCCTCATGTTCCATGCTAAGACCCACACCCAGCTCCTATACATTTCCAACAGCAGAGTTAGGCATATTGCTTTCTTATATGACTGCAAAGCATAATCCAAACTATGAGAAGTAAGTCACACCTTCAACAAATCTCAGGTGATTACAAATAAGCAGGCACAGTCCTGTTACAGACACAGCCAGCCATTTGCACATGCTTAATTATAGAATACGCCTCCATAATATAACAGGATAATTATTGTTATTGCACTAATTCTGGGAGTTAATTTTCTCATGTATAAGAGGCAAGAAAGCAGATCCTGAAAGTGGAAGGAGCAAGGCTCCAAGGGTGTTTACCACAAAGACACAAAAGAACAGTAACAGAACAGAACAGTGTTGACCCAGTAACTCAGTTGAAGGCAACTGCCCAACAAAACCAGGGCTCTGCTAGAGGAGTCATCCTCTGCAGCCAGCATTCTGACAGCAGCCACTGGTCTCACAAGTATGCCTGCCCTGGGCAAACTGCTGACATGGCTTGGTTTCTTTCATTTGGTGTGACTGCAGAAGAGCCAAAGGCCGTACATGTGTGCTAGAGTCAGTCTTTGGAGCTGAACAGAGGCTGTTTGCCTGGCCCAGGGACAAGAGCACAAACCAAGGACGATTTCAGACGCACACCAGGCACACGTGTTTGATTTTAAAAGAGCTGCACTTCTGTACCTGCGGTCTGAAGCATGTTTCAAGCCGTGACAAGAGGTTATCTGACTATATTCTCACTGGAATCAGTTTTAGAAGAACATTTGGAGCTTTTTAATGGAGGATGCATGATTGTGCTGGGAGAAGCATATAGCGTGGCACCCCCCTACCCTACACTGCCAGACATCGTGCAGTTTGTCATCAAATCAGCCCATTTTTTTTGGGTGGTGACTTCCTGACTAGGTGATGGTTCTGCTTCAGCACAGGAAGCTGGCCAACTACCGTCGTCCGTCTCAAGCTTCCTCCTTCCCCTCTGCAGTTTTTTCTGTTTTTTCTCTGCCGATCCCCATTCCTGACACCCCCCCCCCCCNNNCCCCCCCCCCCCCCAAACTGTAAACCCGACAGCAGATCCCACGCCCCTCGAAGACACGGCTTGGCACTGCAGGACGCCCCTGACAACGCGTCTCGCAGTTTCGCAGCCCGGCTGCGGGCCCTCCACCGCGGACCCCTCACTGACCCACGCGGACGGATCCGGGCCGGACCGGGCCGGGCCGGGCCAGCTCCTTCCCCGCCCCTCTGCGCATGCGCCGCCCATCCTCTGTCTCCCCCCTCCCCACACCTGGGGCTCTCCAGGCGCATGCGCCGGGCAGGCCGCGCGGGGGCACGTGAAAAGGGCGGCGGGGCGCGCAGGCGCAGGCGGTGCCGCCGCAGGGTGCGCAGGGAGCGTTGGACGGGGCCGGGGGTCGGGTCGGGTTCGCTGGCGGGATGGACGAGGACGTGCTGACTACCCTGAAGATCCTCATCATCGGCGAGAGCGGCGTCGGCAAGTCCAGGTGAGGGGGTGCCCGTCTCCCCCGGCCTCTCCTGGCAGGACTTGAGGCACCGGTCAGGCCCGGCCTAGTCCCCCGCCGCGCCGGGTTGGACGGCCCCACCTCTGCCAAGGCGGCTCCCCGGCCTGGCCGCGGCCTTCCCTGAGCAGGGATAGGCCCCGCGGGGGGAGCTTCCTCGCCCCTGGTCGGCAACCCTCCTGCTGGCGAGGGGCTGCCCCTGCGCGGGGCTCCCTGCCTCTCCTGCAGTCCTCCCCCAGCCGCCGGCCCCAGGGCAGGGAGGGGGAGAGCTGGGGTCCGTCTGAGCCAGCTGGAAACCGAAACTGAGCATAGCTCTGGCCTAGGGGATCTGGGCCTCCCTGTGTCCTGTGAAGAAGGGTGGGCTTCTGCATTTCTATAGCGTTTTGGCGTTAAATCGGGTCCATAGTATGTAGACATAGAGTTATGACTGACCCAAAGCTGGGTGTAGGGGGGAAACAGGTGTATACAAGGCAGGCAGTGAAGTAGTTCTACCAGTGATTCATCTGCTGTCCAATTATATTATTGAGTATTTTGAGGTTGATTCCCCCTTTTTTGTGGCTTTTGTCTAAGCTACCATCTTTTTGTTTTTTAGTATCTTTGTTAAACTTTGCTTTTTGTTAGCACTGTAAATCTTAAGAAAAGATACGAAACATAAATGCCAGAGGGCATCTGGAAGTGTATCACACCAGTCATGTTAGATTTGATGCTTTTATGGTAGAAATTCTGCTTTTCTACCATGATCCTAAGTAACATATAAGTTGCTAATTAGAAAAAAAACCCCCAAACAACACAGCCTTATTTGTTAAAAATCTGTCAGGCAGTCTACTGAGTTAGCTACTGAAGTCATAATCCAGTAGGCCTCTGGTGACAGACATGATCTGAGTAAATTTCTTGTAGTTGAGGTCATCTCTTTTAAATGTGGCCACATGGAAGAATTTTTCCTGAGATTGATAGTGTGCATGATGTCTTGGTATACCTACTTATATGCTTATATACTTATATGCTTATTTCGTTGGCATTAGGAAGGTTGTTAAAGAGGCATTATGTAGAAAAAGTGAAATTGCTATGAAATAACATTATGGTGGTTCAGGTACAGGAACTTAATATTGAATTACTCCTGAATTTTTGTCACTTATTCTGTACCTTGACTCAGAAAGGTCAGATGTTCAACTTGTATTAGCATGGCATAGCAAGTGGTTGGAGTCCTGACTTTGAACCAAATGCTGTCTTAAAACTGCTTCCTGTGAATGTGATGATGTACTTCAAGAAAGTTATATCTGCATATGAAAGAAAGGTGGAAAAAGAAGAGATTTGCTGGACTTGGCCCTCAGTCTTGCAAACTTATGTTTTTATTCTTGTGGCATTATGAGGCTTCCATATTTTTTCTGTTCTGACTGGAAACACTTTTGGTTACAGCCAATAACAGCTGCTCTGAAATAGCATCCTGATACAACTGTCTAAATGTATCATTACAAGCCTGGGTGCTATCATTTTGTAAAAAATAATTTTATTTATTCTTTGGTAAATAACGATACCATTTAATTTGGAGTTGGTCTGTGCATACCTTAGGGGTTTTCACCCAGCATTACTGGAGTAAAAGGAATTTTAGTCACTTTTTTGTCAATGCAGTACTGTGTCCAAATGCTAAAAAGGACTTTGTTGCTAAATACATATACAAAAAGAGGAGAAAGGAAAAACAATGGGGGGAAGACCAAAATATAAATAGGGTTTTGTTTTGTTTCTCCAGCCTGGAAATGAATAGAAGCAGTCAGTCATGGCAAACAGCTGTTTGCCCCATGGTAATATACACTTGCCACAGATGCCTAATACTGGTGATTTTAAAACTGTGGCAAGTGTATATTACCACAGAAAAATCTATTTTGGGTACAAGTGGGGGTGGCACTGTGGGGACTTCTTTGAGAGACCCTACTACTATGGTGTGGTCTGATGGTAAAACTTGGCTATAGTTGTGCTTCTTTTGGTAGCAAACATATCCATCAGGCTAGGGGAAAACATGTGGAAGTCCTTTTATATACAAATAAGATACTCTTAAAACAACGGTGAGCTGTTTCTGCTCTTGAACTTCTCTATTTCTCCTGCGTGTATTCCTTAACTCTGCCTAGTTCAAGGAATTATTTCTGGGGTCAAAAGCTGGGTTGGAATTTTCTTCAAGTTTACAGAAATACTGTGTGAGGCAATATGAAACAAAACAAAAAGATCTTACTTTTGTACTGAATTTTGTGAGGAGCAATCTAGAATAAGAAGTAAAAGCAGGCCATGTGATTCATGTTCAGGCAACTGACTTGACACCTTGTGTGGTACTTTGTTTTCAGAGACAATAGATGAAAAGAAGAGGCCTGGGTTCCTCTAGCAGAGTGTGTCTACTGTTTTATTTTCATGGTCCCTTCTTTGCTTTTTGTAGGAGAGAAATTATGGAAAAATAGATATTTTTTTTATTTAGCTATGTAATCTTACCGTTACTTTCAGAGTTTGTAGTGTGTATTTCTGCAAGCTTCATGTATCCTCCAATAATAGTAAGTCTTACTTTTCTTTCCTCCCTATCAGCCTTCTGCTGAGGTTCACAGATGATACATTTGACCCGGAACTTGGAGCAACAATTGGTAAGTATGTGCTGATGCTACCTGAGAAAAATTTGTGCCAAATTCAGTACAAAATTGTTGTTTGTTCAGACTTGCCCGACCAGTAGTAAAGTTCAGACATGCTTCCATTTAAGAAAAGAATGAGGTGGACACATTCTTAACTTGAAGTGCTCTTTGGTGTAGAGCATTCATTGACTGTACTGGCCTGTAGTTGTTCCTTGTATTCAAAAATGTGTTTTTGGCTGGGAAAACAGATGTAAGTATCACACTTTACCACAAAAATGAAAGTCATAGGCAGTGAAAAGCTCTAATGAAACAACCTCCCGTTCACTGTTTGCCAGCATTTCAGGCTAAAATGGAAGTGTAAGAGCCACTGATTTATCTGTGCAGGATTGCTTATCAATTTGCTTGAATAGCAATATTGCTGGCAAGGACTTGTGTTCCATGTACTATGATACTTTGTAGCTATCTTAAGACTTAAGACCCTCTTTAGTATTGGATGTTACTTCTGACAGTATTAGAGCATACTGGGCTCTGTGAGTCTTCTGCTTTTTTTTGATAGAGATGAAATTATGATGTGGCTGCTTTTCTCTTATGTAGTAATCTGTTCCTTGGCAGCTACACTTCTAAGAAAAATGGAAGAGGCCCGGGAGTGTAGAGCTGCTGGAAAAAAAATGTGTCATTGCTATGTTAGGATGATAGCTACCAAAGGTGAAGTCAGTTGTCCTGGGGGACAGTAACCCAGAATGCAGGATATAGCATGTAGGTGGTCATTAAAGGGACCAAAGTGAAACTTCTGAATTTGTGATGCAGCTCTGTGCCAAACTGATAACTGAAGTAATGGAAAATAGAGAAGACTGTTCCAGACAATGCATTTCAATTTCTTTTTTACTTTCTCTGTAGGTGGAGCTCTGGCTAAGGATTTGCATAAAATTCTTAATCTTTGAGTTCAGCTGTTGGTAAACAAAGCCAGCTCTATCTGGTTAAGAAGTAAATAAACTGATCTGTTTTTCATTAGTGTTAGTAAGATACAGGAGTGTTGCTTTATGTAAAGCACTGAGCAGCTGAGTGGAGGAACCTAGCCTCTTTCTGTTGACTGCATTGCTTGTAAAAAGTAAACTTGTCCACATAGTCCTGCCTGAATTCCTGAGGGAGAAGAGTGTGGAAGGAGAAAAGAATAGAGCAGACCAGGTGGTGAAGGTCATAGAATCGTAGAATTTTCAGGGTTAGGAGGGACAAGATCATCCAGTTCCAACCCCCCTGCCATGGGCAGGGACACCTCCCATGAGACCAGGTTGCTCAGAGCCCTGTCCAGCCTGGCCTTAAAAATTTTTGCAGAGATGGGGCTTCCACCACCTCTCTGTGCAACCTGTTCCAGTGTCTCACCACCCTCATGGTGAAGAACTTCTTCCTAACTTCCAATCTAAATCTGCCCTCCTCTAGTTGGAATCCTTTACCCCCTAATCCTGTCACTACCTGACATCCTGAAAAGTCCCTCACCAGCTTTCTTGTAGCCCCCTTCAGATACTGAAGGCTACAATAAGGTCTCCTCAGAGTCTTCTCCCCTCCAGACTGAACAACCCCAACTCTCTCAGTCTGTCCTCATAGCAGAGGTGCTCCAGCCCTCTGATCATCCTCATGGCCCTTCTCTGGACACACTCCAGCAATTATGACATTCTTCTGTTCTGATCTATATAGTTTTGGCACTGTATGTACTTAATTATACTTTCCTATATACTTTCCTATACTTTCCATGGTATGTCAACCATGTGGGTGAGAAGTTGATGCAGAATAGCTACTTTAACTTGCATGACATTCTGGATACCAATAAAATAGCTCAAACTCAGTATGTGCTGGATTTTTATTTTTTTTTTATTCTGCTGTTTGTACATAATATTCTTTACCAGTGTTGAAAACTGACATCAGTGCACTGTTTGAGAAACTAGAGAATTATTTCCTGAAGTAATTCTTCCTCTTTTGGTTTTGTCAGCTAATTACTGGATGGTTTTGTCAGAATACACAATAGTGTGTGTAGTAGCTAATTACTGGATGTTGGTTAGCAGCAAATCAGAGTTTTGTACTAGAATGAAGGTGATTATTTTTCAGCTAAGGGAAGTTTCCAGACACTGAGCAAATGTTGTCCTAGATTGCCCTAGCTGTTTGTCCTCTCTAGCTGATCTTGTAGTAGTAGTTTTGTGCAATAAAGCTACTATGACCCCAACTGTGGAAGTCCTATAGCACTGTGTGTGGAGTAAATTATGTGGGAGATCTTTCCTTTTTTATTGTTGTTCTTATTTGTTTTCTTTTGTTCTTTCTTTTTTAAAACAAAACAACCTACTCAGCTTCTAGGTTCCCATTTTTCTGGTTAACATTTTGCTAAGAAGCAACATGTCAACTTTAAATTCAGGGCAGGATTTGTTGGTCACATAGCTAGAGTACTTGGAGTGAGTTCTCTAAGTAACTCACTTGGAGTTACTGCTTTCTGCTGCATGAAGAGAGACCCTAGGTGCCAAATTCAGATAGTGAAAAGATGCTGAAGTGCCAAAACATTGTGAATTTTGACCTGCTTTTCTTTTTGTGCTGGCCAAACACTATTTCATTTTGAATTTGCGGATGGAAGAGGTTTTTAAATAATTTGAAGGTTTTCCTGTTGAGATTGTAGAGTATAACATTTTTCCAAAATTAGTAGTTTGATTATGTATAGTGTCATCTACTTACTGAGTGTTGAACTGATGAAAGTAACTTTTTATTTGGATTAGAAAGTGGAGAGAGAACATGCCTTCTGTTTAAAAAAGCCAAAATGACAAAAACAAGTGCACACAGACCCACAGCCCTGGAGAAAGCCTTGGCTGCAGTATAACTGGTCCCTTGCAATGACCTGTTGACATGTACCTTTCCTTATCTTTGTGGCTTGCACAAGCCGACTGGCTGGCATTTAAATGAAACCTTAAACTGCTGTTTTGTAAGGATGTTTTTAATTTTGTAAAAGTCCTGAGGTATTCTCAAAAGAATAGGCTGCATTGGGCAAATTCTGCAACTTCTGTAGTTTTTATTTGAGTTAGCTGTGTTTTATTCAGTCTAGCAGATCATCTGTCTTCCTTGTATTCTTTTGAGGCTGACTTGTTCACTGGGCTTCATCAGCAGGAATCAGACTATATATACTCCAGTGTTTTATGTTTTCCTTGCTGCTGGTCCTTGTCTTTACTTGCTTGTTCTTGATACAAGAGATTCTAGGGAAGTATTGTGTGCTGTCCTTATTTCTTAAGTAATGCATCACATGGATCTGATGTGTCTCAACTTTTTAGCCTTCCTTGTACTTGGAGTCCTCCAACTCTTAAGCTGTCCAAGTTGTAATTTACCTACAACAGAAATGATACATTGAAGCTGATTTAGCACTAGCTGTAAATACAGCATGGCATACTGACCTAAATGGGAGGGCAGCATGAAGGTGACAGAGTTATTCCTTGCAAACTGTAAGTGCACAGTATGTTAGTGTATTGCTGAGGTGGTAGGTATCAATGCTCCGGAGTACAGTCTAGTTTTGGAGTATTGTCTTGTTTCTGACTGCCTTCCAGGGCATCGTAGAAAGCACTGTCAGGTTGCTCTTGTCAGGGATAGAAACCTCATTTGCAATCTTAGAATTGACACCTGTCAAACATGTCTGTATTTCACTGAATTATTTAGGGAACATAAGTATCCTGCTTGTTCAATTTAACAAGATTTTCTTGAGTCCTATATTTTTTTCTACTTGTCCTCTTTTTTGGCAGATCAATAACTAACAATCTACTTACTGTAAAAATTTGTCAACTGGCTTTTTTATGTGTTTTTTATGTGTTTAGTAAACCCTTGGTTTACTAGGATTACATTTGCCATGTCTTGATGACTTCAAATAATATGTTTTGGTGTGCTATTGTTTCATATTTTTGCTTTTTAGAAGTAAGTCTAACACATAGGATTTATTTGCTGTTTTAGTTTCTTAACTTATTTGCATTGTCCATACAGAATGTAAAGCATTATCTTTTAAGCAAGGCTAACCCAAAGGTGTATATACACTTTCCATTAAATGAAAATTGCAGAGCTGTAGGCAAAAGATACGGTATGTGTTCACTGACAGAAGTATACTGTGTCTTCAAAATAGACCTAATACACTTGTCGTAAGGAAAAGAGGTTTTCCTTCTTGAAACTCCTGTAACATACTTTGTTATGCTAAATATTTGATAGACTTGTATCTACAGTTGTGAGTTTGGTGTCAGATGAATAGGTAACTTGTAATATCTACAGTTACAGGTTTTGATGTAATGGGTGAAAGAATGTGCTGTGAGCTGTTGAATATCCTGGCTGAGGAATGGGGATTTTTACAGTTTAGGGAAATAAATATGCAATTACAGTGGAAGAAGAGATTCTGTCTAAACATTACTGCTGAGTGCTGAAAGTTGGCAGTACAGGATGTTCTTTAGGATCAGTTTGACTCAACTTGCTAGCATAGCAGTCTTCCGTGAATGAGGTAAAGTTCTAAGAACTGGTGTATAAAATAAAGTTAATAGTAACTATTCTTTTTTGTGAAGAAAACTCTAGAAGAGTATACCATCCTTGCATGTGGTGTGGAGCAATATATTACTATTAAATTAGGGACTAAGAGTTTTAGTTCCTGAAAAAATGGCATCCTATTCAGTTACTGCAAAAGTTAAGGTACTTTGGCACAATTTTGCTTGGAATAAAGGGTATGGGCTTCTTCAAGTGCACAGTGCAGTCTGAAAGTCACTTGACACTTCAGGGAGTATAGTGAGCTGAGGCCATGAAAGAGTAGAATAAACTTCATGTAATTTTTATTTTTTTAAAAAAATAAAGTTCTTTTAAACCGTAGTTGTAGTGAAGCTGTAGATCTGCTTTCAATGAACAATTTCTTAAGCATCCTATATACCCCTCTGACTTTTTAAGTTGAACACGTTTTGGCAGCTGTTGGTACTTGTTTGTAATCTGCATGGCCTTGGGAATGTACCTGCAGCACACTTATCTGGAAGCCCTATTAAAACATTGTGTTAGTCTAGTTAAAATTTTATTTTTGTAGCAATTTTACTACTATTTTAAATCAAAGTATAAAATGTTTGCTGTTACACCTGGAAATTGTTCATATAAAGGAAGTGACAGACTGGCTACTACGTTTCAGTGCTGCTGCTTGGTGGGAAGCAAGAGTCACAGAACAGTTTAAACATCCTTCCAGTTACTTGCTCTTGGTAACCTAAGGAGTAAGTTACAGAAAAATGTATCATAACTGTGCCCAGTCTCTCAGATCAATGTGTGTTGCTAGAACCCTTGGATTTCCACAGTCATTAACGTCTTGTCCTTGGATTGAGTTTTGTGCAGCTTTTTCTTGGGCCAGTGACAGACTGCTAGTTCCAGTGTGTTTAAAACAAAGTAGGGAAGAACCTGCAGATGCTGAGGTAGATGAGTGTTATCAATGGCAGAGCTGTTACCATGTTGTGGTTTGTTGTGGGTTTTTTTTTTTTTTTTTTTTCTTAGTCCCTCCAGTACTGGCGGGTTCCTGATGTTGTTGAAATCTTTGATCTCTGTGTTCAAATTATCCAAAGAGTGTTTGATATGCTTGTTAGACAAATTACTGTCAACTAACATTGTTTCTCACAGCACAGTGATCATATAGCAGGTGAGTCTCTATCAGTTTACCTCTGTGTAATTACCGTGATGGTCACAGTGTTTGAGAGGGCAAACAGAGCAAATAGCTACCAGAATGCAGCTTCCTTTATTTTCAAAGTATGTTTTTCAAGACCACAAACATACTCAAGGAAAGTACATATATGCGTAATAAATAGAAAGTTAATCTGTTCGAATTACAAACTTGAATATTTGTCTTGGAATATGTGGTTTAATACAGGAAGTGTGGTATCTGCCTTGCTTGCATAAAGTGTTTTCAGTCAATGGCTTCAAAGGTCCTCTAGGCTTTTGCAAAAGCCTTTCAGAAACAAAAGCTTCAGTTTTGCGTAAGGTTCATAAGTAGGTAATGAAACTTATTCTTCCTGCTTCTCACAACTTGTTTTCTGAATTTGATTTTCTCTGTTTACTTTAATTGCTCTTTAACAAATAGCTGTAATATGTTTGAACAACTAAAATGTTTTTCTTCCTCGAGGTGTGGACTTCAAGGTGAAAACTATCTCAGTTGATGGAAACAAAGCTAAATTGGCAATATGGGTAAGCCTCTAAGTTCTTAACATTTACTTTGATTTAGGAATAGTGATGGCTTCTATAATGTACAGTTTGTATAGAATCTTCTGCTTAATATGGAGGTGATTTGGAGCAATGGGAAGTTATTACTGATCCATTCAGAAAGTGGGGTGAACTGTGGGGCAGCTGGTTAATGGGGAAATTCTGTTGCCTGTGAGCTGCTTCTGCAGCACTCATTTTGGGTCTGGTAGGATTGGGGATAGAGAAAAGGTGGAATAAAATGATGCTAATTCAGTCAGACTTTAAAACTGGTCATTTTTAGTTTGTTTTAAATGCATAATTAATTGTTAGCTTCTAAAGAATCAGCCCTCACTGAGACTCCCCCGTATACATCATTCTTGTCGGTACTTAAGAGGTTTTAAAAGGGTGCATTTAACCTATGTGTTCTAGGCAAAATTTAGTAGTATATCAACCAGTTAAGAATTGGTCTTGCTTGCCCAATTTATGATAAAATGTTACCTCTCAAAACTATTTTTAGCCTACAAACTTAGTAGCCCTGATCTGAAGACTTTCAGAGGCTTGAGGTCAGTGTTACTTGCAGCATATGCATCTGGAAGAGGGTGAGGCAGAGGCAGTGTTTATAATCTTAATCTTCGAGTGTTCAACATCTACTCTGATTAAAAGTAAAACTTCCAAATTCATGGCAAGTAAAAAAAAGTATTTTTTTTTTCTTTAAGCATACTTCGTTCGACAAACCACTCTCCATACTTAATGTGTCTTGAAGCACCTTTTGAATATACAAACCTAATTGTGACCTCTTGTAGCAAGCAAGAATGAAACCTTGTTTCTCATATGTGCAAAATGTGTCTTACTTCCTTGGGTAGTAGTAGTAGAACATAAAATACAGAATTGCAACAGTTCTGTGGCTTGAAGGCCTTTTCATACCTTGACTAACAGGACACGTGTCTTATTGTGGCAGTAGTAATAATCTCTAAAATAAATTGGTTTGACAAGGAAAATAACTGTTGTGGCTTGACAGACAAATAAGACATGAGGGAAAAACAGACTAATGGCAATGATGAATGATCATGGAATAGAAAATATTACATAGGACTATCTTAGGGTTTATCTTTGATATTGTTAAATGTGAGGAAATAATTCTGAGGCAGAATGGAAAATGCAAACTTGTAGGGGTGTACCATGACACAAAACCAGGTTGGGATGTGTTGGGTTGTCTGAGTGGCTTGTAGAATGTTGGAAGTACATTTTGGTTATGCAGATTATTTGGGAGTGACCCATTTTGAATCCACAGTGTTTCATGTGCTACTTCTAGCCTGAGGCAACTAGGATGAAGTTATTTAAATCTTCCATGCATGAGGTCTGTAGTAAGTGTACTCTAGAACTTAATTTCTGATAATAAAACAGCATTGTAGTATTGGATTTTTTTTTCAGAGCTGCTGATGCTTTAAATTTGAAGATGTAAATTCAACTTTTCTTAAAAACAGAAAAAACTGACTTATTTATGCTTCTGCTCTGCCATAGCATGATAAATGCATTTTCTGTGGCACTGAATCATTTAATTGTACCAAGGTGATTAAAGTGAGGGAACTAGTTTTGTTGCATTGTTTGTGATGCTTCTTACAAAATCTTAGTAATGTAGCTGTGCTGCTTTCTTGCTGGCTGTAGCTGTACTAGCTGCAGAACAAATGTTCTCAAAGAAATGGCTTACTGCTAAATAAATAAATTTATTTACTACACCTAACAGTTCAAAGTTGTTTTCTAGGACAAACTATATAAAGTTGCTGATGTGCAGGGAAAAACAGGGAAGGTTATGAACTCAGCTTATCTGGTAGATGTGTATACTTTGAATGTTACTTTATATGTTCATTAGAAGCAGAACAACTGAGAGTTAAACTAGATTATGCTCAAATTGTAAATAATGGAACTTTCTGAATGGCTTTTCAGGATACTGCAGGTCAGGAGCGGTTCAGAACGTTAACACCCAGTTACTACAGAGGTGCACAAGGTGTTATCCTAGGTAAGTATAGCTTGCATACTATTTTGAATCAGTTTGTGGTTTTATCACAGTAAGAGTTATGCAAACCCATGTAACCTTTTCATAAAATCCATTTTCTATTAACAGTTATTATATCTGTATTGAACAACTCACACATGAAAAGATCTTTAATTTGATGTTTGACCCTTTCTTGTGCACTTTGCCTGAGATTAAAAGCTACTGCCATTTGAAGGGGAAGCTTGGAGCTGTCCCTGTGCTGCCAGGAGTTTTTTATTTTTTACTTTTGTTTTTTGCTTTTGCTTACTAAGACCATAAGCAAAAAAAAAAAAAAGTTTTTTCTCTTCTTCTCAGTGTCTTCTTTCTGTATCTGGGAGGTTTTTTTTGTGTGGTTGTTGTTTTGTTTTTGTATTTGTTTTTTTTTTTCCTTTCCTATTTCTTTTTCCTAATGAAAGTAGTATAAACAGTGTGGAGTCTGCCTGGGATTTTTTGCTGTTCATGTCTTCATAGTGATGGGGTGTCACATCAGAATGCTTAGAAAAGACTGTCTGAGAACTTAAAGTATCAATCTGTGTGGAAGAATCCCAGGCCAAAGCCCATAACAACAGCTTCACAGTGAAGTCTTTTAAGTTTCTTGTTGCTGAGAAAAGACTGTCAGTAAGGGTAGGAAAGCAAGTTTAAATTTCTTTGAAGTTGCATCTGACTTGAATGATTCTTGGTAATTTATTGTATCCAGTTAAATTATTTAACTTGAAATAACCTTTGTCATGAGACTTCCTGGTAGGTTTTGTTTTGTGTGCACTGTTGCCCAAGTCTGAGTTGCATAACCTTCCTGATAGAGGAAGATGCTGTCAGGGCATGTCTTGTCAAGTTACTTAGTTGCTAATGCTGAACCTGCCACTTATTGTTATTGAAAGCTGTAGAAATAAGCAAGTGCTGTTTGGAAGTTAGAAAGTTCTGCTGTTCAGATTTGCTCTCTAATTTTATTGAATAATTTTCTCTTGGCTGTTTCTTTGTTAAGTAACTTCCTAAAAATAAGGTTATTAGTGCATGCCAAGCTATAGATTTGATTGAGAGCAACTGTGTATGCCTGCCTGGAAATGGGATGTGAGAATGAAGGAAGGAATATTTTCAGAGCTTGAAATGGCAGCTATTGGTTACTAGGTAGTAGATTTCAAGTTCAACAAGGTCTGCTTTTTGTCTGCCCCTTCTGCTGCTAACATGGCTTATTACTTATGTCCCACACAAATCCTAAGTACTTTGAAACACTAAAATGCAGAAAATTCACTATTTAACTAGTGTTTTTGAGTATTTGGTGATCAGTTCTCTCCTTTAGCTAAACCAGTAGCCTAACAGCAGTGTTACACAAGCCTTAATTATCACTAACTCAATGCAGACAGTAATGCCATGATCTTTGCATATCATTTGTGTGGTGATGCTGAATAGTTGTGTTACATTAGAGATCTGCAAGTGTAGAATCTTTAGAGAGTGACAGTCTCTACCCTGGAAGGTGGGAAAGTTGTTCTGGAAACAGTAGACTGTATCTTAGAGTTGCTCTGCATGAATATCATTGGTGATTTGAGCTGAAGGATATTTAACTTTTTTTCCAATTATTGTCTTCTGTAGTAATTAATTTTGGATTCTTGGTAGTCCTTCAGTCTTATAATTGAAAAAGCCATAGTTCTTGCTCCTTTTGGAATGTAAGATGTATTTTTTCAACAAATACTGTGGAAGTAATATTGCTAATGTCTTTCAGTTTATGATGTCACAAGAAGAGATACTTTTGCCAAGCTGGATAACTGGTTAAATGAACTGGAAACGTACTGCACAAGGAATGACATAGTGAAAATGCTAGTTGGAAACAAGACTGATAAGGTAAAATTAATTCAACTGCAGTAAGTAATCTGTTGGTGTGTTATTGTTAATAATGGATATTAATGTTGTATCTTATTACAGGAAAACCGTGAAGTTGACAGAAATGAAGGTCTCAAATTTGCAAGGAAGCATTCCATGCTGTTCATAGGTATGTTACAGGTGTTGGCAGAGACCTTGCTTCATTTCTGTCACATAATGGGAAGTACTGCTTCTGTAGCTCTGACACTCTTCATATGTACAATCCAATTATGCGTCTCAGCTGCAGCAGTTAAAAAGATACTAGGTATTCCCATCTTTTTAAAAATTGTCCTTGAATATGTGCAGGTATCTAATCTTAACTGTGGACGAGTATACTGAAGTGTCCAAGAATTAAGGGTGGGATGCAGACTCTACTGTAGTCTGACAAAACTTGTTTTAAGTTTGAGGTTTTGTCTTATCTCTTTTCCAAGCCTACTTGCTAAATTAATGAGAGAAGCAGTATGAAAGAGAGAAAACTGGTGCTAGTGGCCAGTTTTCAGCATAGCAAAAGAAATCTGTATTGGAACAGGGATGTAAAAATAGGTAGGAGTATAGCTTATAAATGGTGGGTAGGATTGCATAATGACATAATTATGACTGGAGCAAATATCTTGGTCTCATCCTGCTGCAAGATGAGGCTTGTAGACAAAGCCTTGTGGTGATAAAGCGGGTGCTGAAGTGATTATGCAATGGTTTGTATGCTTAATTTGAGGATCAGCAGTCATTGCTTTATAGGATGACTTCAGTAGCAAAGCAGTTTACTGATGTTTCTGGTACATTAGACTTGTGTTCCCATCTCTGACTAATGACATTTCTTTGTCTAGTACTTTAAATTTTTTTTGGCTCCAGTGTCAGAAGTTAAGAGTTAAGGCACAGTCTGTTAAGAGCATGGAAGATGAAGAGAAGCATGAAAATTAAACCTTTGTGATACATATGCTAACTTTTTGAATGGCTGTGTAGAACAGGGCAAGCTGTAGTGAAGTGGACCATTTCAGATGGTATCTATTCCTCTCACACCCTGTGAGCAAACTTCTTGGTCTTAGCCAAAGCAAGGCTCTTGAGTGAAATTAGCTATAATTCTGCTTGCTGCAGGAGAAATGAGATCCCTTAGTGCTTTTTATTGTATTAGATCTATCATGGAGGCTGACCCAAAATCCTAGTCTGGATCCTTGTTTTGTGTTTTACCTTGTTTTGTGTTTTATGGTGGTATTGCAGCTCTGAGTAATGTACAGAAGCACAACCAGGTTTATCAGACATCTTTAAGTCAGGAGAACACTTTGTATAGTAAAATAAAGCTAAGATGTAGCTGTCTAGATATATTCTAGTACCATTCAACTTGGAAGCTCTTCTGTTAAGATTCTTTTGAGGTGCTGCTTTATGTTGTGACAAAAACTTATACCCGCTAATTACTGCTGTGTAATTACAGAATGTATTATGGAATTTGTAAGTTTGGGTTGTAGTTGAGACTGAACTGAAAGAGAAATACTAAAGTTACTGCAAGCTGTGCTAATGCTTGATTTCTTGTGTCCCTTCTCCAGAGGCGAGTGCAAAAACATGTGATGGTGTACAGTGTGCCTTTGAAGAACTTGTTGAAAAAATCATTCAGACTCCTGGACTGTGGGAGAGTGAGAGCCAAAACAGAGGCGTCAAGTTATCAAGCAAGGAAGAAGGATATGGAGGAGGAGGAGCTTGTGGTGGATATTGTTCTATGTTATAAACTTTGGGAAGCTTATTCTTTAAATATTTAAACAGCTAGTGACATTTTTCTGTACATAAATTCATTAAATGCTATTTTTAGGGACCTTGCAGTTTGCACATATTTGTTTTGTATCATGGCAGTGAACACCTGTAGGAAAAATGTTCTGCAGCTTTCCCACTTTGAAAATGTTATGGTAAGCATGCCCAGTTTGCAATCTTCAGGTTTTTATAAGTAGCATAAATAATGTGCAAGAATGAACACACTAAAAAAGTTTGACTGTATACATTCATCCTGTAACTATTCAAAACAAATCCATCTAACAAACACATTACTGCATTGTCTGCTCTGTCTTATTTTAAAATACTCTTGAAGTTATAGGACTATATAGTTTGCACAGATCTTGAAAACCATGTGAGCTATAAATGTTACATTTCATTTCTTCTATTAAATGCTTTTTTATGGCATTAAAAACAGCAAGATTATACACTACTTGGACAAATCTGCTAAGTTTTTCACTTTCAGCAGAGCTGTCTGAAATACAAATTGGCACAGGCCATAGTTGGTATCAGCACTTTCTTATAGAGATGCTTTGAAAGCTTCCTTTGCAAAGCTGGGGGACGCCTTTTCTTTTTAATTGTCACTTCAGTTGATGGCTTAACTGGAGTTTTAATCCTGTTATATTTATATACTAAATTTGTGGTACTCCTGTACTCTTTAAGTTTTTATGATGCAGCCTGCTCTAGACTTGCTGTAGACAGTTTTCATTTTTGGCAAGGGGTCTGAATGACATGTCTATTCTTTCATTGTCAGTCAATTTGCCACACTTCAGTACAGATGCCTGGTTTTCCTAAATGTTTGTAATATAACTAGCTCAAACTGTAGCTCACTGTGGCTGTGAAAATCTCTATCATGTCTGGTTTTGCGGCTACTTGTTCAGAAATAAAACTTCCTGTCACAGACACTAAATGGGAAGCTATAGGGCTTCTTGATCTCTGTATGGAAAAATACTATTGCAATGAGTATTCACTTGAATTCAATGTATCAAAGCCAATGGTTTGTTTCAGAAGACTTGTATAGACTAATAAATTTTTTCCACAGTATTCAACTTTTCTAACCTCTTCCTATTGTAGAGTTGTGTATTTTCTAGCATATACAGTTTAAATAAGGTCACTTCTTAAAGACATGATTTCTGAAGGAGAAGACAAGGGTGCTATGTTGTGGGTTTATTTTTTAAGAAATCACAAATGTAGTGCAATCAGTAACTGAACTATCAGGCATTTTTTTTTTGTAAAAATAGTGATGACAGTACATTTTGTGTAAATGTCAACATACATGATCTGTAATTTGCAGCAGGTCTTGTCTCCTTCTGTTTAAATACATTTTATTCTTCCCACAGAAACTTTGTTTTCTATTCTGTTTTACACTTTCTAGAAAACAATACCAAAATTTGGTAACTTAACCATGCTAATTTTAATCAAATATTGTATCTATACTGTTGTTAATGTAGTAGGATAACTTAATTTTGTAAATGTAATTAATGTTAAATACACATACATATTGTATTAAAATGTTAGATTTGTATTACTGTTTCATGCAGAGTATATGGGCTGAGCAAATCTTGTTTGCTAGTGTTGAGGTGAAAAGATTTTTATGGCTTTGGTAAGCTAGCAGTAGAAGAAACTTGTTAGGACCACTAAGACTCTGAATCAAATAATTATTTTAGTATTATTTCAGTAATATGGGGCAAGTATTGTAATGCTGCTTGTAATTTATTTCCATACCTGTTTTCCCACTAGTCTGGGTGAATCCCTGTGTTGAGAAGAAGCTTGCTTTTCAGTTTCTCACAAAAGGTCCTTTTGTCACAGGACCTGAATTCATCTTTTATTCTGCCTTTGCCAGATCTGACAGCTCATGTCAAAGGGGTGAACTGCAGGGTACTCTGAATAGTGGGTATTGTTCTGCAAAAGAATCTAGTCACTTGCTCTTTCCCTGCAAAAGTTTTCTGAGGAGAGAGCAGTATTCTGAAAGAGCATATTTGGTGACACTGAGAGTAGTTAGACAACTTTTAAAATTATTTTTATTAAAAGCAGGTGTTTTCTAATTGACTTGCAACTAACTCTTCTGTCTTCCCCTTTTAAACACATTTGGTTATGTCCACAGAGAAATGGGTTATGCTAGAGTCTCACCACCTAGAGTCTTAGCACCTTTCCTCATTGCTTTGTTAAAAAGGTTTGTACTGGAGGGGTGCATTCCTGTGCTTCCTTTGAGCTTTGACAGTAATGTTTGGATTAAGAATGTGCTGGTTTTCAAGAGTGCAGGTATTGTTCACACAGGCATTTCTATAACTTACCATTTTGGGTCAAAGTTTGTAGGAGAGGAAGACTTAAAAAATTAGCAGATTTAGTTGGAAGAGACAAGTGTTAAGGCACAGAGATCCTTTTTCAGGTCTGTGAAATGGCTGCAGTAATGCTATTATCGCAGCATATTGCTGTTTCTTGGTATGAGCCAGAAGATAAAACAATACCCTTTTGTGTCAGGTCTGAATGCCTGTGCCTCTTTCTACGTATGTAGCAATTCAGGTAGGAGGGTGGTGAGTAAGGGTGTGAAAGCCATCGGTAACGTGGCACAAACATGGGCCTGGTTCATGTACTGGTGGCAGTCTGGCTGAAGAAATGCAGCGCTTTATGGTTGAACAACCCCTCCAGGAGGCAGGCTGCATCCCCAGTCCACTTTGGTTTGATGCTTCAGGCAGCATATTTGGGAACAGACCAGTGTGGGCTGTGAGGTTTGACTGTCTGAACTTACTCCAGGGGCAGCAGCATTTTCCTACTGAGCTATTTCTTTCTCCTAGGATTGTACACTAGCTGGCAAATGGAAAGGAGGTAATTTCTGTTTTGCAGGCAAAGGTGATGAAATATAATGGGCTGTCTGACAGATTTCTGTGGACAGAGCCAGCAGGTGAGTTTAACCCTGCAAATACACTGCCTGCTTCTCTACTTCTTTTAAACACTAAGAAAAAGTCATCTTTTGGTCTTGTAATTTCCTTTTGCATAGAGAAAGGAGAGGCAAACTGTGTGAGACTGGAGCAATTAAGCAAAAGTGCAATGGAGTTTCCTAAGTTGCAGATAGACAGAAGTGGTACTCAAAGGCCTGCAGTTAGATCCTCCTTTTCTCTTACACTCCTCAAAATATGAGTAGAAATCTGAGCTTAGTGAAAATCATTTGCTAGGTGTTTCACAGCAGTAGTCAAATCACTAAAGCATTGAAATGCATTTGCCATGTCCTCCAGAGAAGTCAAAATGATTTGAAAGTATAGAGATTGAATGCATCCTTTTTTTGAAGGCTTAATCTGAGAAAATAGAGCAGGATAGGATGCTAGTCTTACCTCTATCCTAAGAAAGGATCAAGGTCACTCAAACCATTTATGAATCTAAAATATTCTTAAAGAAACCCAGCAATGGAGACCTTATGGCTTCCAAGGACAACCTATCCCACTGTTTTTTGAATCTTTATCATGGAATGCTTGCCTTTTTGTTTTATCATTATTTCCTTTGTTGTAATGAGTATGTTCCCTTACCTGGGGCTTCCACCAAAATCTCTATTTGCCAGGTGATGTCTATGTTCCTAGTGGAACTAAGCTGAAGATTGTTTCATTTATGCCATAAAAAGTAAAGAATCTGTTGCTTTTCCTGCTGGACAGGGAAGCTGCTCGTTGTGAAGTGATGCCTTTTAAATTATTTTTCTTTTTGGGTAATACAGTGCAGAACCAGTAACGTAATCTGTCTCTGAGCCTGTATCTCTTTCTGTATTGCATCAGTGTTTGTAGAAATGAACCAGATCAACAAGCTTAAATCTATCAATAGGCATAGTTCTTGGAGTGGCTCTGAGGAAAGCAGCTCAACTTCTCTGTGTCTCTATGTTATATACAGGAAAACACCTCTAAGGCTTTTTTTTGCCCACCAAAACCTGTTTTTGTTCTTTTTTTTGTCCAATGACCCTGTGGCAGTCTGTGTATTTCAGAATGTCTGCTTGTAGTTTTGTTTCCTAGATGAGTCCCAAAATGCTGAGGAATTTTTAGTAGCTACTCTTGTGCTGAGGCAAATCCTTGGGAATGATCAGCCCCAGTTGTGTCCTGCTGCAGTGTGGCAGGAGTCAAGTTGATGGATGTGGAAATGCATAAGAACACGTTAAGGGAAAACATGCTGAAGAGCAAGCCCCTAATTTTTCTGACAGATGTTGCTTAACCATTTTTTCTGTCTCTAAGTAAATCATATAATTGAGAATTTTTTCAGTTATTTAAATTCAAGTTTTCTAATTTGCCCTTTGCTTCTGCGTCTGTCTTGACCCAGACCTGCACCTGATGGCTTCGTGTGCTTTCCTGTTGTGTTTAGCCCTGGCAGTGCTTGGTGGCTGAAATCTTTTAGAGGGGCTGCTATTAATGTGTTAGTGACCACATGTAAGTGATTAACACTAGTGTGGTTTCCTTATACTTAGTGGAAAGTTCTAGGTCTCATGTGAAGTAAGTAAATAAATGATACTGGAAATACTTTAGAGATGTTCAATCTTACAGGCATAGCTGCAATGAGAAGGGAAGTAATTACATGGTGCTGAGACAGCAATATATTTTAATGGCAGCTTATCCTAAAGACCATAGTATTTTGTAATTACTTGCAACCTTTCACTGTCTGTATTGCAGGAAGGATTACTTTGATATATCTAATAGCAAAACTCTTATTAAATAAAGCAGTTGCTATCTGTTAGCAAGGCATTGTATACCTTCTGAACATTTTGCTGCTCAAATCACACTCTAGAAATGTGCATGGTGTTGAAGGAGTGTGCTGTTTCTCTCCCAGAGAAGAACACTGTTGGAGGCATCAGTGACAGCAGAGGGTTTGGAAAAGAAGTGCTCTACAGCTTGACCTACACTTAAAGTTCAGACGAAGTCTTCTCCACCTATCTGTACAAATAAGCTGGACCTATTTATCCCGCTTGATTCCCCAGATATTTTTACAGTATACCTTGTATGGAGAATTGAGGGAGCACATGGGAAGGAAAGGAAAAAGCAGATCTGTGAGTGTTAGAGAGAAGCTGTTCCTTTCTGCCTTCCCCAGCTCCAAACTGCTTGCAAGACAGATTGACATAAATACCCTTCTTTAGGACTACCACTGCACAAGTGCAGGTGTGCATTGTATGAAAAATGATACCTAATCACATGTAAAATAACTTCAAGGTGTGTGAGTCTGTGTGTGTTCTCATGCTCTGTATCCTCTGCCTCTCTTTCAGAATCTTCAGTAGGCTTTGCAAGGGTTAGAGGTGTTTGCCACCAAGCAGAACTCTTTCTTCCAGAGCTTTTGTCTTTAAAATCACCTATTGAAAAATTCCCCTTTTGCCTGTGCACAAATGATTTTTATAAAGTGGTGCCAAATCTCCTAATCCTCTTTTTGGTGCAATTTACTTTTATCCCCAAATCCATCTCTCCAAATTTGCCAAAGAAAACACTAGGCACTATAGAAAGGCCATTTTAAATGAAGCTGTTCAGAGCAGGCTGTTAGGAAAGTAAAAAAAAGAAAAGACAGAAGGCAATGTGTTTTTCATATCTTCTTATATATATGTTTCAAAAAATAATCTTATGCTGTGATTAGAGACTAAGGGCGCCCTTGAAACCAGTTTCTTTTTCTTACTGAAATTTTATATCTCTGTTAATAGGAGGCCATGAAAGCGATGGAATTTTTATTTAAAGACCAAGGTGAAGGTAATAATAAGATATTTTCAAGCATAACTAAGAAGTACTGCTAAACAAGACTTTCTAAGGTGATATAAGAGAAAGAGGATAGCATCTTTGGCACCTGCAGCTATCCACTGCCATAGTGTGTGAGCACTCAGTTGCTGTCCCTTTGCAATGCTTTGCAGTAGGCTGGCTGAGTCCCTGCAACATGGGTCTGGATTTCCATAGTCACATCTAGGTGGCAAACTCCCTCTGAGTATTTGGGCATAAATTATTTGTGTAAAATCATAGAATGGTTTGGGTTGGAAGGGACCTTGAAGACCACCTAGTTCCAACCCCTCAGCATGGACAGGGACACCAGACCAGGTTGCTCAGAGCCCCATCCAACCTGGTCTTGAACACTTCCAGGGAGGGGGCATCCACAGCTTCTCTAGGTAACCTGTTCTAGAGTCTTGACACCCTCAAGTGAAGAATTTCTTCCTACTATCTAATCTAAATCTACTTCAGTTTGAAACTGTTCCATTTCACCACTACATGTCTTTCTATAAAGTCCCTCCCTAGCTTTCCTGTACAGTCTCTTCAGGTATTGGAAGGCCACTCTAAGGTCTTCCTGAAACCTTCTCCAGGCAGAACAACACCAAATCTGTCTTTTTTGTAGGAGAGATGCTCCAGCTCTCTGACTGTGTTTGTGGCCCAACTCTGGACTCACTCCAACAGGTCCATGTCCTTCCCATTTCAGGGCACAGTACTCTAGGTGAGGTCTCACAAGAGCAGTGTAAAGAGGGAGAATTGCCTTCCTTAACCTCCTGGCCACACTTCTTTTGTTGGAGCCTAGGATACAGGTGGCTTTCTGGGCTGCAATCACACATTGCTGGCTCATGTTGAGCATCTCATCACCAAACACCTCCAAGTCCTTCTCCTCAGGGATGGTCTCAACCCATTCTCCATCCAACCTGTAATTGCCCTGGCCCACATGTAAGACCTTGCACTTTTTGTTGAACTTCATGATGTTGGAATGGGCCCACCTATCCAGGTCTCTCTGGATGGCATCCCATCCCTCCAGAATGTCAGCCACACCACTTATTTTTGTCAGTGAACTTGCTGATGGTACATTCAGTTCCACTGTTCATGTCACCAACAAAATTCCCCATGGAGACAGAAACTTGCAGCTTGAACTAGCATGCTTGAGTTTTCATCCGATGTCCTTGACCACAACCAGTTATTTTCTCCCTAATTCAGTAGTGCTAACTTCCCTATAATAACTCAGTGATGCTCTAGATAAGCTTAATTTAGGCACTCTGGGAATTTGGGCTGACCCAGGAGCCCCTTAACAATCTGTCAAAGTTTGGTGGGGTTTTTTGCATGTTTTTTTCTTTCTTTCTGCTTTTTGGGTGTTTGTTTGTTTGTTACTGTTACAAGCAGTGCTTAAAAATCTTTACAAACTCCTGATGAAAATGGAGGCAGTGTTGTGCCTGCAAAGTCCCCGGATGACATTTATGCTGTGAGCAATGTCATTTCAATCTTATTTAAAGACTTACACTCTTACCTCATCTCATGTTGCCGTTTGTCGTTCACTCAAGTTGTTTTGTGCAGTTACAGTTCAGGAGCCTTTAGAAATCCTTTCAGTCTTCGTAGTTCTGTTCTCTTGGCTGTGCCTCCTAATGACACAGCCATTAAAATATATTTTCATTCTTTACTAACAACATCCTGTATCATCTTTCTACTGCATTGTCTGGGATTAGTGTCTGTATAGCTCCAGATCTTCCTACTTACTTTTTCAGGTACTGATACAGGACCACAACTTCTTTACTATGTGGAATCTCAATAGAATTCAGCATTTATTAGACATAGCTATCAAATTATCAGACATCACCTCAGCTGTTACAGGATTCTTGGATGCGAGTTACCTAAATCTAGCTAATGCAGCTTAAAAATCTAGGTACTAAGAGTTTATTCTCAGTAGGAATTTTTTAACATTCTGCCCAGTTATTGGTAGATTGGAAACTCTCTCATGGGGAGGAGGAAAAAGAAGAGTTCAGGCCAGGTCAGATTGTGGCTGACGAGTGACTGTATTTAACCTCCCCCAAGAAGGGCCAGAGAGCTCGTGCTTGCTGGTAGTGAGTCAGCGGAAGCTGCTGTGGGGAGCGAGGGTGATGCTTGGCTTCTCATCCATTAATCGTGATTCTCATGCTGATCATTCTTCCCGTTTGTGTCCTAGGTCACAACTGCAGCTGTGAACTTGCAGGAAACCTGCATTCATACATACACAAAGGTCTCAGCCTTGTTGACCACTCTCCTTTCAAAGGCAGTCCTTACCTGAAATCTTGCTTTTGTATCGTGCAGTAAGGCAGAAGCTTGTGGAGGGATTTCCTTTTCAGATCAAAGGCAAGATCTGTCAGCAAAGCTGCCTGACGTGCTGCAAATGCAGCTCTTCATGCCTTACAGATGGGGAATGTGAGCTCCTGTGTACGTGCTGCCTTCAGGCTTAAGCTGGCATATTTTCATTTATCTTAGTAAGCATATTAAAAATCACACCTTTAATTAAACTGGTTCAAGCTGGCCATAGAGAAGAGGGCAGAGATGGAGCACACAGAATGACTGCCTTAAGACTGGGAAAAATGATGACTTTATCCTATAGTGGCTGAATGGCTCCAGCTGGCTTTTGTTGTATCGTACAAGAAACCTCTGTCTGAGGCAGTGTTAGGATTAACATCCTGGCTGGTGTATTCCCTTTCTCTGTACACTACTTTGTCTGTCTTCCTGAATGCTCTGAAAATTACTGCAAAATCATAGGTGAGAAAACAATTTCAAAAAAAAAAAAGTATCCCCACAATAGGCACATCTTTGCAAATTGAGGAAAATTCTTTAAGAAAAAGATATTAATCACAGAGTAACCTAAGGCAGATGAAGAACTGCAGTGAGGGAGGAAGAGAGGAAGTGTTTTTACACCAAATGCTTTTCAAGGTCTCTTCCATAAGATGGCAGCAGCTTATTTTGTGAAATGGACTGGGAGACGGATGTGTAAGGGTATCTGCTGGAAGACCTACAAAATAGGCATTCAGTCTTCATAGGCTTTAGCTCTATGTGCTTGGTCCACACAGATCAGTCGGGAACTTTACTTTATGTGCTAAGCCATTTTCTATTGTTTGGGACAGTGGTAATTTTTTTTTTTTTTTTTCCTAAATACAGGCACAGACACTAAGAGGCAAACTCCACAAGAGAGCTGTTAGTATCAAATGACACTTTTGCATTCACAGGGGTTGAGTGTGCAGGATGCAGGGAGAGTGACGGGGTTGTTTGACCTAGTTTGGATTTTTTAAGTGTTTAACTTTGTGTGGTTATTTTGTTAATAACTGCCCAAAGCAACTTGAGTTCTGTGAGTAGAAGAGGTAGAAAAACAGTTCAAATTTTCTCTACATAAAAAAATTGAAATCTGTTTCATGGCACTGAACTGTTTCAGTGGAATCAAATGCTCATTTTCTTTTGAAGAGGGAGATTGTGAAAAAAGGGGAGTTTGTTTTTTTTTTTTTCTTGCCTAACAGAAAGCAGTGCAAGGAAAGCACTGCTTTGAGAGGAACTATTTTCTGAAGTCTTAAGACATAAAGGATTTTATATTTTGGCTATTTTCACTTTCCTTTCTAAATGTTTTCCGTATTTTCAGCAACACCCACAGTGGCATGTGCGTTACATTTATGCAGCCTGACTGTCTCCTTTGATGCTTTTTTCTCTGAAGATGAGTGTTATATGCTTACCCTGTTAGTACCAAATATTTAATAGTCATAAACTTCTGTGATACTCTCTAATAGAAGATTCTATTTAAGTGCAAATTATTAATAATTTTCTCAGTGTTTATGCTTATTCTGAATAGCTGGATAACATGGGAGGAGCTAAAAGCAGCCTATTTTTTACTTTCCCTGGTGCTTACACTTACTGGCTAATGTTAGTCATCTGTTTTTGTTTCCTGTGGCCCATTAATATCCAATCCATCAAGTGCAAAGGAGTCACAGTAACAAAGCTGTAAACTCACAGAGTGGAAGGAATAAGATTCTGTGGTATTTGCCTTCCATTCATTTTTATATTAAACTGTTAAGCTTCCATGGTTCTGGTTTCTGTGTTGATAGACTGTTACGGTACCTCCCAATTGGGGTCCCTCACCAGCTTGGTCCAGCATTGCTCCTCTGTCCTCTAGTTCAGCCTTTGGCTTGATGAGGATCCCAGGGCTGGATCTTGAAATGAAGAGGGCCAAACATAGCAAGGGTGAGTGGTTTTCAGAGGTATGCTGGGAAAGAGTTGCACCCAAATTATGGATGGCAGGAGTCTGATAGTTTTAATTCCAGAGGAGAATTTGGGGATTTAGATGTTGAGAGCACCTTTTTTTAACAATTGGACTTGGTTTTGTTCTTCTGAAAACAGCAGCAGAAATGGGTTGCTCCAGCCCCTTTTCCTTTCTCTGTAGTGTACCCCAACTTCAGCTAGGCAATGAAGGACTTTCATCTCTCAAATTTTGGCCAGTAGTGAAGTTCAAAGTCTTTGAAGAAGTTATGCTTGGCAGGAAATACAGTATTTTAAGGGGTCATTTCATTGTTTCTGGTGTGCAGTCTGTGTGCTGCCTGATTTATACCAAGGAGACTCCTGGAATGTGTGTCCTGGTGACTTCTTTCTTTCCAATTAACTTTAAAGAAATAAAAAGAGAGATGAAAGCAAGTTATTTGAATAACATTTAAAATGTTTTATTTATTTTAGAAAGGCTCACATTCTTTCCAAGAGTCCACTTTCTTCCATTTTCAGAATGGAGTCTTTTTCACCTCAAATTATTTGTATTGTGATAGCATACAGAGTCTTAGGGCAGGAAGACTCCAGAGGATTTGGAGAAAAAAATTGGGTGAAATGAAAACGAAAAGTTAATGAGAGCGGTTCAGAGCCTATGGGGAGCACTGGGTGTGCAAAGTTGGCTTGTGGTAGTGAGCACAGGAACAGATCAACACAGAGCTGGAGCCTGGGTGGGGAGTACCAAGTTCAAAGTAAAGTGCCTGATTTATTCAGTTTCAGTGGAATGGATGAATCTGAGAGGGATGGCCCAACATCTAGTGGAGTGTTAGAATGGTAAGAACGGGGCTTTCCATGGCCATATGAAGTGGGTTTTTCGTGTTTTTTTTTCCTTTCATTCTTTGTTTTGTTTTGTTTTCTTTCCTCTCCTCCTTTTGTCCAAAGTTTTGTTACAGAACAAGTTAATGGCAATGATTTTGGTAAGTAACTAATTCCATAGTTGGCTTTCACAAATGGCTTTCAGTCAATTGTGTATCAGATGTTGCCACATATTACTTTGTTTTGGTGTTTAGCCATAAATAACTCATGACAATATTTTCTTATTCTAATATGCCATAATTTACTTCTAGCAAGCATATAATTCCTAAGAGACAGAGTGGCATTCACCCTATACGTTCTTTGGGCTGTTATATTGAATCATACACAATGGGTGCAGCAGAATGATTTAATGTCATCTCAAAAGAATTCACACAGGCTGCTGAAAAAGAAAACAGGCCATGGAAATAAATTGTAACTAAATATCTTCTTAAATATAGGGCTACAACGTGCACAGAGGTTGTATAATGCTGTCCCCTGCTGAACTTTTCCGACAGTCTTGGAGCTTCACCCTCCTGTGGGATAAGAAAAAAAAAAAAAGGCATCCTGTAGGGTTAATTCCACAAACCAGTAAATTCTGTGAAATGCTCCTTTCATGTTGGACAGGTGGAAGTTCAGGATTCCAGGACAGTTCAGGAGAAATATGAGATTCATACCAAGCATGAATGTATTCTGTTTATTGACACACTGGTTTAAGTAAGAGTGAGAAATCCAAGAAATCTGCTAAAATCTGCCTAGTTGATGGAGGTGACTTTGGAGAGTTTTCAAGTCTGCTATGTATCAGAACAAGCAGTTTGCTAGTTCACTGGATGTTCACAGGACTAGGTGAAAAAAAAAAAATGTGGCGCTAATCAGTAGCTTCTGAATAGTTGTCCTCAGTGGTATATAGCAGAGATGGCACTTGGTGCAAATGCCACTGTTCCTCTGGGAAGATCCTGACATGGTGCTACCACTAGGTGCTGGCTGGAGTTACAGCAAAATCAATAGAAATTCAGTGTTTCACTTGGTAAGCTCAGTTATCTGCTGGACACACAAAGGGTTGATGCCTGATTCATTAGGGTAGAGAAATAGTTTACACAGTCACTCCTGACTTGCACCATTTTTAGCAAACTGCCTTTGTTCTGATTTTGGAGGGGTTGTGTTTTAAAATGGTCAGTTTTCAACTCAGAGAGGCTATTTACCATTTATTAGTGGAGAAACTGTGATTCCTTGCATTAGGATGCTAATTATTTCTGCTCTAAGTATGTCAGAAACTGACTAAAAAAGGGTTCAGAAAATTTCTATGCCAGATATTTCAGTGTACTTTAGATGATTTATTTGTTCTACCTCCAGCTTATTTTATTTAAACTTACACTTGAATGCTTTCCTGAATGGGGGCCTAAATAAATAATTTGTATTTCAAAAACAATGAAAGTAACTTCAATACTCAAAGATATCACTGAGCAAGTTCAATGCTTGCTATAAAGCTTTGTGTGCTGCTCTTGAAATGGTACCTGTGGCAGCTGTAAATCAGATTTATTTTTTTTTTGCAGAGTTGTCTCCAGTGCTGCAATAGGGTCTGCCCTGAATCCCACTGAACTCTGGAGGCTTCATGTGAGCTTGAAGATGTGCACCAGAGTGAATTTTTTTGCAAAGTATGGAGGCTGTGGGGTTGAAACTATGGTTTCAAGCATAGTGAAACCATGGTGACAAGGGAGAGTCCAGAAAACGTGAGTCCTTTTGCAGCATCTCCTGGCCAGGGAGTGACATCTTTATGGCAGCGAGGGTTCAGGCAACTTGCTATTTGCTAGTGTTTTAAGGTAGTTAAAAGTGGACTAAAGAGGCAAAACACAGAGAGATGTTTTCCTCACCCCAGTGTGTTGGTATAGGATGATGTCGTTTACCTCAAAGTGCCGTGTTTTGGAGAAATACAGACCAGTAAAATACGTCCCAATAAGAAGCCAATTTATGTACCAGAAATGACTACACGTGTTACATAATTAGAATACCTGCCCCAACTTTTGAATCCTCTCACTGCTGGGCCTGCTTTTCATCTAGCATCGTCTCTTCAGCTTAGGAGATGAAATGTAGCTGAGGAGCATTATGAGAAGCAGATGGAAAGCCTGGCTGGAGGGCTGGCGGGGACCGGGGCTACCTTGGCCTGCTTTGAGCTGAGCGTACTGTGTACCTTTGAATGATGCCTTAATCCATGATAAAGACAGACAGCTCACTTTCCCAAAATCAAAACCATATTCATCAATGGATAGCCTCTTTCCAACACATTACAGGCTACGTTATATGGAGAATGCAGTCTGGAACAGCTTGATACAAGCAGAACTAGAAGGCTACACATGGATAAGATAAAATCATTCAGCTACCTAATAAATAAATCTGAAAGATGTTCTAAGATGATACAAATTCAAGTACTAACTTGATTTATTATCCCAGAGGGATGTTTGCTCCACCTTTCAGTCACTGAATCCTGATTTATGGTACACATTCTCAGTCTTGATTTTCTTTTTAAAGAAAGAAACCCTTTAAAATATGGCTAGTTGGCCTAGTTCTCTCTGCCCAGCTAGCTTCATGCTGCTTAAGTTAATACAGCTCGTTCAAAAATGTTTTTGAATGGATGGGGTTTTAAGTCAGCAAAGATTCAGTTTTAGTAACTAAATGTTATTCCTACATGGTAAAATACCAGTAGAGGCAAAGTCAATAAACTCTAAAGGCAAATATATTAAAGAATTCTTATGCATCATGATTTTCTTCTTGCCATCAGGGGAAAAGATTGTATTTTTATACAGGAACTGAGATGTTTCCCTTTCTGTAGTCCTGTGTCGATTTAGCTAAAGCAGCAACTAAAAGAAACAAGAGTTTCATAAAGAAAGCCTTGTTGATAATTACAGAGTGGTTGTAAGCACACGTTCATAGCCTTTATTTTTCTTGTTCAGAACTTTATTATGGATCTTTGAGTTTCAAATGACTCTTGATACTTCACATGTGTGAGACAGATTTTAAGTAAATAAACATAACATTATTTTGGGACAATACTTCAAATATATGCTTTAAAGGCCATATTCTTTGTTTGACCACATATGTCTCTTACAGATTTATAAGGTAACTATTCTAAACCAGATTATCAGTCTGTAAATAGGATAGGATAGAGCTAGAGGGAGAAATAAACACTGTTTGTAGTTAACAATTCTAGCAAACCGCCCTCACATTAAGCAGGTATGAATTATGTATCGGTTATTCAAAGTTTTCATTATGGTCAGAGATAGAAAAATTAACCATGAAAATGTTGTGTTTGTTTGCTAAATCACAGGCTATATTTATGTTTGCAGAAAAGAATCGATGACAACCATCTTTTGAACCATCTGCTGTGGTTTTTATTATCTGTGTATTTGATCTGGAGTAGAAATGAGTTGAGGTAAATGTGATGGTTTACTAAGATAAAATATAATTTTGGCTAGGATTTTGCCTGTTGCTTTTGAATTGCTTCTTGAACCCCACTTTTATTACATAGCCTTGCAAAGTGAACAATTTGCTGGTAGTGATAACCTTCAAACATAAGGAAGAATGAATTTATGTAACCTCTTTTCTTTCTAGGTAATATTCTCTTTGGTAAACAATTTATATCAAACCCACAATGTCCTGAACACCAAGAATATGACGGATGCAAGCCTGTACTCTGTGTTATATGCCATCATGCTTGAACCATTGTGTGTGTTGGTGAATTATTTTCACAAACCATTGATTCGAAAGGCTTCAGAACAACATGTTTTGAAACTCTGAAGGCTTAACAAAAGACCCTCAATCCACCAGAAGGGTGTGATCTCATGGGCACAGTTTGCAATGCTGCTGCTTACAGCATTTGGTGGATATCCAGATACAAGCTGCACGGATTTCTCTTTGCTGTAAACTATTACCTGCACTTTTTGCTGGAACTGGTAGCAAGATCAATCATACAAATCCTTTTTGTTCAATTTTAGAAGTTTAAAATTTCAGAAAGCCAGGCCTTAGGCTGCATTCCGCCTCTTTTGAACTGTCAGTGTCTCCATTTGCATATGACACCATTAATTTATCTGATTTATTCTTTTAGTCAAGGGAGGAGAAAAATATTCAAAGCCTGTTCTAAGTTATGACAAATAAAACTACTTATTTCTTACATGCTAAAAAGCCAAGAACTCATAGTCTGGCTGGTTCAGATTTGTTCTCTCCAAAGGTGTCATGCTGCTCCTTATTCATGCTTTATTTGGGATTCCAGCCATTTAAAGAATGTTATCCTGCTAGTGCATACAATGCTTACTTTTTGGTTTAATGCCACCCAATTTTCAAGATGGCTTAGAGTATAAGTAAAAGGGCAGTGTCAACCATTATCATCTACAACTTAAAGCAGACACAACAGAGTAAAGGGAAAAACATGAATCACAAGATGGTTGAGTGCCAGCAATGGAACTTGCCCTTGCATGGTAAGACAAATGGCACGGGCTGGCACAGTTTGTTCTGCTCTGACTCCTTGGCAAGCCTTGGGCAGCTTGGTGTCCTTTTGGTGCTGTTGCAGTAAGGAAGGTGGTGGCAGAGCAGCTCTAGGAGGGTGGCTGAGACCCAAACCCAGTGATAGACAGGGGGGAGGGGGTGATGCCCTGTGACAGAAGATGTATCAACGGGGAGAGACAGAGTCTTGGGAGTAAGTTATGCTCAAAACTGAGCCAGTGCAGAAAGGGGACCTGTGAATGGCATCAGATGTGGAGACTCACAGGACCAGAGCTAAAACCAGTCTTATTTTTTATTTGCAGTTGCACTGCCTGTGCCTCGAAGGGACATTTTGTATGGCATAAGGCAGTGCTGGAAGCAAGAAGTGGTGAGGACATGGGTGAGTTAACAGTCTCCTCTGAGTGAAATTCAAAGTTCTCTGCCTGCCATTTGCTTCATATACAAGGTATTTCACTGTGAAGAGCCCAACTAAAGCGACTTGTTCCACAAAGAAGAAAGCTAAGCTTTTTACCATCTAATCTATGTTTCCTGAAAAGATGCCAATGTCTGCTGAGCAGAAATATGATCTTTCTGCTGTAAATCTTGTCGCTTCTGACCCTAAACCTTCCCTGTCCAGATGTCCTCTCTCCTGACAAGTGACATTTAAAGCTGGAGTATTAGCATTTAGGACAAGTGTGTGCTACAAAGCACATACTTGAGAGCTCTGCAGAAAATAATCTGAGTTACTCATGATTTTGGGGAAATTCAGAATGCCTCAGTACATGTGCCAGATTTCTAGATTTTGACCAAGAGGGTATTATAAGTAATAAACATCACTATCATTTCCATCCACTGTAGCTAACTACCATCTTGGATGCAGATTAGTTTGTGCACTTGTATTGTGCACATATATATATACAAAGTTTAGATTTCTCTTGAAAAAGCTTGGTGTTTTGGTAGCTAACTAAATGAATTCACATATAATCTTTCAGGAGCTGGCAGAACATCATCTAGTTCTTGTTACCCTCTTTGTTCCTCTCCACCCTTTGGCTCTCACCATAATTGAAGACAACTGCTCTGGCCACTCAGCTCAGCGTCTGCTAGATGAAGTTATACATCTCAGAATTAAGGTTTCCAGACGTGGCACCTAGTTGCCAGCATATTTCTTACCCTCTGTTATGCTTTGGGCCTCCTTTTTGGCCTCAGAGCTGTGTACCTGTCTCCCAGACTGCTGCTGCTGTTGTACCATGGTGGATAGTGCTGGATTCCCATGTTGCTCTCTGTAATAATATGGAAAGGGAAAAGAATGGGGGATTCTGGGAGACAAAATTGCACAATAACATTGTGGCTCCTTTTACTTACAAATACGCTCAGAATAATCTGGTATTTCAGAGCTTCTGCCCAGTGTCCTTCTGTGACATAGATGTGAGCTGCAGAGCAATCTTTGCCATCAAGCCATGGTTTGGAGTACCTGCATATTTCTGTAACAGCAGTCATTGATTTTCTATTTTTTTTAAGTAGAATGGCATTACCAGAAAATTGCTAACATTTGCATAGGGAAAGTTAACTCTTTTAAGTGGCTTCATGCCATTAAGTAAGAATGTAACCACTCCAGTACAGCAGTTTGTCCATGAGAGGAAAAATAACCCTTCAAAACCCTGGCACCAGTTCTACATTAGAACTGAATTACTGTAGCAGACTGAAGTGACAAGCCTCACATTTTAAAACGAGCATGTAAGTGAGGCATGTGCCCAGACTGGCATGGAACAGAAATCCTCATTTTTGTATATGCCTTGGGATTTGTGTGCATGCACAAAAACAATTTTAAAAGAATCTTTAAAAAGATATATACTACAACACTGAAGAGATGAGTTTAATATTCTTAAGCCAGTTGCATGAGGAAACCTAAGCAGACATTAAACAGACAGCATTTTCTTTAATAGGCAGTACCAGAAGAGCTGAGAACAGCTCATCCCAAATCACCAAGGAACAGGTAATGGCTTGTATATAGAGAAGATACGAAGTCTAGAGCATTTATATGTAAATTCTAGATTGAAGACCTCCTAGTTGTCTTTTGTAGCTTTCTAGATGGCAAGGTAAGAGATTGGAGAGCCTGCATGGCTGACCATGACAGGGCAGGTCAGCTCCTGTCTCAGGAGGTGAAACATAGGGTGTCATTTTGTCTTGGACTGCAGCAGTGCAATACATGATTGGAAGCATTTCTTCTTGTTCTCAGTTTTGGGCAATGTGTCCAGTAGGGTTTGCTTTATGAACAGCTCTTTAGAGGTCTGTTAGGTACCAGCCAGCCCTGTTGTGCTTTTCTGTGTGCTCACTGAGAGGGGCTGGGGAGCCTCAGTGAGTGCAGGTGGGCTGAGGCAGACTGTGCCCAGCTGAGGACACAGGATGCTGCTACACACCAGGGAGTTTTCTTTGAGACCAGAAAATACAGGCATCATAAAATTATTTTCTTTTACCAGCCTGGAAAAAAACCCCACCACCTGCTTGAACTGTGGGGATCTGGTAGTCCTGGAGCACTGGGATCTCAGCAGGGTGCAGGGACAATTAAGGCTGAGTGATCAAAGGCAGAGGTTGGGCCTGCACTGGTGCTGTGCAGGAGCCCCACATCTACCACCCCAGCCAGCCTCAGCTGTGCTGAGGGCAGCAGTTACTTGGGCTGCAAATGTCAGTGGTGACGCTGGCAGTACTGCAGCCTCAAGTAATAATCAGTGTTTTGGAGCTTATTTCAGATCTGCAGTCTTGGTTCCACTCTGGTTTCATGTAATTCCTTTATGTATTCAAAAATTTGATAACTGGCCAAGTTGAAAACTCTCTTTGTGGTGAAATCTATACATTTTTCGAAGAAAAGGTTGTGCTTTTATAGTTTGCTAACAGCAGGCAGTCTGACAGCATTGTTATTTATTGTTATAGAATCTGACTGTCAAATATGATGGCACTGTGAAATAATCCTATTTAGTAGAAAACTATGAATAGAGTATTGGGGCTTCATCAATCAGTGTGTAAGCACAGATGAAGTGACTGACCCTGATCCAGAGACCTTTCAGTTGAACAGATTCAAGAGCTGTACTCTGTTGGTGATCAAACCCAGCTTCTGTATCATACTTCTGCCTTTTTTTTTCTTCTATTTGGGGGTAAGCTGCACAAAAAATCATTGCTGTTGGTTATGTTGTCAGTGTATGTGCATATACTCGCTTCCAGCCCAATTGCTGGCAGTGCTACAATGCACCAAATAATCACTTTTTAAAAGTTGTTTTTAAAGATGATATTTTAAAAAAATCCCCCAAAACATAAAAAGAGTCATGGGATGACTTTTCCAATAACATCTTGAACTTGTAATTCTGCAATGTTGTCTCTGAGCCATTAATGAAATCCATATTGCAGGCATGGCCTTGAAGTAATGGAGGAAGGAAAAGGCAGCTGTATTTGCTCTCCTGCAGCTCTCTGTTTTTCGTTATATTCTCTCTTACTTTTGTTTTGGGGTTTATTTTTCTGGAGCACACAACCTCCCTGAGGCTGGTCTGCTGCAGAAAGCAGGCTGAGTGCCTGGTGCTGGCTCTCCAAGGGCTCTCAGTGGTGGCACTGGAACCTGTTAAGCAAAGCACTGAGGTGCTCAGAAAGGAGGAACAGTGTTTTCTGTGGGTCACAGTTCTGGCACAAATATTTGACTGAACTGTGAGTATATTACTGAAAAAAACCAACCCAACCAGCAAGATACTGCCAGAGTTAGCCTAATGATCCAGGCTTTTTACATAGCTGGTGACCAAGAGTGGTTTACCCTCTCTCAAAATGACACATTGGAATAATATTAGCTGTCTGTATCCTGGTTGGGGAAACTCCTTCCAGACACATAATTGTTACTGTCACCTCTCATGCTGTATGGTATTCAAGGCTGATGCCTATGAATTTTGCCTGTATGCTTTTTAAGAGCACTGGAGGATGTCAGCCTTGAATTCTGAATACATAGTGATGGCTCAATTAATAGCAGACTGGAAAAGCACAAAATTAAAGTATGTGTTAGAGTGCTGGCATTAGCTAGATGGTTTTTCAACAAGCTGTCAGGCAGTGTATGTAGGAAAAGTAGAGCTACCATGGTAGAGACAAACAGATTACACTCAGATAGTTGAAACCCAACTCATCTTTGATTGACAAGGGTTTAATCCTATTCTGCTCTACTGTATGCAGAAAAATCTTCCAGGTAATGAAAGACTACAAAACTAAAGCAGAGTTTATTAGACACTGGCTATGTTTTAAAAGGATCAAAATAACGCAGGCACATCAGTGCTTGATTTCTGGCTCTCCAGTAACTAATTTCTCCCAACCTGAATCCACACATTCATAATGCAAAATGTTTTACTTCCCATTAAAGTAAGAGTGTCTATTTATGCAGTTTCATTTCCAATAAAAGCTGTGCTTTACAGTGCATTATACAGAACGACAGCGGTGCACTGAATTGCAAGGTCACGCTATAGATCATACTCCCTCTGCCAAACACCCAGTAAGGAATTTTCAAGTAAGCTGTAGTAAGGGGCTGAGTGGTGAGCAGAGCCAGAAACAATACAGGTTAGAAAAATGTTTGGTTTATTTAGTGAAAGAAGAAAGAGTTTTACTTATTAGGGAGGGTTTTCCTACTGTATTCATTCTGGATCCAGGTCCTGGAAAGAACGTCTGGGATGGAACTTCCTGCAGCTGACCCTAATCTCTCCTCTGAGCCTCATGTGTCTTCTTCTAAACCAAGGAATACTGGGTGTGTTTGAAGATCTAACTAGCAGTTTATGCTCTGTGCTGTTACATTACCAGACTTTTGCCTTTTTCCATGTGTGTGAGGCTACATGACTGGTGAAAGGTGGGGAAGTGTCATCCTCTGTGCATACATTAGGTGTGCACTACTGTACAGCTGAAAGTAGTGGGTCTAAATAGTAAGAATACCTTACTCCAGATGTTTGCAAGGGTATCTTGTTCTCCAGAGGAAAAATTTGCCCTAGGACATGGAGGATAATGGAGGTAACACCGCAATGCAACAACTAAATGGCTCTGTCCATTTTCTGTGTATGCAAAACAATTTGAAGATAGCTTAACACATGTCTAGAAGGCCAAGAAGTGACAAATCTGCTATGGAAAAAACTTCTGTTTAGGAGTACAGCTGCAAATGCAAGACAAGAGAAGCACTACTAATAGTGAAAGCAGAGAGCCACAGCAGAAATTATCGTTCAAACCCACACAAAACATGAGATCAAATTAAAATTTCAGTATGGAATGGGCTGTTCTCCCAGCATGGTTGGTGAGCTGAACCCAAAGCTCTGAGGTGCCCCTAGCAAACTGACCTCCCAACAGAATCAAAGCTGAGCAACAACACTTGTGTTATCCAACAAACAGAACTGGACAATATTTTGGGAATACAACTTCTTGGTGGGGTTGTACTGCCTGAGGGAGGTAGGCTTTGGGCAGTGCAGAGATGGCAGTGACATTTTATAAATCCACCTTTTGACTTGGGCTCTATCAGGTTATTCCCTGCAGGAGAAGGAAATTGATAATGGAGTGAGGAGCATCTTTGGTGCAGTCTGATCTATTTATTAGTTTCTTTGTTTGCAGAGAAAGCACAGGAAACTCTTTCAGGAACTGGCAGCAGAAGACACCTCCAAATTTCACTTGCTGACGTTGGCAGAATTCCCTGCTACCTCAGAATTTATAGCAATGATTCTGACTGAAGGTCTGATTTGCTGTTGCCTCTCTTTGTCTCTGTCAGGCAATCACATCCATCTGGATCACTGTGATTGTCAGATGTCATTGCAACATGGGACTGATGATCCTGGAGCCCTGGTCTCACTAATCCCTACTCTGAATTCTGTTCACAGAATGTCATAGAATGGAAAGGGTTGGCTGTTGGTGGACATATCCATGGGTCTGAGTACCTGCACTTAATGCAAGCATTCCTGATATGTCTTCCTGAATATTGTCACAATTTTAAGGTGAATTAAGGGTAATTAAGACTGAAATATGGAAAATCAGTCTTGGGACAACCAGAACAGGGTACTAAGGGGTTGTGAATGGAAGTCTGAAACAACAGAAAAGTGCTGGGGTGTGTTTCTCTATGTGGGTGGATAAAGGAGTTCAAATGGCTCAGTGACTGACCCAGAGGAAGATTGGCTTTTCCACCCTGCACTTCAGTGAACCCAGGAAACAGTGGTATCAGTGGTCCAAGCTGAGGAGCTTTGCAGGTCTGTGGCTTTTGTGGTAAGCATTAATGCCATTGCTATGGTTCAGACTTTATTGATAGCTCTTCATAGAATCTGTTGTGTTAGTTCTTCTCCTTGTTTCAGCCTGCCAGATGACTGAGGACCACACTGGCAGGTCACATAAGTCACACCTCTACTATCTTAGCCAAGTCATGGTCTGGTAGATCATCACTGTGCCCAGCAAAATTTTACTTGAAATAGCATTTTACAGCTTGGCACACTGAAAACATAATCCATGCTGTCTGGCAACACAAGAAGCTCTTAAGAAAGACAAACCACAATGCAGAACTGGAGTCTCAGAAAAATGCATCAAGAGCAGCTGGATGTCTCCCCTGGGTAAGATAAGCAGGATGAGACATTGCTCATGGCAGTGCTCAGCTACACTGAGCATCCCAGAGCTCAGTTGTTTGTTAAGGTGTGACCCATACAAACTAAGTCTGGTGACAAGAGCAGCAAGATTTTAGTTGGATTTCAAAAGCAATTGAAAAGTAATTGCTGCTGGGCTTGTTAGCCTGTACCAGGCAGTGGCTGAACTTACAGATTCACTGGGAGATGTACACCTGCAAAATGGGTAAAGCAAAGGCAGTAAAACTTACTGCCTTGGGGGACACCAGTCTGCACTGGTTAGAGACGGGTGGATGTTCCTACTAAAAGCTTCCTTTTGGGGAAGACTTTTTGGGGATAGATTCATGTTTGTAAGTGTTTACTGCTGGGATTTCATTAATTCCTCAATCAATAAGTGAAGAAAAATGTGGAACTGACTGAAAAAAGATTGCTTTTAAAAAAATTCTTCTTTAATTAAAGCTCTTACTGGTTTCATGCTGCTTTGGTGTCATAGTTTAGATTTTTTTACATTGAATGACAGGAGAAGGGAGAAAAAAAGAGGAAATGTTTATTTAATTCATGCTATAGAATGTAATGACAAGAGATTGTTTCCATACGTACTGTTTTTGTTAACCTTTTAACATTTGGAAATGTCAGGAAATACCATTACTGTAGTTCTATCCAGCTTTAATGCTACAATAACTTTATAGGTATTCACAAGGGAAATTATTATACATTGCCTGAAACAGTGAAAGGTGTATGCGAGCGTACACACAGATCTCTTTTTCTTCCTCCCTGCCAAATATATCTCTCTGTCTGCATACAGTCTGTGTTAAAAATGCAACTTTTGTGTCCCTGAAATTTTGACCTTGCTTTCAAATCTGTCAGATTTACTGAGGCAGCAAAAGGCCATGTTTCTGGGAAGTTTAAAGAAATTTAAAATAATATAGAATGCATTTTAACTTACTGTGATTAGGTAATGGCCAAAATTGCAAAGGTTGTTAAAACACAGATATTAGCCTTTGTTTTGTTTTGTTTTGTTTTGTTTTGTTTTGTTTTGTTCTTGGAGGGGTCCTGTTAAGCCTCACAGGGGTTCAGAAGGTGGTACTTTGATCTATATGTGTCGTCTTGCCTTTAGAATTGCAGTTTAGGATCCAGTCATCATTTTAATGCTTCATTCCCCAAAACCTGGAAGGGTGGTGCTGATGACGTGATGCTCCCCCGGATGTGTGAGCAGCATAGCATACACATACGTTGTGTCATGTCATGTCACATTGTGTCATGGCAGAGCCCTGGTGTGGTGGGAGGACACCATTACCTTGGACAGCACCAGGACAACAGCAGATTTGTCACTGTCTCTTGCCTACAGCCAGAACCAAAGCAGCCAGAGAAACAAAGCAATCCAGAGAAAGTGATGAACAGCAAATACATGACTTGTAAGATTCTGGTCTAGAACTCAAACCCTCAGCGATTTGAGTGGAATGAGGATTTTGTCCTTTGGTTTGAGAAAAAGAACAAAAGAGGTGATGGGAATCTCAGTGGATAAATTCAAATACAAAACAAGGGAAACTCAGATCAGCAAACACACACACATAAAATATTCTAAAGGATTAAAATTGATACCGATAAAATATGCAATAGCTGTGCCCATTACAGAACCCAACCATTTACATGCTAAGGAATTAGTGGAATGGAAACTAGTGGAAGGTGTCCCTGTCCATGCAGGGGTTTGGAACTAGATGATCTTTATAGTTCCTTACAACCCTAGCCATTCTGTGAGTTACCTTTAAGTCATAAATTGCTAAATGTTTTTAAAACTATGAACAGTATTCAAAACATTGAATGGTAATGGATTATCCTGATAATGATTTAAAGTGCTTTGTTTCTTATTCATTACATCAGTTAGAGAGAAATCTAAATTTGCTTTAACAAGTGTCAAAATTTAGAAGTACCTTGTTGGTCTTAGCATTTATACATATATACACATGCACGTATAAATGTTTGTGTGTCTGGATACACACAAAAATACACATACAGGATTCATCTCTGTTCTTATCTCATCCAGTACTTGTGGATAGTTTTCACAGTCTTGGTTTCCAAAATTTTGCAAAGTGTAAACCTGAAAATTAGGACTGGTATAGTAATGCTGTTTCTAGGTTAGTAGCTTGCATGTACTTTATTGCTGTGGCTGCATAATGATTTATGATCTTTAATTATAAACTCAGACACTCATACATACATAAACACACATACACTCGTGTATGTGAGTACTAATAGACATGCTTCACTTAGAGGTGTAATGTGCTTCCAAATTATTACATGTGATTGCTGTCATTATCTATTATCTTTCTGACACCTTTCTCATCTACATCTTAAAAAGAAATTTCAATTCTTTTAATATGGCAGATTTCTGATTAATACAATTAACCTTCAGAGTGCTATTAAATACATCTGATCATCAGCCTAGTGGTGACCCACTCTGAGATTTTGTACAGGCTTTTCTGGACTAGTTTGCATCTGTAAAGGACAGAAGATTTGTTGTCCCAGGTTGTTGCTGCTAGTGCCTAAAGCAGAAGCACTGCTTCAGTGTGTTGGGCTGCTGAGGGTCCTCACATGCTAGGACTGCAGTGATTGCTAGAGTGAGCCACAGGCAGGAGAAGCAGCCTGATGTTAAAAGGGAAACTATCTAAAATAATTGCTTGGTATATACCAAAATAATGTTTGGTATTCCTTGTGAGAGAAACTAAGAGTTGGGAAAACCCTCTGAGTCAGACAGGGAAGATTTGAAGCTGGGTTTTCTATAACCTAAGCCAGCTGTGATGACTTCTGACAGGGGAAGGAAGGAAAAGAAGACAAAACCACCTTCTTCTCCTTCTGGGAGCTTCTTCTCTGCCACATGTGCCTGTGCTACCATGTAAATGTAACCAGGAGCTACAGCAGATGTTTAATTGCAAATTTAACACTTTTGCTTGATCAAAAAAAGTGGTTTGTTTTCCCTTTGCAATCTGCCAAATTAAGCCCCTACTTAGCCAAATGTGTGTTTGCTAGCCATTTGTTACTGACAGCCTTGTCACTCACTTTGTGTAAAACTGTGCCCCATTAAGAGCTTTGTAGTTACCCTGCATTAATTCCACAACACAAGAATATACCCAACACCTGGTATAGAGCTGAAGTTATCAAACCCTTCAGGGGGTCACGAAAGCTTATACCTCTGAGGTACTGAGGCCTTGGTTTTGCAAAAGTGTCAACTGTGGTGGGACGTACTCCATCAGTAAGCCAAAATGAGGCATCAGTCACTACATGTGGGGTTTACTGCCTCCCTGGCTCCCTTTGCTGGTGGAAAAGGCAAATCCCGCCTTTTCGGCAGAAGCTTTTGTCAGGAGCTGAATGTTCTTCAGGCACAAGTGGTAGGTGTTAAAAGGGAACAATGCACATGATTTGATGCATTTAGATTAGCAATGAGCTCAGTGTTGAAAATTCCTGGCCGTGGGTCAGTCTAGCATAACATTTGGACAACATTTCCCTGAACTGAAGTTTCTCAGTCTGGAAATCCAACCCGATGATAACAATTAGTTGTTCCCTTCACTTCTGTGCCTAATTAGGAATCTGCAGGGAGAGGCGAGAGTTGGAGTGCGGAGGGTTGGGGTGGGAGAGGAGCAAATGAAAAACAATCAATCATTTTCAAACCTGTCAGTAGGTGAAGGTCAACTTAAATTTAAGCTGTGGCTTATGTTGATTTGTATTTGATCTGAGCCACCACACACCCCTCAGACTTTAATGCATCCTGGCAATCAGATGTTCCAGGACTGCGTTTTTCCCATTTCTTGCCAGACAGCAGCCGGGTGGCTCCTAGCAGAGGGTTGTAAGGAATAGAGAAAGACAGGAGGTCATCAGTGACCACTAAAGGATGAAAGAGGGGGAAGTTGGGTGGTTTCATGAAGTCAGTCTCCTATGGTAAATGATTTTTATATTGCTCAAAGTCTAGCTCTGGTGCAGTCTTTTTTTACCACTTTTCTAAATACCCTGACTTGTTCAGAAATGCAGTATAAAGCTTTCGTCCTGGCCTGTTCAACTTAAAAAATGGAAAACAAAATCCTCTTAATCCCTCCTTGGATCAGCCTGCCCAATGAGGTAGCCAAACTGGTAGTCACAGTATTGCTATGGTGCTCAGGCTGCTGTGATTCCTACACCTCGTCCCTCTTGGATCACCAGTGGGATCAGTCATTCTCTATTAGGTTGGAAAAGCTCAGAAAATAAGAACAATAAAAATGTTAAACGTGCTGTGGAATTTCATTCCACTTCTATAATGAGCTTAGCAAACCCTAAAGGAGAGAATACGTAATTTTAAACAGATTTTTAAATAGCTTTTTTGTCAGCTCCCTTGGAAGAGGAGCAGAGCCAGCTGATGATACTTTTTCAGCAGCAGAAGCCATGGCTTTTTGAGCTTTATTCCTCAAGGTGCTGAATTTACCTGGCTTCTCCTGCACTTGCCTGGAGTGGGGTGAGCTATGTCTTGTGGGATCAGGACCTGTCAGCAGGGTGGTCAGGGAGCTCCAGGGTGCTACTACCATCACCTATCGTGCAATGGTGGAAACACAAGAACCCCTGATAACTGGACATGGAGGCAGCCAGCTGGGCCTGGCAAAGTTACTGGCTCCTTTTTCCTGGAGGACAACATTGCATGGCAGTAATTCTAGTTTCAGTAACTACTCCACCATCTTCAGCTTCATTTAATTCCCACCTTAATAGATGGCTGCTTTGAAGGGGATGGGGAGAAAAGAGCTTTTCTATTACAGGATTTCTGGGGGACACCTTAAACAATTGCAACCCAAAACCATTTCATCTCTTTCCTGAGTCCTTCTCTTTGTTGTTAATCTCATTTGACTGGTAACTGCTCAAGAGCAATAAGAAAAGCATTTGAAGAATCCCATCAATCCAGCACAGATTTTTAACACAGGCCAGTCCAATTAGAATATTACGGGTGGCCAAAATAAGTTGCTTGTGATAAGTCACACGAATAAAATACTGGATGGTCACGAAACTCAAAACAAGAAAGTTTCTAGTCTCAGTTTCCGTCTAGAAAACCAGACAACACCGAAAGGATTTCCAACTCTTGATTTAAAAAAAAAATAGAGCTGGAAATGAAACAGATGAAACCATTAGTTTATTTCACTTGAAAGCTTCTGCTCTGAGGAGAGCTATACCATATTGTTCTGTACAAGAACACCAGATTAATTACCTTTTCTCTCTTTCACCTTTTATAGAGATGCTGCACAAATGGTATCAAGCTGACGGAGAAAATTATAAATAGACTGTGGCTGCAATTTAGCAGCATTAATCACACAAATTTAGTAGTTTTAGATGGTAGTAGGTCATCCATTAGCTGAAAAGTTGACAGTTGTATCATAGAAGCCCAAGTTCAGGCCTCATCTTCCCCTTTCAGGTCATCTATTTCTTTCTCGGCAAAAACATCTGGTCATTTCAAAACTGTAATTTTCATACATTTTAGCTAACAGTGGAATGTTGAAAAGCTGTTCTGAAAAACATAGTTCTTTCCTGTGCCAAACCAGTTGGCTTGGAGTTAGCAAATATTGTTATAAATCTTCCCTTTTCTTTTTCAACAGCTCTAAAACTACAGAATTAAATACTTCATAAAGACTAGCCAGTGGACAGGCTAGTGTGCTGAAGTTGAGCATGCAAAGCCACCAGGACCTTTTGAGTGCTGCCCCAGCCAACCTGTGTAGCTCAAGCCCACGGAACCCCCAAGCTGCCTCCCAACCCAAAGCTTAGATGGAGGATCCTTTTGCTTTACTTCTCTCCACCCAGGCACGCTCTGAAAGAAAATAGCAAAACAGAAAGTCTGCCTTCAGTCACACGTGTGCACACTCTCCATTAATGTGTGTCAGTGGAGACGGTCTTTCTCACTGCTTGTCCTCCAAATCTTACCCCAGCCTTGTATATACAGTCATAAACAGTAGGCTAGGGGATTTCCCCCTCATCTATTTGCCAAAAAGAAGAAAAAGGAAGAGACAAACAGTAACACAGCAATTTTTGTCAACCCAAAAGAATTAGAAATATGAAGTGAAAATTTTGGAAGTGCTGAAATAACTTTTTTACCTTTCCAAGGTAAATTTCATCTGGAGCAAACTGAGGACATTAGAGGTATGCCAGCTGGTATGCTGGTTTGTTCCACCAAACAACCCAAGAGCTTGGGAATGGCAAAGGGAACTTCTTCTTGTAACAGATACGTAACAAAATATGTCAAATACAAGGCAGGCACACTGGCAAGTGCTCTACCCCCTGTGGCATGTGGCTAGAGTGTTCTGTGCACAGACATGCTTTGGTCAGAAACCCTGTTCAGAATTAGACATAGGGATGTGAAATCCCACCTCCCTTCACCATACAAACTCCCTGGCTTCTGCTCTGGAGGCTGGTGCAGGAGAGATACCATCCTCTACGCTGTGAAGGGTGCATGGATCCTTGGGCAAATCAGGGGTGCTTTTAAAAAAACATGTAGGGAAGCAGGATGACCCATTCAGTCAGGGTCAGGGTTTCTGGTCTGCTGAAAATTCAAAAGCTATTGAAACTTTGGGTCTGAACCAAACCAATTTCTTGTAATTATCATTCTGGTTTTGTGGTCCTGACAGCAGTAATAGAATGTTCTCAGCTACTGAGTCCTGACGTGCTAACACAGCTCATCTGGACCAGCAGTGCTGCATCAAAGCAAGAGGAAAATACTGACTTCATGGGATATCTTCTCAGAGCCATGACAAAATTTCTGGTCAGAGAGAGGCAGCTGTACTTCAGAAGAGCCCAGCAGGACATAATAGTCATTTAACACATGGAGGAGGAAAGTTCAAGTTGCTTGCTTGTGCAGCAAATCCCAAACAAGAACCCAGCTGCCAGACGTGCTGGGGTTCGCTCACTCTTATGTTCATCATCTGTCAGAGCTGTTCTGTTTTGTGTAAGGATTAACTAGAGTAAAGATTAAAATCCAACTGCTAAGCTGCAAACTGAATGTCTGTCCATGGATCCATTCACAGCAGTCACTAGCCAACAAGGAGCTTGTCTTTTGCTCAGTAGGAGTCAAAGACCCCTTCATCTGAGAAAGAACAGGGACTTCAATGTGTGTCCTCTCCAAGGTAGTTAATAGCCTCAAAATTGGTGTTCTGGATCAGGGATCTTTCAAGCTCACTTTTTCTGATTCTATGTAAAATGTGAAGTGTCTGTCTTTTCATCTGAGAAGGACATTATTAGATCTCTTTGAAGAAATAGATGCTGGGAACCTGAGCAAGAGTTTCTGTGGTCACAGAGTTTGGAACCATTCATATGTTGTGTTAGGAGGAAGAATCATGCAGAAAAATTATCTCTGGCCCCTTCTGCCAGTCCAGGATGTGGTGGCTGGATGCCTGGTACCTTAACCACTGGTTTGGGATGCTCAGCACACAATGACAAGGTCACTCTTGCAATCAGAATACAGCATCTGTGAAAAAAAAAAATTGCCTGCTGATATATCCTTATTTGCTTACAGGCAGATCCCCTCAGCTCAGCCAAGGCCTTCTCCAGCCTTAAAGCTGGGAGATAATACCCTCCCTTGGAGGTACCAAGAAATATAGGTACAGAAAGAAAGGTGGAGTCCTGTCTGTTGGCTGGACAAGCTTCCAAGCTCATGTTTCAGTAGGGCCTGTGTGGAAAAACACTTCTTATTTCCAAGTCCTTCAGGCAGTTATGGTAAAATTGCAGACTAGCTCTCTACGAGCCAATGCCTCCTGTCATCTGCTGTCCAGGAATGTGGAAGCACATTCATCTTCTAATGGAAATGAATTGAGCAATGATGTTTGCCTGCCTCCAGTCCAAGACTCTCAAGACCTTGGTAATGCTATGGGAGAAGGACTTTTTACCCTTCATTTCTTCTCAGTGTAAGTCTGTGAAGACCTTATGCCTGTAGAAACCAGTTTAAAATGCCATTTTGATGGCATGATGGTGTTTTATAGCAAAATTACACAGATAGAGGGTGAATTTGCAAACTGCTAGTTAGGCAGGAGCCAGATTTTGGTTACCTAATCAATGCTTCCAGCTCCTAGAAACAGGCTACCACCATGCAGATCTGGCTGTGTAGAAGAGGGACAGGTATCTGTAAGCCATCTGTTACCAGTCTCCCCACAGCATGCTCCAGTGCCTCCACTCTGAAGGCTGCTGTTCAAGGCAGTAGCAAAGTTATTTCAATACCGCAAAGAGACCTAAGTTTGGTTTTAGCTTGCCACAAATTTAATTCCCATCTATCTGAACTAGCTACCCTGTTCTTTCTCACTGCTGGGCTTTTTGCCTGGGCATGTTTACCTAAAAGAGGCTGACGTTGTGGCTGAGAGTTATTTTGTAAGAAAAAACGTTCTCCAGCTTGGTAGCCACCAAAGCTCCCCTTCCTCTTCCACACGCTTGTCTTCTCTTATAATTAAGGTTTCTAAGTGCTCTATAACCAGAGGACCTGCATTGAATTTTAGATGCTGTATTTAGGAAGTGTGGCCCTCCCCCACTTCCCCAGTGACTGTAACCAGTGGCCCATTTATAGCCCTGTCTGTGCTGTAAGTGCCGTGTGCTGTGTTTTAGCCCCTTCTGGGTTGGGAGTGGGGTTTCCTGGCTGGAATTCAGGGCTGGCAATCACACAGGCTGAGACTGCAAGAGCCAAGGAGCAAAAAATTTAGAAAGCTACTTAACAAAGAGACTGCATATGTGCTGCTCGACCTGAGGAATGAACAATTACTTTCCTGACTGGTCTAAAAGGGGGCTGCTTTATTTCAGCATCAGAAAAGAGATTCTGGCTTTCTCCCCAGCTATAGGCAGAGCAATCCTTCATTTGTGACGCTGCGTGGAGACTTGCAGCAAGCTCAAAGCAAGCTCAGTTCCTTCAGTTTCTTGACCACATCCTAGTTCATTGTTATTTTCTCCTAATGCTCTCCATGAGCATGAAATGGCTCTCCTTGTCAGTGAGGCAGAGCTGAGAAAGACAAGAGCCCCTGCTCACTTCCCAGCACAGTCAACCAAGATGATCCAGGGAGGTTGGTCTGGTGCATTGCAAGGTAGGGCTTGTCACTCCTTTGCCCTACTTTTTCATCCAGGGCTGTTCTGTCTGACCCTCCATACAGTGCAAAACAGAGAACTATCCCTAACTGCATGGGCAGGAGGCACAAAACAAAATCTAGGAAACCCAAGGAAAGGAAGTGAAATGCCTCCTTCTCCTTACACTTCAACCTGTCACTTTAAGATGTGCTGCTGCTTCTCCTCCCCTTCCAGCTTTCCCTGCTGCTAAGGGGCAGCATCTCATGTAGAGCAGGACACCCGAGCTAAAGGAGCTTCAAATCCCAGCCAGGTCATACCTATGAGCTTTGTATCCCTTTCTGGTTGGTGCATCCTTCATCTCTGTACCCCTTGCAGCAGAGAGCATCTCTTACACAGCTAGTACCCTGTGATGGGATGTTGTTTATGGCTAAAACTTCAAGAGAGAATCCTGTAATACATGTCAATGTGAAAGTACTTGCCTTTGGTGACTACCAAAAAAATTGGAGGAATAATGTCTCTGCAAGGAGTATCAGAGGGGGTGGAAACAGTACAGAAAGGACTGGAGGCTGTAGGGGAGGAGACGGATGAAGTCTCATATACTGAAAATGCTGCAACCCTTGCAGTGAGCTCTGATAGCTTACAGGGCATTCTGTGCAAATTGTTTACAAAGGCCTAAGGTTTAAATTATGGTGGTGTCAGCACCCATTCAAGTTTGTTGCACTGGGAGTATTTTATGATTGTCAAAACTCACCTCCTGCTCCAATATTCATGAAATCATTTAAGAAATAAAAATAAAAGTTAGATTACTTTTTTATTTTGTTTTTATATCCCTGCCCCTCCCCACAAATGTGAAAAAGTATCAAAGAAATCCCCAAAAGAGCTTTAGTTTCATTATGCTTTCACTAATGGAGTGACATTTCCTGTAGTAATTAGGACAGGCTGTGCCACCTAGAGAATTTATCTCCATGCTTTCTGTGAGGATCTGACCTTTTTTCCTTACAATTATTTGTAAGCATTCCCTAAATACAGTCATATATTGTTGAGTGACGACATAGAAAAATAGCAACAACAACAAAAAAAACCCCAAAACAAACCAAAACCCAGGTAACTCAGCAGTTGCATCATAGCCCACACAGTTTCATACAGAGGAAAGGTAAGACTGTACAAGCATTTAGGAACGAGCGGAATTTGCATCATGATAGAAAAAGATACCTACTGCCTTCCCGCTCCTCTCCAATCACAAAGACATTGTTAATCATCTGTGCTGAATGGTAATAAGCCAAATGTGGAACTTTGGTGGTTTTTTTCTGGCAAAATCACCAACCAGTGCGTTAAATTTATATCTGAGCCTTGCTGGGCAGGCCTGAAGGGCTCACTCTGCAGCAGTTTTTTTTATTAAACCAACATATTGGCATCACTGTTGCTCAAGTCTTCATTTTATCCTGCTCCAAACTGCTTGGGGCAGGAAGCATCAGGTTTGGTCTGAGAGCAGTTTCCCAAAGGGAGACCTGACTTGCCATCTGTGGCTACTCTCAAACCATACAGCAGCACAGCTGGACTTGGAGCCTCTGTGCAGGGAACACAGAAGCACTTGTCAATACTGGTTCTTAGTTACTGTGCTCTCCTGGCTAATGACAGCAATGCTGTGTTTCAGTTGACTTGTCCTGCTCCTGTAAAGCTCAAATGCAAGCCTTCATCTTAGCCTGGGTGTCCCCAGGTAACAAACAAGACTGTCAGAAAATAAATATTTGTAATTATCCTTGGCCGCCACTGGATGTCAGTGATTGCTGGACTTTAGCAGTGGTTTCGTGTTTTGTTTTGTTTTGTTTTGTTTTAAAAAAGGGCAGCATTTTCAGACCTGCCTGAGCCACAGGCAGGATCAGAACCAGGCAGTGCAAGTGCAACCAGATGCTGGGGCAGCCCAGGCAAGACCCAGATGTGCGGATTTGTCTCGGGTTTTGTATTTGCCTTCGCACCCACACGTGCTTGTATGCATTCATTTGTAAAAGCATATTTTAAGGTAGAGAAGAGACTGGTGAAAAACGATGCCCTTTTGACTGATAGACACATTAGTATCTAATCATCTCTATTCTATCTGTTCAGCTTCAGGCTTAGGAAGACATTTCAGAAGTTGTAATCTGAAAATGTGGTATTAGCATATAGACACAAGAAGCCAGTGCTGACACTGGGTGGGACACTACTGGGAGAAGGACACATGGGCTTCCCATCCTTTCTTTGCAAAGAGCTGCCAGGGATAGGACCAAACCTTCCTTCTACCACAGATGCTCCTTGTTTCCTGGTCTTATTCCCCCCTCCTTTCCTCTATTTCTCCTTCCCATCATTCCCTCTTCCCTGTCTTCTTTTCACAAGAGCAAGAGGAGCAGAGCAACCCTCCCAGCAGGGTGACCACACAGCACTGCTGAGTAGCCCTGCACACCCCCAGCAGACTGTACTGTCCCCTCCAGCCAGCAATGACACTGAAGTCAGGTCCTCTAGTCCCCAGTGCTCTAACGACTGGGCTAGGTAGGAGCATCAGGGGTCATATAATTGGGCACATTTTAAGGAAAGGACTTTCCATGATTTTCTACTAATGCATGATCTAGGATGTATACATGCTCTGACAACAAATAGAGTCCTCTGGGGATTTAGGAGGGGAAAAGTCCAGGATCTCAAGTAGTTTTAGGTACAAGGTAGGACTGCTGGCCTAAGATGGTTCCAAACTTATGTCCCATGGGTTACCATAAAAATAAGTGGAGGCTGAAGAGGGGACACAGGAATTATGACAGTTACCTCTTAATAAGATACTCTTTTCAAGATAATCTGTTTTAGATTTAGCGATTTAAATCAGCTTTAGACTGTAAAACCATAAAGTAATAAGGAATCCACTGCTGCTCTAGGTAAGTGTTCTGGTGGAAAAATAACTAAACACATAAAATGAAGTATATTTTCGTATCTTAATTACACATTCTGCAAATTTCAAATGGATGCCATGGTGGCTGAGTAGAAGAAGAAAATGGCAGCAGCAGTAGAAGACACTGCTGGTACCAGACTCTTGTGAGCCTGCCTTTATAATCTGTGGCATTTCACTGAGTCACAGAATTATTTGAGTAGATAAATTAATAAATAGATAAATGAATAAATCTACAAGAACCTAGTCACACTTTTTTACTGTCCTCCACAGAAGCTGTGGAGTATGCACACCATTGATCCTGACTGGTGGGACACTAGGACAGGTACCAGAGGCCAGCTGCCACTAAGATGATGGTGATGGGATCCTTACCACCAGTGTCAGGTGTGGTGAAGTAGTCCACATCCTACCTCAGCTGCCTTCAGGCGTTTCAACACAATCAAGTACAGAAATGTCACGGTTGCTCCCATACTACAGAGAAAAATACAGCTGCAGAAACTTTGAAGTATGCTACATCTGGGACTGCTGGCAAAGAAGATGAGGCAAGAAGAGTGGCTGAAGGAACTTCAGCTCTTTGCAGCTCCCCTCTGAGCAACTGCTTCACCCTCAAGTGGTGGCTTTGCACCATACAGCAAGTACCAGCCACATCCTGTAGCAGTCATGGGGAAGCTGAACCTGCTTCCCTCCATCCTCCTGCCATTGCCACACATCTATGACTTTGGCTGCAGTGCCTGCAATGCCTGTGTGAGGTGTGGCATGATGGGATCCTGCTGGCAGCATCAAGGAGCCCAGTACCAGGGCAGGGGGGGGGCTTGCGCTTGGCCCCATGTGCTACCCCATTGGAAAGCCAGCTCCAGCAGTGCTGCCTGGCACAGCTGTCAACTGAGAGAAGGAGGTCCCAGGACAGCCCATATGCTCCTGCTCTACCTAGTGACAACATGTTCTTTCTGTTATTTGTAGCTCATGCTGAAAAGACACCCAAAAACCCATTCCAGAGGAAGTCACTGGGTATACCTTATGTGTGGTAAATAAACCTTTCATAAACTACTAGGAAAACACGAATGCACGAGGGCAAAAGCCATTTGCTCAAAATATGTTACTGAAAATAAAGACTTCTTTCATTCTATTGTTAATGTAAGTATTGAGAAAGTCCTCCCTTTTAGAGTCTGATTTTCTCAGCCCATAGGAGCCCACAGTGGATCAGCACGAGGTTTCACTCTCCCTCCCTTGACACTACATCTTTGATGCTGTCATTGGTAAGTGATTTCATTAAATAAGAAACTGTTCGGACTACTTGCCACAATCATGTGCTCAAAATTGCTTGTTTTACAGATAAAAATGATCTCTTCTCCTACCTGTCATCATCTTGCTTCTGAATCAGATTTATCCTGACTGCTGTGGGATGTGAGTGAATGTTGGGCTCTGCAGAACTTCACAGCCATGAGAAAACACTTCTGCACTGGTGACCAGCCCTCTCCCACACCAGGTACTGCAAACACGGAAAAAAGAGTGGGGATATGTAAATTTTCAGCCTGCCATACAAACCATGTTACTGCTTTGCTTTGAAAAGATAGATGTAACAAATGAAGCAGTTTTCCTTCATGAGCATGTGCCTTCCACTTTAATGTCTTTTTTTGTGAGCCATATTTTTTATTTTTGCATATATCAGGAGACACATTTTAAAGGTCCCTTGGAAAAATGACACATACTTTTTCAAATTCAGTATTTTTATGACATACTACACAGAAACTTCAGTACTTTATAACAACTGTATTTTTCTGGATGCATTTACCATGGCTATTAGGAGCCTAGGGAAAGAAGAGTGAAGAAAACTGGCAGGTGTATGACTAAGAGGACCACATTTCAGAAGGTCTTTTTCAGATTACAAAGAAAAATTGCTATATAAACCCTAATCTACAGGCTAAAAAAGTCAGCATGAAAAAAATGTATCTCCCTTCTCCTCCAACCCACCCCCCCCCAGTCAGCCCATTGTGGTAATTACTGCCCTTAACTTTGCAGTCGGAGAGCTCTGACAAAAGGCAGCAGATTCATTTTAGATCTATTTACTGTCCCATTCAACAGCTCATAAAAACCAGTTTCCTTTGAAAGCTCTTCTGGTTCCCAGTTCTCAGGCAGGTTTTAGGAGGCAATATAACAGAGAGTGCTAGAAGTGCCTGTGCTGCTTCAGCAGTGATTGATCCAGTCTTCTGGATAACCTGACTCGGAAGAAACATGCCCTAAACCAAGCCAGACCCCCAGGCTTAGCCTGTGACCTATCTCACAACCACAAAGCCACCTGGCATCTCCCAGCCCTGGTGGCAGCACAGGCTTCCTGCTGCAGCCTCACCCTGATGGCAGTGCCAGAGGAGCCAGAGCAGGCAGGGCTGCCACATTCCCACAGACACTGATTTATTGTCCTCTGGGCACACACTTATGACTTCCATTGCTAATAATAGATGCTGCTTGCACAGTAAAGGAGAACGGACTCCCAAACTGAGCTCTCATTCACTTGCCTCCTGATCACTGGCTGTACCCCACGTGCCTCTGTTGGTCTCCATCATACCCTGCTTAAGCTCTTTGCAGGGATTATGGGCTTGATTCACCACTGCTGCTCACCTTGTGCAGCCATTTGCACCTGTGTATAGTGAGTGAAAAGTGAGTTTGCATCTACTTTGCACAGGTGTGAATGATTGTACATCCAAGGAATCTAGGACTCTATATTGAAGCTGTGCTGGCTTGGAATTGCTTCTCTGTTGAAGCATAAAGAATACATACAGAGGGCAGGTGATATAGATACTCAGTAGGGGCGAGTAATGAATATGCTGTGGAGAGAGAGTCCTTTTATTTTAGTACAAACTTGCCACATCTTACAGCACACGAGCACGGTTCTCAGGGGCACAGTGGTAACATGTAATTTAGCTTACCCAAGCTAGCTGGTGTTATGTAGTGCCTACAGGCTTAGAAGTCAGCCTCTTGTTAGTAGGCAAAGTCCTATCAGATCCTGCAGACCCAGGAGAAGCAGTGGTTTTTGGACAGCTCCAGTGTTGTTGTGTCAGTGGAAATTCCTCCTTCACTCCCCATCTGCTGAAAGCAGGCTGCTATTTTATTAGGAAATACTCTCTTTCTTTGGAGTTTTATTGCAGCCTAGAAGACATAAGCTCATCTCAGACCATATGTAAACCCACCAGGTAAGAGCCAGGGCTTTTGATTTGTGCAGCAGAACTACCCTACTGAGGAGCCAGAGGAAATGGCTCACTTGGGGCATGTCACCAGGGTGATCTGGGACATCCACAAGAAAGGTGCACCACTGTCTCATGGAAATGTTTAAAAGCAGTTTGATTGTGTCTCTGCAGGGCTGTGCTTGAGGTATAACCCCTTGCCCCACGGAGGGGTTAACCACAGAATTCAGTGGCCACTAAGGGCTTCATTCTGACACCGTTAAGCAAATCTTTCTACCAAGGTCCACAGCTGTTTGTCACTGGAGTGCAGTGATCCTTGTATCACTGAACAGGATTTGGGGCTGCCTTCCTTCCTCTCGACAACCAGCAAACCCCAAGGTGACATGAGAGCTCAGACTTGCCTTCCTGAAATTTCCAGCTGCTCAGAATAGGTCCTGCACTTGGCTTCAGTTGAACAGTGAAATGGCTGCTCCATGGCCATCTTCCTGTGTTTTGATCCTGTGCTGCTTTGGTAATGAGAGGGAGGACAACTCCAGACACCTCAGCACCCAAGGTTTGCAAGCCATCCTCAGCACCAAATACACAGGTCCATGTATATATCTCTACCCTTCTTTTCCTGATAGTTTTCTTCTTTATATTTACTACATCTGTTTACTTCATCATGATTTCTGGCCCTGATTCCCTCCTCCCTCTTCCCCTTTTTATTTCCTCCTCATCAGAAATGTCTAGTACATAAGGGGGAACAGGTTTCTGCTTCTAGTATACCAACACTTGATCAGCTAAAATTCCTTTAATATCCTAGGTCTCCAAACAGGTCTCAGACTTTGGAAACTGGTTTCTGTGGCTGGAAAGTTCCTGTGGCATGTCACTTATAATGATGCTGTTCCCCCTTCGTTGCAAACCACTTGTCTACCAATCCTTTTTCTCACCTGTGCCACATATTTATGAAGAACTTTCACAGGCAGAGTCTGTAAGACATGGTTTCCTGACACTTAGTCATCTATTAGGCATAATGAAATCTAAACTGTTTGTTAGCTCATCCACTATCTCAGCTATCCAGAAATCTAGTTCAAACTCCAGATGTCCAATTTGCAAACCAAACTTTTCCAACTGCTGGATGAATGCATTTTCCTTGTCACTGTCTCCATTTGAGACCAATTAGTAGGTTCGCTTTTGGACAGACTACTCCTTACTGTTTTTAGCATGTCTGCTCTGTTAATGGTTATCCTTGAGGCAGTGTCTACTTTGGCCATGCATTTCATGGGTACCAGCAGGTGACTTGTAGCCAGTGTTTTCCTTCTGTTGTTCAACTGAGAGGTTCTAAACAAAAACTTGGGGCCTCATTTGTGTAGCTCTGGGTTTCACTGACATTACTCTGTGTCCTTGCTACTCTCAGACTGGGAAACAGGCTTTTTACTAGGCTCTTGTGATGTTTTGTTCTGGCCCAGCCTCCTATTATAACAAGTCAGTGTTTTATAGAGAACTTTTTCACAGTACCAGCACTTAACAGCTTTCTTTAATTTTTGCATTATTGCCAACTTCTCTTGTTTTACAAATGAAATCTATCACTTTTTCTAATTGCTCAAGAATGCCACAGACTAGACTATAGTCACCTTTTCCATTTGACATATCTGTGCTTATGGGACTCATGGCAATTAATGTCCATCTTTCTTGCTAGCAGCTGCTTCCTTTCCTGGTTGGCTGCTGCAGAAAAAACTGAAACGGTGGGGCAAATTCCCCAAGCACTTGGGGTGTCTGATTTCTTTTTGCTGATCTGGCCCTGCAAGCTGAGGTCCAGCTAAATGTGTATAAGTTGTTCCACTGCCTATTTATCCTGGGAGTCCTTGTTTGCACCAGATTATGCCAAGAAGAGGTCTCATATGGTTATCTGCCAAGCCAGAAGATTCAGCTTTCCCCTTGCTGCTAATTCTCTGATCTGGCTCTGCCTGATGGCTGCCTGCACGCCACATCTCAACAGCTCCTGCAAACCTGGAGCACTCGGTTGTCTGCCATGGGCTGCTCTGCAGCACAGACAGAGCTGGCCTGCAGAAGCTGCCTGCTGGAAGCCTCTACTATTCCTCTTCCTAGCCACTTGCTTGGGTGAGATGCTGAGCAGAGCCAAGGAGCCTGTTGGGCAGTTTTCCCTCGAAGAAATTAAGTTCTGCATTATTTGAACTGGATAATCTCTCCTCGCCCTGATTGGCCTCTGAGGGTTACAAACAGAGTAGAAAATAGTTTTACTGAGGTCATTTGGCTAACCCACTTGTGCAGCCAGGTGGCTGAGTGAGGTCTGCTCTGACTTCTGCCCCTTTCATTGCTTTCTCAACACAGTTTCTGAGATCTGTTGCTCCTTGCTGCTGCTCACATCTACTAGCAGGTTTTGGGTTGTCAAGACACCTTTGAGTCTCCCTGGCTGCATGGAAATCCTTCTCTTTCAGAGCAGACAAGTCTCTGCTTCCAGCTACGGGGCTCCCCAGTCTGGCTAGACACTGTGTAGCTGCTGCTCCAAAAGCAATTTCTACAGCTACAAGTCATCTCTCCGCCATTATCAAGAAACTTCTGGATGCTTCTTACTCTTTATTTGATGCTTTATCATTTAATGATGCCTCATTCTGCTGGCTTTAAGTCAAGAGAGACCTTTTTTGCTTAAGGAGGCGTCAGAGAGCTCAGATGTGCTGAAGTGGTCCCAGCTCTTTCCCAGCACCACATGAGCAACAGAGGTAACACTGACAGACACATGACTGACACGGGACAGCTTTGTCCTTCTGCCCCTTGGCATCATAGAGTCTAGAGGAGCTGAGGGGAGAGGAGGAGGCAGGAGTCCTGTTGAGAATGAGATGGAGAAGGGACAGTTGTAGGGCGAGGACTTTGGTACGTGCAGGCTCTGCAGGATGCAGCTGCTGATCAAATCTAGACTGTGAGGCCCAGGCTTCCCACTTGGCTTTCAGATTTGCTTCCACCATGGTTGATTTGGGTGACACCTCCATTACCCCATCTCTCTTGAGCCTGTACATGCTCAGTTTATCTTCCTGGAGCCTGACTCTTGTTTTGACACTCACAGTAATGCTTTGCCCTTCAGGACACTTGCCAAAATTCAGAATGTTCTAGGCTATGTTGAGGAGAAGATGAAGATGTTGATCAAATCAGGCTTCTTACTATGGTTCTCTGTCTACAAGGAATGAGCAAGATGCAGGGTCCCAAAACAGAGGAGGAAGTAGGAGCTGATTTTTCATGTTACAATTGTCTTATAATCAGCTTAGACAAAATCTCTTTCCTCCCCTGCCCTGCCTCTATTCTTGGAGCCACAATGCTAATGTTTGTTTAGGCCGTGTCCTTCACTTCTCTGATCTGCTCTGCCTTACTTCCATAAACACAAAAAAACCCAATAACCAGTGAGATATAAGACGCCTATAAGTAGAGGTAATTTCTGTATATTATGTATGCAAGAATACATATCTCTGCATGGAGGCCACTTTGTTTTTCTGGTTCCACAAAGCATCTTGAAGGCTTTTCTTCCTTTTATTTATACCAAGTGGATGATGGCTCTTGCAGTCCTTCTTGAGTCCTCTGAGGACAAGCTCAGCTGGCTGTTTAATTGGAGTCTCACTTTAAAGAAAAGGCATGGTTGTATTTTTGTAGGTTCTCATCAGCCATTTAACCTGATCACTTATTTTCTTTAGCACTAACTAAACATTACAAGTTTACTACCAAGTCAGGTATCTTAATGCTGGCCTTAGCCTAGTCCAGTTAGACTGGTGCTCGCAGACTATCTACTGCCCTAGCTGAAAACTCTCTTGGGACCATTGACAGAAAGTCACAGTGATGTGTAGATCTGGGGGAAGGAGAACCCTCCTTGGCCGGTCTGAGGCGGACTAGCACATTGCCACCAGAAACACAGCTCAGTGGCTTCTTGTGCCTGCTGTGGACAGCAAATGGAGTCTTCAACCTCAAGAACAGACTATCAGGGTACATCTGCCAATGCTGAATTCAGTCATTAAGAATAAAGTACTCATTAGGGGACTATTCAAGTGTGATGCAAAGCAGTATGGGTGGGGGAGAGAGGTAGTGGCTAGACCAAAGTTTTAACTTTGTAATTCGGATGGAATGAGTTCCAGTCCTTTGAAGGTTGTCCATTTGAAAACATTTCTGCTAAATTTTTTCTTCACATCAATTTGCTTGTAGATTAATTTTAATAAGCTTTCCATAGGGGGAAAATTGATAATGTGACCCAAAATATTTCTCTTCCAAAAAGGACCAAGTTACAGTGGAAAAAACCAGTTCAGCCACATACAGATGTGATAGTTATAAAAGCAATGTGAGGGACTTGCACAGCTCTCCACCTGCAGTGGCTAATTAAGAAGCAGTGGCTGAAGCCAGAAAGAACTGCTTCCTGTCCACCCGCACGGCAAGATTTGGGGCTTGCTTCTGGGATTATCCACTGCCTCCAGCAGACAGCCAGCATGGGAGGAGAGTGAAAGAGTTAAAGCCATTTCCTAACAATGATTACTTTTTCCTGGAAGCAGCAAATAATTGCAGAATTAGGCCCTAATTCTGTCCTTCTTGTAGGTCTGCAGGCAGGTGAGCAATCAAAGCAGCAGAAGTCTTAGGAAAGGGTTATGTATTTATACAGCCAAATAAACTGGGCCAGCACCCACACCATGTTGTCTTCTACTTCCATGAGGAGGGATAAAGCTGGAGCAGGCCTTGGCCATGGACCTCTGGGGCTCAGTTCCTCCAATCACATCTGCACTGTCCAGGGTATCCATGGGGTACTGCAAAACCTTCTGACATTTCTGAGTAGTGTAAATGGTCAACTCTCACTGAGTCCCCTCCACACCTTGCTGCCCCTCTGTGACCTGCCTACCCCATTGCACCCATACCCTAGGACTCCTCAGAGCCAGGCAAGGTGGAGAGGATGCTAAAATCTCTACTGAAAATTGGCCACCCACCAATGGCCAGTTGGCCACCCTTCAGCCATGCAGCTTGTCTCATTGCTTAGGGCACATGCCAACATGAGCTGTTGTAGAGGGACCTAGAGCTTGACTAGGTGGACACCACAGTCTCATTTGGTATTTACATTTGTGATTTCTTTTTTGTAATGGTTGATGCATATTTTATATTTGTAAGCCATGGCAGTGTTCAGCACTTAATATCGTACAAACAGGGTGCCAAGTGCTGGATTTGAAGACCACAACTGCAGAAGAGAAGAGCTGTGTAGTTCTCTCTAATTTTCCACTTACTGTATCTCTGTAGGCACACTCTGGTGCCTCGTATTTGTTCCTCACATACAAGATTTAAGCCAGAAGAGGTTTGCATGGTTTTTTCCTTCTCTCTCTATGTAACACACCTCAACCTAAAGCCTAAAGAAAGTCTCTGGTTACAATCAATTACTATGGAGTATGATGCATTTTCTTAACTAATTTCCAAGCCAGGGTGACCTGAAATGGCTGAACTGAAAACACTTTCTAGCTCTGAACACACGAGAACTTTGAGGAAGGTGTGCTAGTCCCAGGAAGAAGACTGCCTCCTCCTTTCTGCCCTGCCTTGGGTATTAATTTGCTTCCTCAGGACAGTGAGCATGTCCCACCCAAGGGACAGTGGAGAACTGGGCAGAGCAGCCAGTGTGTGGCTGTGATCACAGTGGTGCTGGAAGCTGCTGCTGAGCAGTAGTTGTTACTCATCTCTAAAGGCAGGCTTCCTCTGGGTGACTGACACCTGAACAGGAGTCTCAGACAGGTGTCCACAGGTGTCTGGGGTAGACAGGAGGTACAGAAAACTCAGGAATTTGTGCTTTAAGGGGTGCAGAATCCCTCTGCAGTCTTCACTGGCAGTTTTGATGGGATCTCCATTGTGTCAGTGGGAGTTTAGGTGCCTGGCTCACACAGAAACCTGCATCTCGACTCCCAGATTTGAGATCTTGAACTGCATCATGCTCTCAGGGCTCAGCAGGATCTTCTCTCAGGACAAGATGCTCATCCTGCTCTGTGCTGGTTCATGGTCCCGGAAGGCAGTCCCAGGAGTGCTGTGAAAGCCAGGCTGCTACCAATAGCTTTCAGTCATCCTGTCTTTGTAGCTTGGATCTGGGGTATCTGGGGTATCCCAGGTCCTTCTGGGAATATTCCCAGGAAAATCCCAAGGAAACATGCCCAGATGGTCCTCAAAGCACTCACTAAACACCCTATAATGCTGACTGTGGCACCCCTATCCCTTCCTGCAGCTAAACAACATGAGAAGAAACCAAATCTGGGCTTGACTGTTGGGTACAGGCTGCTTGATGCGGCAGACTAGTGCAGATAAGACCAAAATCTGAATTCATTTCCTGCCTGAACCAAACCACTCATTTGAACCCGGCCTTCTACCTCCTGGCTATCTCCCACAACCCCCTTAAATCTTTACATTCAGTTGCCTTTAGACAGACCCTCAAGATAAAAACATAAAGTGGTATTTTCAGATATTAGGCTGAACCTGGTAATATCCCACAGAGATCCCTTCAGCAGCTGGTCTCAGGGCTGAGTGTCAGCTCTGTTTCCAGCCTCTGTCTGGCAGTCAGAGAAAAACCTAGTGACAGCTTCCTCCTCCTCTTGCTGTTGAGCCTGAAATTCACCACGTGCTCCTGAAGTTAGAGAATTTAGGTCTCGAAAGTCCCAACTCAGCTGAGCATGACACAGTTGCCCTTGCTGGTCACCATGGTCCCAGCATGCAGCACTCGTGCGGGTTTGTCCTTCATTGACTGCCTGTGATCTCCCAGTGCCTTCTGGTGCCTTGCACAAAACCAGGCATGACCTCTGCCCAAAGGAATTCAACTAGGCAGGGAGATGTCTAGCTGCTAGAAAATCACCTGCAATTATTCACACCCTCAAAATTGCAGGAGCAAAATGAGAGCCTGCTTTTCAAAATCAGGTCCATTATGTGTCTGCAAAGTATATAATCTCCACATAATTCATCAACACCATTAATCTAAACTCCTAGGTTCTGAGCTCAATAGTGCATGTGTTTTCCATGTGTGTGCAATATCAAACAAACCTGTGTTTAACTTGTCAGAATATAATCAACTTCCATTAATTACTTCAGTATGAAGTCTCCAGTACCATTGGTTCTTCATATAATCACTCAAAAAGCTTTTACTGGGGAGCTAAACAGCTCAATAACACTAATTAATTGTGTTTCTTGGACAACGGAGATTGTGTAAGTGGAAAGGTGGTTTTGGTACATTTCCCACTACATTGATTTTCACATTTCTGGAACGCATATCCCCATAATAGTCATTAGTGCACAGAGAGAAGAGCTGGAAAGGTGCTGTAGAAGCACAGCATTCCTGAAATATAGTTTGAGATTTGTACTGGATCTGCACTGTTTGCCAGAAATTCAAACTCTGGCAAATAACTTAGCCTTTCTAGGCTGTTTGCCCAATAGTCTGAGTGAAAAAAAACAGCAAACCTAAAAATCTGCCAATATTTATGTACCAGCATGTGATTCAATTGTTTTATTGCAGAGAAAAAGTGACATGAAAGAGAGGAGGAGGATGGAAACTCTGCAAGTCCAGAAGTATAAAATGAAGCATTTGAATGTTAGTGTTAAAGAATTTTAAGACCTTTAATTAAACCAAAAGAGAAAGAGAGCAATTGATCTCTCGGGGCTTTCAGGGCTTTACTTCCACACATATTTTTCTAATTCCATGTAGAGGAACAACGAATGTGCTTTTCCCACCTGAGAAGTGTTGTTTGGTGATTCATGAAGCTTTCTCCCTTGTCTGAAGCAGCGATTTCTCAGTTACGTACCCCAGGGCTGCGCCGTTGCAGAGCGGAAGAGAGCTGGGAGGGAGGGAGGGAGAGGGATCGCCGATGGGGAGAGCGTGAGGCCTGGGGAGCATTTTGCATCAGCAGGATATTACTTAGTGTCATGTGTGTATGTATTTATACATCAGGAGCAAATGAATTGTGGCACTCAATGGCATGGAAAAGTAAATAAAAAAGCCTCTCTCATTTGGATCATGAATATTAGTTGAGGGTTTGCGTTCTGGTTTCAAGGCTTCATTCACTGCTGGGTTTTATGTTTTCAGGCCCTCTGTGTTACCTCAAAAGCACTATCTTTTTGCCTACACACATAGACAGCAGCAGTCAAAATACAAATCTCATTCACGTGTTCGTAGCTTTTTGCTCTTGAATTCCCTCCACCTCCATAAAATACAGATTCCACTCCATGGATATGTGTAACACAGCCAGAGTCTTGCTAAACAAGACCAAAGAGTGCTTGAACACTATATTATTCTTTAGTAGCTTCTTCTTCTTTACATTAAACATTATGACAAAGAAGTCATAATTTAGTCCTGTGCCCTGTTGATCCAGCCTCAATCTAACCCTGGAAAATCTTCATTTAAAGGTGGCAAAGATATATCAGGAAGTGCAAGAGAGGAAGGAGGAAGAAAAGTTGTGTACAAATGTATTACCGTGGTTTAGGGCTTTACATTTTCCTAAAGGGCAGAGTTAATTTCCACCTGTAATTAATTGAGGAATAAAATCTGTGCTTCAATACGGTAGTTCAAAACCAGTAATTAAACAATTACTACTAATAATAATTATTGTCAGGAACTGGAACATCAACTGCTGTGTTGCTTTCACTGGTAATTTGAAAAATAGGTAGTCTGGCAATTCCAAGAATTAGAGAGAAACCTTGTCATTCCATTGCCCAGACTGCTATATCTTAAAAGACCAGTTATAGATTGTTGCTGTTTCACAGTCTTTCATTCTGGCTATGGAGTTAATAATATATTTTCCAAGCAGACTTCTCAAAAGCCATTTGATAAAAGCTGGAGCCAAGAGGTGGACAACAGTATCAGTATTGCCTGTTGCTCCTGCAAGGATCTCACGAGACATTTCTGTGATTTCCATAATTGAGTGTGTTTTCACAAGTCAGTTTTTGCATTTCTTGTTAAAGGAGAAGAATCCTAATAGAAGAAAATGGATGCTGGCCCAAATAAAGAACTAGAGTTGTAGTCTCACTGAAATATTGGGATGTCACAATCAACCTGTCTCTAATTCCTGGCAACATGTGAAGACAGAGGGAGGAATCCATGTTCTGTCATAATAGGCAATATCCCATTTAGGTCAGATATTTCAGATCTAGGACATTTGACTGGTTTCCATCCTCCAGTGATCAGTAGTTTAGTTTAATAACCAGGTCCCATTAACAGTATCTCTCATATTCCTCTTTCCTACCTTGAGAGCCAAAGACCGTTTCTATCATGCTGCACTTGGATGATTTTCAGGTTTCATCATCCTCCTGAACATTTCTGACCACTTATATGAGTCCTTCACATCAAGACTAGCTCATTTGGCACACATAAACAGTCTGATTGTCAGTCTGTGCAATGAACACCTTGTGAATCATGTAGCTGGCAACAAAAGGGGATTGAATTTGCTATAGTCACTGGATCAGATACAATGGTAATAAAATTCTTGTCTCTTTTATATCATAAATGATTGTGTACCTCTTTGGCTAATGGAATTGCTGGTGCTTGCAAAAAAATCCCCCCCAGTCTTATCATAATGAATGTATGCAAGACTCTTAAATTCTGATTTACTTTCCCCCTTTCTGTTTCTGGCTAAGCCTCCATCTTTGTACAGAGTTTGACTTTGCTTTGCCTCCTCCTCCTGCATCCCCATTTCCAGCTTTCTCCCCCACTAGTTTCTTTCTGAAGTGAGCTGCCCATACCTAGAGACGTATTCAAAGTGTGCCTTTGAGTCAGTATACCAAGTATTTCATTCCCAGCAAAGCCTTCTTTCTGAATGATCCATCTTGTCACACAAGCAACATTCCTGATGTTTTTTCACACGTCCTGCCTGCCCGTGCACTCTGGCACAGCAGCTCTGGGAATTCTCCTGCAGCAATTTTCTTGGCTTTGTGGTGCAGAGCGTGAATCCCAGCTCGGACTACAGGCATTTGTTTTCCTGTTAGTCAGTGGCATTGACCGCAAACCAGCCTGTCAGAAAAGATGTCAGTTAACATGTTCAGCAACCCCTTTTGAAGCTTGAGGCAAACTGTGAAATAATTTCTTCCCCTGCTGGCATCTTCTCTGAAATTAGAATTTCTCCGTGTTCACCAGAGGCTCTGGAGCAAGTGTTACTTGAAGCAGCTTATAGGATCTGTTCCTGTGTTTTTCTTTGTGGTCTGTCTGCCTGTGTCAGGCTCCAGAACATGGTGAAAACGTTCAGTCTCCCTTGACATTGAGTAGAGGGAATATAGGCTAATCCTGCAACCCGGCCTTCAGAAAGCTCAGTGCAGGAACTCCAGATTCTGCTCAAAACAAACATACCTTCTGGAGGGATTCTGTCTAAGTATTTTCTAGGGAGGCCAAAAGCACTTACAGATCCTTCAGGAGTTGTTCCATTGCACCTAACTGGAAATTTCCTCTCTTTCTTTTGGCAATTGTAACTTTCATGTTAGATGTACATCCCTCTTCCACGTTTTTTAATCTCTTGTCTGCCATCTGGGAGCCACCTTTGTCCTTTATGTTAGGCTCTGAGAGGCTGGGAAAGTTAAACAGCCTCTGATGGATGGCTGCCCGGTCTCCTCTGCTGGCTGGCTGGTGGGATCAGAACTCTCTGTCCTGCCACTCCACTCTTACGCCTGCAATGTAAACACACCTCCCCAAAAAGAGGAATAAACCAGCTGCTATTCAGTCTTTTAACAACTATTGAGCAATAAACCTCTATGCCATGTTTATAAGGTAGAGTGCTAAAATGGAAAATAAGGGTGGGGAGGTGACCTCAGGGAGCCATCCTGCCCCAAAATAGGATCAATTACACCTATTTAATTCCTGATTAATCTGTCTCTAACTTGTTCTCAAAAAAAGCTTCAGTGACAGGGAGTCTACCACCCACATAGGCAACATATTCTAGTACTTCCCCATCTGATCCCCCATCTGCCTTTGTGTTCTACCCAGTAACTCACTTACCATCTCCTTTGCTGCGATTAAGACCCCTTATTATTCAACTTTACTATGGTACATAGAGAAGAATATTCCCTTCTCTCCTCTGCTCACCACATATACCCAAAGATATTTACCTTCTCTACACAGAATAATCCCTGATCAATCAATTTTTCCTTCCTGATCATGTTTGCTCTTAATCTGATAGCTGTGGGTGCCTCCAGTTGGTCCCTATCTCCTGTAAGTTCAGTCTCAACTGAGCTCATCAGAGCAGAAGACATTTACTTACACATCATCTAGTCAAACACCTAAATATACAACCCAGTGTGTAACTTCTTTTTTCTCACAATAGCAGTACGCTTTTGGATGATCATCACCTTGTGGTCAGACATTGTCTTCTTCTGTGGAGCTCCTAGCTACCTCCCCATGCTCTGTACAGTTTGTCACTTTTGTTCACAGGTCCTTGCAATTCAGTTGATTAATTCTGCTGTTTTTCAGGCCATTTCTTCAGTGCATCAAGATAATCTTGCATGCTAACCCTGGCCTCTGATGTACTTGAAAGAAGCTGACAAAAAAAACCCAACAAAAACCAAGATTCTTCATTGCAACAACTCTGCTTTCTTCTGTTTGAGACCACCATTAACAGCAGAGGCAGAGGGAGCACAGCCTAGCAACAGCAGTCAGAGGCCTTTTCTGGTCTAGATGCCCTGTACAGGGCACAGAGTCACTGTACAAAACTAATAACACATATCACACTGCTAGGTCTTTCAATCCTTTAGTCAAGACACTGGTGAAAACAGTGAACACAAACAGCCAAGGACAGACCTCTGTGGAATTCCTTGATGTGTACTTCAATTTTGACAATGAATCCCTGATAACTTCTCCAAGTAAGAGTTTTCAACTCTTTTTAAACACTCTTGATAGTAATTTCAACTCCATGATATTTGCCCTGCTTATTTATGAGAATGGCATGTAAGACACCACCAAAAGCCTAACTAGAGTACTATTAGCTGTCTGATCCACTGCAAATCTTCATACACTCAGTTTGCTCTACTGCCACAGAAGGAAGTCAGATTGGTTTATTAGATTTGTGTATATGAATTTCTTGCTGACTGTAACTATTAGTGCCTTGCTGTCTTGTAGGTGCATACACTGCTTGACTGGCTGTTTCTGCAGTCCCCTGAGATGCCAGCCAACCATATGGACTTCCCCAGTTTGTCTCTTATGTGGATGGGCAGCACAAGTTTCAGAGAAGCAGTAGACACCTTTGTGAAATGCAAACAGAAGGTGTGGGCAGAATCTGGATGCAGGTGATTGTTCTGGTGGTTTCCTAGCTGGCCTGCAGGGACTGGAGAAGCTTGTGAAACACATAAGCAGGGGACTTGGCTGCATCTTAGAGCACTTTGCTGTGATCTGCCCTCCTATCCAGGTTGGTGCAGCTGTGCCTCAGGCTAAAGAGATGCTGAATCACCAGCAAGCAAGGACTCCCTGCTCAGTGTCTCTGAGCTACAGCTTCTCTGAAGTGCACTTCCTACCTGAGCAAAGGGAAGCCCCAAAGCAAACTACTGAAAGCAAGACATCATAGTATGTTGCCAGGATTCTCCATAAGAAGTGAAAAATGGAGTCTTGGATCTTTGATGCTCAAGTGGAAACCAGTGTCAAAGCTCCATTGGTTTTGGTGAAAGAAGAATTCACCTCAGGGGCTGTGACATTTAAGACTTCACAGGTGAAAAAGTAATGAGTCCTTCTGGTTCTACATAGGACTGTTTTTCTTTTCATTCTTGTAGAACAAGTTAAAAAAATTACACTTGGCATTTGGTTTCCATGCTACCATTTTGTTGCTGTTGAGGGAATGCAGCAAGAGGTAGCTAAGTATTAGTTTACATAATAACGTTTCCACATGCCTGTATTAAACTTCCAGTTGTAAATCCAAGTTCCACCAAATCCCACTCTCATGCTGGTACATGTCCTTGTGAAACAGATACAGGGAATATTTCATGTTATATATTGGGTATAGAATTCCCACCTCAGCTGCCCATTAGGAAACTGAAAAAATGTGCAAACTTCTTGTATTTTTGTTCCTGAAACAGAATCTGATGGGTGCTTCTTATGAGATGTTTTATATTGACTGCATTACATAGACATGCATGTATAATTGTTTTCCTAATAAAAACTTCTATTGCAGGTAGCCTTGTTTGAGATAGCAGTAACAGAAATGTGGTTTTCTAGGAACTAAGACTGTAAATGAAAGCTTTTATTCAAAAGGTGAGGAAGGGTGGGTAAATATAACTTGTAACTGCATAACACTTTGCACACTTCAAAGTGACAAGAGTACCAGACTGCCCAGTCAGTCTCCTCCAATTTGGCCCTGGACTTGGCCTGATGGAGCTGTGCCAGCCTGGGCACTCTGCTTTCAAGAAAACCTTTCTGTTGCACTCCTACAGGCAATACTCTCAGCAGATGTCAGCTTCAGAAGTGTAGTCAGGGGGTTAAAGGATTTTTTTAATTACTAAGATTTTCTTTGCTCTTCATCCTGAAGAATGGAGAGAGACTGTTGGCTGTGTCTTTTTTATTGAGGGTTGGGTTTTTTTGCATGTGGTTTCACTACCAGTGAGGTGTTGCAGCAAACCTTGGACCACTTTCAGTTTTCTGGTTGCCATTACACTGCTCAGTGAGAAATGCATTTATTAGTGCTGTTGGAGGCTCTTTTTAAGTGATGAGGATGCCATCTTCAGTCTGACACCCCTGCTTTTTCTTGCTTTTTTAATCATTTGTAACCAACTGGCATGAACTAAGATCACTTAAGTTGATTCTTCCATTACCACAGCAGGTGTCTGCTGTCCAAGGATGAGGAGTACTTGCACATGTTATTCTCAGTGTCTTCATGGCCAAATGCAAATTCTTTTCATTACCCCAGACCAGAGCAAAAGTCTCACAGTTATCTTTAAACTCTAATTTTCTTTCTAAGTCAACAGAACACTAACATGAAGGTGACCAGGAGCACAAGCAGTATTTTCCTTGCTGAAATGTTTCCACGTGAAAACTAACATTCTCAAAATGAAGTACAGGGACATAGACTTTTGATCACCATGCAAAAGTACTTTCATTTTCAAAACAGTAAGCACAAGAAATTCTTCCATGAAGCTCTGGGGGGTGTATTTTTTCCATGCTGTTGCAATTTTTTAGGCATTAAAACTTGTTAGTTTTAAAATTGAAAGTGTAAATATATAGACATATTATTATGAATAGCCAATAGAATGCTTTTAAAAAGTCAATAAACGTTGTNCTGATTCTTATAACCCCATTTCAAATTAGCATTACACTTTGAGTTTGAAATGTTTTGTCTAGAAACTCCTACTTCACATAAGATGATACAGGTAGCTATGCAAATTTGCTAGAGAAGCCAGATCATTTGCCAAGTTGAGAACTATAATTCTGATATCCCTGTAGATTTTTACTGCATTTAATTGATGCGTGAAAAATAACCGACCCTTAAAAGCTGACAGCTCTGCTCCAGCAGAGTCCTTTCTCTCTTTGCTCTGCACAGAGGAGCCAAAGTTTACTGCCAGAGATGGAAAACTGCCATTTCTGCAAATTTGGCAGTAAACAGGATCTTCCTCACTAGCACCCTATAGCTTTGAGGGAGGAGCAGAGGTGTAGAAAAAACACAGTTAAGGTTGAAGCAGCAATGGTTCAATCACTTGGCTTCAGTGCCTGGCTGGTGGGCAACATCTTTCAAGAGAGAACCAGACTAGTGCTAAAAATTCAGGGGAAACTTTTCATGTTATTCTTTTCTTTTAATCATAGAATTAGCTGGGTTGGAAGGGACCTCAGAGATCATCTAGTCCAACCCTTGACCCACCGGAGCAGTTGCTAGACCATGGCACTGAGTGCCACATCCAGTCTTTTTTTAAATGTCTCCAGGGACGGAGAATCCACCACCTCACCGGGCAGTCCATTCCATTGCCTGATCACCCTCTCCGTGAAGAAATTCTTTCTAATATCCAACCTAAATCTCCCCTGGCACAACTTAAGACTGTGTCCTCTTGTCTTGTTGAAGGTCGTCTGTGAAAAGAGTCCAACTCCCACCTCGCTACAGCCTCCTTTCAGGTAGTTGTAGACAGCAATGAGGTCTCCCCTGAGCCTCCTCTTCTTCAGGCTTCTTCAGGCTGAACAGCCCCAGCTCCCTCAGCCTCTCCTCACAGGGCCTGTGCTCGAGTCCCTTCACCAGCTTGGTTGCCCTCCTTTGGACCTGTTCCAGGACCTCTACATCCTTCTTAAACTGAGGGGCCCAGAACTGGACACAGTACTCGAGGTGTGGCCTCACCAGGGCTGAGTATAGGGGCAGAAGGTAATACCTGTTCTGGGACATGTTCCTGAGATGCAGTTTTAAATTACACTTCATGTCATAGAATCATAGGTTCATAGAATGGTTTCAGCTGGAAGGGACCTTAAAGATCATCTAGTTCCATCCCCCCTGCATGGGCAGGGACACCTCCCACTGGACCAGGTTGCTCAAGGCCCCATCTGACCTGGCCTTGAACAATTCCAGGAGGGGACAGCCACAACTTCCTTGGACAAACTGTTCCTGTGTCTCACCACCCTCAAATTAAAGAATTTTTTCCTAATGTCTAAACTAAATCTCCTCTCTTCAAGATTTAAACCATTTCCTTTTGTCCTCTCACTACACACCTGTGTAAAAAGCCCCAACCCAGCTTTCTTGTAAGCCCCCTTTAGATATTGGAAGGTTTCTATAAGGTAATCTCAGAGCCTCCTTTTCTCCAGGCTGAACAATCCCAACACCTTTATCCTGTCTTCATAGGGGAGGTGTTCCAGCCTTCTGACCATTTTTGTGGCTCTCCTTTGGACACATTCCAGGAGCTCTGTGAACTCTTATGTTGGGGACTCCAGAAATGAACACAGTACTCCAGGTGGGGTCTCACAAGAGCAGGAGAATCACCTCCCTTGATTATCTGTCCATGCTTCTTTTGATTCAGCCCAGGACAAGGTTGGCTTTCTGAGCTGCAAGCACACACTGATAGCTCATGTTGAGCTTCTGGTCCACCACCACACCCAAGTCCTTCTCCTCAGGGCTGTCCACAATCCTGTCTCCTCCCAACCTGTATTCCTGTATGGGATTGCCTCAACCAGTGCAGAACTTTATGCAGTTTGCATGAGTCCACTTCTCAAGCCTGTCAAGGTCCCTCTGAATGGCATCACTTCCCCGCCGTGTGTTGACTTCACCACACGCTACAGTTCCTTAAGTGCCTCAAAGTGAGTGTGACACCTACAAAACAGCACAAATCTCTCCTCCCTTCAGAGCCTCGTATCATCAGGGTGAGTGGTGAGGGATATCTCAACTGGCATCCTCGTCCCCACATTCACTGGGGTCTACAGCATCCCCCAGGGAGACAGTCAGCTCCTCTGCGTGCACCAAACCCCGATGAGGCTGCCTGGGCTCACACAGGAAGCCTGTGGCAGAAAAGGGCCTGGGCTCCCATTCTTCACCAACAAATGGTCTTATGCTCAAGGTAGTGTGCCTTTACCTTAAAGAAATGTCCCTAATTTGTGGTTATTTACAGTACTGTAAATCAGGCACATGCCATGAAGTACCAATAAAAATTGTTTAAAATCAGCCTTAAATAGCTAAACTCTCAACAGCAGCTCATAAAATGAGACTTGGCAGTTCTTAGGTAGTTATGGTTAAATTGACAGTCCTTTTGGGAGCTAAGATAGCCAAAAGCAGTAGTAGTTAGGAGTGAAGTGATAGATGGTAGAGCTTGTTGGTTGAAGAGCCTCTATTGCACACTCCTGAGACTGCAAATGTTTGCTGGCCCTGGGCTGAGGGAAGGGAGATACCAGACTTTGTCACCGAACACCAGCAAGTTGAATCATAGATCCTTCACCCTTATGGCCCTAGAAACTGCAAAGCCAGAAGAATGAGCTTTGGCATGAAGGACCCCATTGCTGTCTGCATGTAACAGAAATTTTTTCAGGCAGGAAGACAGAAGGAGAATCAAGTCCAAAACAGGCTGAAAGAAAGTTAAGGAAATTTGAAGAAGGGACCAACACCACAAATGAAAAAAAGCCCATCCATAAAGAAACCAGATCTCAGCTCCTTTTTAAAAGTCAGGTGCACAAGTTATATGAGTCTCAAGCCAGGTCTAACTTCCGCTGCCAATAACCACTTCCACTGCCAATATCCCAAGCTGACATAACAGCAACATTAAGGAGGTTTGGGATTTTTTTTCTGTTGCATTAGGCATTCATGTCTCTTTTCCACTTTTTTTTTTTTCTTCTTCTTTTTTTTTTCTTTTTCACAAGGTACTTGTATTTTAGCCAACCTCCTCCCTTCTTGTTAAACAAGAGGTGTTTCAAAACGGGGCCCAAAACCAAACACTGGCTCAGCAACCCAGCACTGTGAAAACTGTGTGTTTGTGTCTCAATCCTGCTGCTAATGGGAACCAAGCAAACCCAGACACTGGCAAACTGTCTCATACAACATGAACTCATATCCAGGCTGGATTCCTGTAGTCTCCCTTGCAGTGTGTTGAAGCAGTACTCTTAGGCAGTTCAACTCTTTGTGTCATGCTTCATCTCACTTTCCTGCTCTAGCTAACTAGTCTAGGTAGGTATTTCACTAGGTGGGTGTTTCTTCCAACTACCAGTGTCCTCCCACACAGAACAGCTCAGCTATACAGAGCAGAGTATACAGAGTATTATTGTTCTCTTTGAAATTCTGCAGCAAACCACAGAGAAATTTGAGGACATTGCTGTGGATGAGTGAAGACGTAGAACAAACAACGGCCCAAAAGCTTCACAGACATCTTCACACCATGCTAACTCCAGTCCACGCTCTGCTGAGGACCTTGATGTAGCAGTTCAGGCTTGATGCCAAACTTGGTTACCCAGTTTCTGCACTAGCCCATGTTTCTGTCCAGCTGGCCCAGTCAACTGTCTGCACTTGGCCATGGAAACATGCCTTGGCCCTTGGACCTTAAGAAATACTTGGATTTGTTAAGTTGGGAGACTGGGTTCCTATGGGGATCTTTCTGATGCTCAAGAGGTTTCACAGATTGTTTAAGTAGCACAGAAATAAACCAGGAGTCTGTCATGCTTGAAGTTGTCACTGTGACCACTGAATTGGTCCCCACTGCACTTTAGAGCTAATGGTGGAGTACTGGGGGATGTGGTGTCCTCAGCCTGTGTTGAGTCTGGGCTCCACTTACCTGTAAGTAACAGGCTAGGGCTTAAGAAAGTGTAGCCACACTAAGGACTAAATGGAAGCACAACTTGAGTTGAAGGCTCCATAGCAGAATGGGAGATTTCACAGCAAAAAATGTTGGCATGTGTGAGAAAGTCAACCATGACAGGAGACAGCTGGACCCTTCCCTTTGCCATACAGCAAGTGGGCACCTGATGCATTAGCCAGCATGGGGAGCAGTGACAAGCTTTGCTCTTGCTACTGCTTTTCTCTTCTGTCAGTATCAGGATCCTGGCTCTGACAAGACTGCTCCGAGTTCCTCAGTGCTTTTTTGAATGCAGGAATTATGAGTAAGACTTCGCTAGCCCTGGTGGAGCTCCATTTATAGAAGCTTTGTTGCAGCTTTTGGAGGTTGGATGACTGGTGACACTCACTGTCACCTTTCCCTTCACACTGGGGTCTTACCAGCAAACGTACCCATTTCTTCCAGCCCCTGGAAGCCATGCAGGGGAATAAGGCTCAAGACTTCCTCAAGACCAAAAGAAACAGAGGCATCATGGAGTCTGAAAAACTTCTGGAAGGATTCCTGAAAGAGGGTCTGAGCTTTGTGACTGCAGCCCCACTTCTTGGCAGTGGCTTGGTAGGGGTAGATGGGGTAGACCCATGTGAATGCTAACCTGACAACCCTGAGTAGCTCTGGGTGATTTCTTGCACGAGTATGGACGAACTGTGGTGAAGCAGGCAGAGAAGGCAGTTCTCTGGAACTACAGAGCATCCCCAGGGAAGCCACAAACTCCTTTCCCTGGTGCAGGCCATCTTTTGACTTATGCAAAACAACTTTCACACTCTCCTCTGGTGATGATGCAGGACATATAAAGAAGGACTTTCTAAACATTAAGAAAGAGTAGGATGACTTCCGGGAGCTCATGATCATCAGAGATCCCACTCATTTTTACAATCAAGGCTGCTTCCTGTAACAGGCTATCACATTCAGTGTTGTGCATCTCCACCGATGGGGAGTTCAGGTTCGTAAAAACAGAATTCAGCAAAGCCATGGCATGGAATTAAAAACTGAGGTAAACAATAATGAACAAACATGTTTAAGGCCACACAGCCTTCCCTCTAGCCTAAGCTAAATCCTTACTTCCTTGCATATTACAGAATTGCTATCAGTCTCCTTTCCCCATCTTCTCCTTTTAACTCACAGTGCAGTGGCCAATTATGCACTTGCATGTGGGCATCCAAGTCTAGCTCCAGTTTTTTGCCAAACTCCAGTTAAAACTGAAGCTACCAAGTTACCAAATGCCCTCAGAATGACCCATGTGCTGCCCTGGGACTTACTCTCAGTCTCCCTGGTGAAACTGCTTCGTTTGGCATACATACTTATTCACCAGGCCCCCTGAGAACATGAGGCCACAAAGTAAGAACTACAGCTCAATGGCTGTAGCTGTTGTATGATGCTGGAGGAGGAGACTGAAATCCTGATCCCAAGGTATAATATATCTACTGAAAAACCTGGCAAAATTGGGACTTCCTTATTCGCAATGGCTCAGATCTTGCAAACGATGGGAGAGTAGGTAGGAGCAGAGCGAGTTGACTTCTCATGTCACACTTGGGTACAAAGTAGATGCCAAGAAGTTCAGCATCATTGGGATGTGGGTATTCCTACACATTCCCAACAGCAGAAGTCAGATTGTACATATTCCCTCATAAACTTACATACTAATGGAACATCCAAATCTCCACTGACATGTTGGATGGCTATAGATGCTTCAGGGGTACACACACATCACAGGTAAGCAGGACATAAAACCTGTAAATGCCAGTTGCCACCAAAACCTTCATTATCAACCCTCCCATGCAACTGGAGGAACTTTGCTGAGGCACAAAAGTTAGGAGCCCCGGGCTCTCACTATTGTGAGCACTGAACATCTAGATGGGCTGCCTGCATCTCATTCCCCACCTAGGCTCCGAAGTCAGAGCGTAGCCATACATGTTACTATAGACAGATGTATCCTGTACTCATAAAACCCCCTAAATGATTAAAGCCTTTCCCAGGTTATGGACTTCTTCAGAGACTCAGGACAGTGAGTAGCTATGGCTTGCCTCTGTACTGCTCCAGTGTTGAGGATTTGTTAGCATCATGCCAGGCTGTCATTAGCAGTCATCAGCCTAAACTTGCTGAACAGCCATTTTCGTCAGGGATACACTAAACTACATCACATGGCTGTGCACCACAGGGTGTATCCATCAAAAGAGTAGTAGTCCTGTTTAGTCTTTGACTATTACAAGCTTGTATCCCAGTACAGAGAAACCTTGACTATAACAGGAAACCAGAAATGCAAATGACTAAGGATAGATAAATGAAATTTAATTCAAACCAGCAAGATGTTGTTTGCAGTTATTTATTTTACTAAAATGGTTACATATGTTGAAACAAAGAAGAGAAATAGTAATAATATTTGTTTTTCCAATATCATAAATAACTATTGAGTCTTCATTAGCTGTTGGCTCAGCACTGATCATGATTTTTGTTATTTAAAAAAAGACACACACATAATTCATTAGAATTTGTGTTTTCAGAAAACTCTAAAGCAGCAGTAGAAAAAAAATAAATTAAAGGAAATGGTAACAAGAAATTATGCCAAGTATTTCTTAAATTTAAAACCCACTTGATGCGTTTTACAGATTATTCTTTGTGCTTTGATAATTTAAAAAAAGAACCATGAACAAGTTGTTTGTACAATGGCTTGTCTTCTCCAGTTTTACTCTGAAGAAGCCTCCAAAAGTACCCTTTTTACATGACAAATTTTGATTTTGTTTATACAGACAAAACCCTGTGAATATTTCTAACAGAAAAGCTTTTCAAAACCATCAATTTATTGTCACAAAATATTTAATACCAGAATAACTTATAATAGTATGAACAAAAGTGAAGTATTAACGCTCTGCTATTAGTTAGAAACTCACATTATTATGTCAAAATCCAGTAAAATATCAAAAATTAATGTCATGGAATCCTAGACATACAATGATGCAAGTCAGTAAAACATATACTTCAGCTGTTCATACAGTCATGACATACATGTCTTGCTTGGCACTTTAAGTCAATGCAAATCAGCAATTTAGAAAACAAAGTAAAAATATATATGTACAAAATATTTTCATATCAAATCATTTTCATTGTACACTAAATAAATCCAACAACATGTTATGTTACATCAAGAAGTTTCCCAAGAAGACACACCAAGGCTGATATTTGCAATGTATCTTGACAATTCTAGTGCAACTGGAACAGCCTCTACTTGCAAGTTAGTTTCATCATTAGCACAGTCCTGCTCACACTGAAGTGGGAATTCTGTCATTAAACTCAGTGGAAGCAGGACTGAAGTCTTGTCTTGTTCATTGATGGCTCACCAAAAAGAGAAACAAGGAAGAGTATAAGTAGGAAAAAAACCTGACAGGATACCCACAGGAAAAAAAAAATCCAAATTCTAGCAACAATCAGCTCTTTTCCAGTTTTTTGTAACTGATTCAGTATAAATTGGCTTTGGCTTTGCCACTGTTTATTCAAGCACTGTAAACCTCATTTAGGCTATTGTTATATGCCTTAAGAATAAGCTGTACACCTCCCAGTAAGCCTGGTTTTATGCTAGTTATTACACTCAATAGCAGTCAAGTTTAGAGCCATGACATTTAATACATGGTTTAATGTCTACTTAAAACCCTTCCACCTGAAATGCTCAGATTTTTCAGTGTTTCATTTCCCATTTGTGTTTCTAGTTTGGGCTTTGATAGTTCGCATTATAGCTTTTTCTCACTGAAACGTGAACTGTTAATCAACTGTCCTCATTTATGCAGTACCTACAAAATAAAATTGTTTACACCACATTAGAATAAAAAGTCCCCCCATGGAAACTTTTTTGAGTTCTGCTGCAAACAGTAAATGGCACTACAGATTTAGTTCTGTACAAGAAGAAATCAGTTTTATTTCTATCAAAAATTCAGTAAGTCACTAGCAAAACTTTAAAATTGTAGAAATTCAACTTGAATTTACAGCTAGTCTGGCTATAACCTTCTCAACTAGAAATCTTTAATGAGCAACACAGCTGGGAATATATGTATAAACTCAAAATAATCTGGACAATTAACTTATTTCCTTAATTTGTGTGTTCTAGAGTATTGCACTTTTCAAAGGAATGATTTTGGTATTTTAATATACTGCATATACAGGTATGAAACATGCATAACAACCTCATTGTCACTTTGACAAAACATACTGTACAATTTTTATAACACTGTTGATTAAAAAAAGACAGAAAATGATGTAACAATTTAATTAAGACTCGTCAATTTGTACAAGTCAAATAAGCACAACTCTCCAGGGCCTCCAGCAGTAATGTGTTTAGCCCTAGGCTGCTTAAGCCCACTTGGAATAATATACAAAGTTTAAGCATTATGGCATTGTCATTTTGAGGCATAATACTGTTGTACTATGCCCACGTTATAGCTTATTTTTTGAAAGCAAGGCACTTACTGTAATAGCAATGCAAACATCTTATGCGCACTTTGATTAACATAAAATAAGTTAATGTTTTGATAAAAACAGGGCTTTTATAATTTACATGCCTTTTATAGAAGCAATTGAACATTTCATTTAATACAATGAAAACATCTTGAGTCAGGAGGAAATTTTTTTTTTTAACAGACCATACTGTAAGAGGGGGCCTATTTTCCACATTTGCTTCATATTTGTGAATCTTATTTTGCTGAAAACCAATCCTGTGAGGAAAATGTCCGCTTGACAAGTAAAGGACAAAGGACCCATCTCTTAAAACTGCTGAAGTAATGGCACTTTAACAGTCTTTACTTCTGATATATGTGATGATTTCTGAATGATGCAGCTGGTAGTTCCCTGCAGTTTATCCTTCCCCTGGGCAAGGTTCGTTAGGGCCATAGCTGCATTGATCTCCTTCCAGTACGTTTCATCTTTGCTGGTTCCTTTTCTGTTAGCTGCACTAGATTCAAGCAACAACAAAAATTTACATGTACAGCTTACATAGTTACATTATGTCAGGAAAACTGTCATAATAATAACTTTGGAAAACTGTGAAGTCCCTTACCTTTCACACTTATTCGGTCCATTCTCCAGAGTTTCTGAAAATAGAAAAAAAAGATGTGTTTTCTTTTCATAGTTTTTAAAACAAGTAAGTTCATGGAACAGGCATATGGAAAAATAACTCAAGACAAATTCTAAAATTGATACCAGATTTCCAAATAAAATCTTTGTTTCAACAGATATAAAGGGCCAGCTTCATGCAAAAATGCTGTGGAGAGGTTCCTGAGACACGACCTAACAGAAATAGGCTTTTGGTGAAGCAGAACCTCACTGAGCCTCACCAGAACCACACCGGCACAACTTTGCTGTACCCTGCCCAGTGTGTTCCACACCAGCCTGTCCAGGCAAAGGTTATCTTGGCAATAGTGAGAATAAAGCTGGTCTTAGAGCTTCACCTACATTTTGCAGGGTGGTAGAGCTGTTTTTTCAAATTGTAAATCCCAAGGACACAAGGAATTGCAAAACATAAAAAAAAATTCAGCTTCATTGCCATTCAGTGAATGCCTTCTTGTATGCACTAAAAATAGGACTTTCACCCATGCACACATGGTGTGTGTGGTTTTTAGTGCGCCCCTTGCCCAGGCTGCACCTCAGTCACAGGGGCAGGCTGAGAAGGGCTCAAGTAACAAGCACACCTGGTTAACAGCCTTAGAAGATGAAACTGAATCACAGGCATAAACTACGCTTTCCCATCAAGAGTCACATTTGTTCATTCATTCAGTCCTCACATTGCAGAGAAGCCAGAAATATTTACCAGAAAAAATGTGTAAGCTTTATTCAGTGGGCTTGCTCTCCTGACACAGAACACATTATGGAGGAGCGAGGAGCTGATGCCCAGCTGCAACAGCTACAGAGGATGAGTCAAACAAAAGCAGCAGCAACAGCGTGAGCACTAATGGCTACAAGACCGAAAAAGCTCCTAAACTCAGCATGAATCTCATAAAGTAATGCATCTCTTTAGGAGGCTAGTTTCTCAACTAAAATCAACCTTACTGCAAGATTTTCATCTGATTATGAATTAAAAGTTTCTTCTTTAAACAGAGCTTCCAATGGAGCAGGTCTCAAAACCCATTGCAACCCTTGGCAACTCTCCACTTCTGAGTAACTTTGCCTACCACTGCCCATCATTGCCACATTGAACAGCTCAGCCCAACCACACTCCTCAACACTTGGAGGTGACCACTGAAGACCACAGTCTCACCACAGAAATGCAGGGAGACCAGCTGCCATTTCAGAGGTCAGATGTTTGCCAAGCTGTTTGATTTAGCAGCCCTCCATCCTTTTACAAAGCAACTTTATAAATAAATGTTCACAAGTGACCAAGGTTTGCATATTGTCCAGAGTAGCACATCTTAAATCAGTATCTTTTAAAGTCTCCTAGATAAATGCTTGAATGGTATTCAAGATGGGGAAGTTCAGTCCATGCAGAGGAGAGAGAACCACACACACACAAAAAAAAAAAAAAAAAGAAACATTTGACCCAGAGAGACCCAAAGTCTCATTCTTCATGCTGTACATGGCTACAAATATTTTTTCAGCCTTGCTTCATTTTTTTCTTTAATAGAGATGATTTTAAAGAGGAGCTTTAGGACTGAGCAGGTCAGTAGGCATAGAAATGGAAATGGCAAGTAATAGAGAATGTCATTGCCAGACCAAACCTGGATATAAATGTACCTCTCTCAAGCATCTGTCAGTTTCTTTTGCTGTCGGAAAATATTTCCTATGAACAAAAAAATTGCTTGTACAAACTTCTGAGGAAAGTAGGTGTGAATGGTGACACACATTCCAATTCCAGCATTTATTTGAAGGAGTATTTGCAAATATTTTTTACTGGTGTTTAGCCAACTCTAAAAGAAAGTGGCTTGCCCATGGTATATAAAAGCAGTACCAAAGCTAAAAAATAAAATCAAGGAGCAAAGAGCTACCTGTTCTTTAACTTTGCTGAAGATTCATCCTGAATTACAAGTCTTTTTTTCATTCAGTTCAGATTTTATGTTTTTTCAAACAAATAATTTCTGTCAAAGAAACTCAAAACTGGCTTACAATAGAACCATCACTGATAATTTGCAAAGCTCTTGCTAATAACTGCTGTAAAAGCACATTAGTGCGATGCAGTTTGATAATTTCAAACCACAGGCCTCTTTTTCCTTTCCAAAAATCCTTTTCTGCTATACCAAACCTCTGACAGCAAATCCCAGTTTGCACTACCATAGCATCCAAGCAACTCACATCTGTCTGAACAGCCCTTAGTGAAGGAAGAAAACATTATCATAACATTTTTAGATGGGGATAACCACATTAAGAGAGACAAAGACCATTCTTCATGCTCTCCTGGATATCTTCTGGTACTTAGGGACATGTTTTACCACTAAACTCAGTAGAGTTTGGTTAATGGTTGGACTCAATGACCTTAAAGGTCTTTTCCAACCAGAATGATTCCGTTCCATTCTGTGTGATCTTGCCAGTCAAGCCAACCTGATTCAACTTAAAAGGAACTGCAGTGTTCACCTCACTTGCCATGAACCTTCCATCTAAGTCATGTATCTTTACCGAGCCCTATTGTCCAGACTCCATTCACTAACAACAGAGATACCGCCCAAGAAGTGGTTTCAGTTCACCTATTTGACAAGGCAGTCCCACATCTCTGAGTGCTGCTGCAAAACCACATGGAGAATCCTTCTTCTATGGCCATCTCCTCCCACTGCTTCCTTTTGCGCAGCATAAGCATCCATGTGGATATGCTGTGGATAGGGTGGTGACCATACCTTTCTTTTGGAGATTAAACTGAATGCCTTAATTGCTTATCTTAGCTTGGAAAAATAGTCTGGCTGTGTCTGGCTCTTCACTGATAAAAGAGGGAAGATAAATTACAAATTTTTATCAAATTAAAAAAAAAAAAAAAAAAAAGAAAAAGAGAAAAAAAGAAAAAAAAAAAGAGTTGAATCCTGTCCAACATTTTGCTTTTTCTACATCTCTTCCAGTCTACCTGCTCTACCCCTAACTACCAATTAAAGCTTTTGATGTTTGATATATCTGCACAAAAACAGTAAAAGCAACATTTTGGTGAGATTGATTCATGAAGAAATGGCACTGGGACTGGGTAACATCTCTGAAAATGGAGACAGAAGGAATGGAAAAACGATGCAGCATATTGAATCTCTCTGAGTAGCTTTAGCTAAGGATTAATCCCAGAGCCAGTACTGATGGGCAGACCTCACACTTCGTTCATGAGCTTTCTCTCACTACGTGAGAGGCACCGCTTCATACAGGATGCCAAGGATGCATCACAGCTGCCCTCTTCAAGCACCTCAGGTGGTAGCCACCTCTGGTCTCTCCTGCAAAAGTGATTTTCTCAACAGTTGGATCAAGGCAGGCTGTCACACAAATTTCATCCCTGACAGCCTGTCAACCTTAGATCAACGTGTCAAGTGACTCCAGAGAAACCCAATGCTGAGGCTTTATTATATTCCACACTGTTCCCAAGACTTACTTGATAGGATGTGCATTGAAGTTTATCAACAACATATTACTGTCCGGCACAAATAAGACCTCTAAAGAAACTACAGTTGTGCTCAATGGTGTATTTATTAATTTAAATGCTATAGGAAGATGCAACTGAAGATACTTTTTTCTGTCTCAGAAAGCAACGTGCTCCCTGTGACAGGATGTTGGTAGGGCTTTCAGGATATATTAAGATCCTATTAAGTCTATTTAATATTAAACATCAGAAACATCTCTTTTTACAAGCCTGGAAATCACTTAAAGCAGTGGTTTTTGCTCTACAACTGAAAAGTCTTAAACACTATGAAAATGGAAACTCAGTCATTTATAATTAGAGATTGTAATTTCTCCCTCACTTGCTGGTACTTTATTCTGCTCCCAGCTGCAAGCACCCAGAGCATCAGCTCTTGCCTGGCCAGGAATGTCTCATTCTGGTCTCACCATCTGCCCAAAGAAACCAGCAAGGCAGGATATTTGTTCCCTCCTGTTTGTAATAGGAAGTCACCATAAATCACTTACCAATGGAATCCTGTATACCTTTCCATTGGTATGAGTTTTCAGTATACAGTTTACTGTAGCATGCAGTGCCAGAAGTGTAGACACTGGACAATACCAGCTTTGTGATACAGTATGGTATTTTTCAGGACTCACATAATTATTAAAAGTATATGTAGCATATATTATTTTTTTTCACCATGAAATTTCTTCATAAATATTCACTGCTGATCCTGACAGCTCTCTCGCAAGGTAACATGCAGTCCCATTTTAGCAGAGATGGAAATGAGTCCCAGAAGTCCAAAGACAACATGTCTAGGCACTACTCCAACCATTTCAAAACCATTTAAGAGCAGAATTTTCCAGGATTTCTCCTATATTGAAAATGTTTTCTTTTGTTCTTCTGCTATCAGAATGGCCCACCCAAAGAAAATAAACCCCGGGGTTCTCGCAGGCAAACCATCTTTAAACTGGACTATAGCATCACTCACCTCCAGTACATTGCCATTAGACCTGACTGTTTTCAAAATAATATACAAATAATTCACAAGAAGATATACATCTAAGTACATACACAGTGCCCTTTTACATACTTCATCCAGTACTAGAGAGGAAAGCCAGAGCTTTCCTGCTCTGCTGCAGCACATATGCCTACTCCAATTTACAGCCTATATGGGCTGTCTGGCTATGTGATGCTTGTGGCATATTCAAGTATTTCAGAACAATTCAGATTCTTACTGTTCGCCAAGTCCAGGCTAATAATTTTTATATACTTGGATGACTTCAGGGGTACGCTAAATAATGTTAATTACAGTTTGTTTGGATCTAAGATTTCTGATCTAAGAATATCACGTGTGTGGGGTGAAAAACTGACTTCACCTAAAGGTCCTGATGGGAGTAGCAAAGGCCAATCACTTACTTAGGACCAAGAAGCATCCACGTTGCTCTCTCACTCAGTGTGATACACAGCTCAACAACTGGCTTAAAATCCTGCTTTTTGTTATCAGGTAACACTGACAAAGCAAAGATGGCTTGAAACCAACAGGGGAAAGAATGTGTGAATGAGGGAATGAGACAGAGAAGAGAGGGTATGGAACATTATGTAGTGGGGAAAAAAATGGACATGGAAGTGAAGACATGGTAGGTCAGTCCCACATATCATCGTATTTCTTGAAGCTACTTAAACAGGTACAGATTCCTGATGAATTACATACCTTCTACCCCAGCTCAAAATGGAGGGGAAAAAAACCCCCACAACACTATAAAATATTTGTTGGTTCAATAAAAAGTCCTGTATAACTTATCTTCATTTTAAAATTGGCACTGTTATTCAACTGTTTCTCTCACTGCCTCTCCTGAGCTTTCTTTTGTTGGTTTTGGAGACAGTCTTAATGTGTTGACCAGCATTTTCAAAACAAGCAAGAAGAGGAAAAAGAAGGAGGAACAGGAAATAAACTGGGGCAGCTGAATGAAAAATGAAGTTTACATGTGTGAGTAAATTAGTGGTGAGATGAGGTATTTTTGTAGGTCACGCCCCCTCCCTTTACTCTACTATTTTCCAAACCGCTATTCCAGGACATGGATGATTTTCAGATCTCTGCTTCTCCAAGAACAAAACCGAGTTAGCTGGAATTAATATTTCTGTTCTCTTCTGCATTGACATGGCTCCTTTCCTCCCCAAGGCTCCCAAAGTAAAGAACACAACATCACTAACTTTCACCCACATTTGGGGAGGGAAGGTGGATTAGCCCAGGTCACTCAGCAGTGTAAAGGAGGGAAAACTGTAGCCCAAAGCACCAGGCCAGGCCCTTTTACTCACGTTAGAAATGTCATTTAACCTTGGTGCAAAGACTGTAGCATCTTTCAAAAAACCCCAGCAGAGCAAACCTCAGCTCCTCTACCTTGACTTGGAGGAAGCAGAAGTTGACCTTCCCATGCTTACATTTGTAGGGCTGATGATTCTAAACCTGATGTGAACAGACAAATGAGTTTCGGCCAGTGACCCACACAACCAAGGACTTTCTACACACAAACAGGACTTGTCCAATCCAGCACAGAAATTTTAAACCCCTTTTTTTTTCCTCTTGCACCATCCTCCCAGTTTTCCTCACAGACGTCAGACATATTAAGGCTGAATTACAGAGAAGAGCAAACAGGAAAGCTCGTGCTGGAAGAGACTCCAAACTGCAGTCTCCTACAGAAATGTTCCCCAATGTTCCTGGTGGCTGACCTCCTGCAGTCCCCAGGCCACCTCCACACGGAACTGCCCGTGTCCCTCAGGAAGACATGCCTATCCAGAGAAAGTCCTGGACTGGCCAGGTCTGTGTGAACTGCCTAGCTGAGGCTGGCAGTGCTTGCACAGCAGAGCCTTTTGTCCTTGTTGGAGTTTCAGATGACCTGTGGCTGCAGACATGGCAAGGCAGTGTGACCTGCAAGTGCTCGTGATACCAACTGCAGCTGGTCCCATCTCGAGGAGGTACCAGATTTCTCCAGACAATGATTTATTACTACGTCCTTTTGTTGGGTGGGGGGAGTAAAGGTGTCAGAAACTTACAGGAATGAGCTCTGGGCCCAGGCTCTAGAGAAAACTCCTTTTCAGCAAAATTTTCATTGACGACTGCTCTCTTTTTCTTCCAGGAGGAGGTTATAGCACAGCTTGTAATGAACTCACCCCCACAACCCTGTTACCTCACTTCTTTGGCTTCACAGTGACACCAAGTATAACTGATCTGTCATCAGCTGTTACGTCCTTTCAGATGAACAAACTGAATAATGACAATTTATGTTCACAGTGACAGCTACATTGGATTTTTTCCCTGTTCTCCCAGTGTTTCTTTTACAGAAACAGCTTTAGCCCTGGTCTGACCTCTTCTATTAACATCCATAGGTTGGGGCTTGCCAATGTTGGAAATATCCCTTTGCCATCACACTTCAGACCAAGTTTTTTCAGGGAAATCTGTCTGGAATTTGCTTCTTGCACCAAAACATCACGTATAAGCTTCAACTGCAAGGGACTGGTACCACCTGAGATTTTTTTCCTGAATGTCTAGGAACTTGAAGAGTTTTTTTACCTTGTGCAGCCTGGAGTCTACTGAAGCAGAAGTAGGCATCTAATTACATTTTAATACATCTGATTTTTATAAAATGAGTGTACATGCCCACAGAGACTGAGATGGGTGTACTTTATAAATCATAAAATGAAAATTGAGTTTGCAAGTCTGTATTAACATTTGTATTAATAAGAACACTGAAAGCCCCACATAATAGTAGGCATGTTGCAAATGGTCTTACAGTCCTGGGCTATGCACCTGCAAGTAAGAATTTATGATTTAGCAAACTAGATACAAACCTTGTGTAAATCACTTCATTGTTTGGGCTGTCACGGCTGGCTCTAAATTTCCCCTGACCAGTGACAATGTGTTCTCCCTGGGGAGACACAGGGCACTGTACAGGACTTATTTTCTCAGCCAGACTTTAGTAGAGCTTATAATGGGAGTCGGGGTTGTGTAGTGTGGGAGGCAAGTTGCTAACACACTGATGGTTATTTGGTATTATGTTCTTTCCAAGGTTGCTGCAAAGCTGAGTGAAATCAAATCTTTCTTCATTTAGCTGGCAGGTAATTAACAGTGTAATGTTGTCAGATTCCTTGGCGATAGTCTCCCACATACATTTCATAATGGATAAACAAATACCTGGCCCAGGTTTCTTTTTTTTGGGTGGTGTCATTTAGAAAGGGATTTACAGTACGTGCTGTGCTGACTGGAAGGATGCAGTAGTCAGCTTTCCTATTGTAAACCATTACGGCTTAACAGTGAAAAACAAGTGAGGCAGCAAGGAAAGGAAAGAGCGAAATACAGAACGAGGAGAAAGGAGAAGAGGAAGAAAATAAAGGAAATAAAAGAAAGGCTAAGGGGGGATGTTAAAAAAAAAGAAATGAAAAAATGACAAATGAAGTCTCACTAGGAAAAAGAAATGCAAGGGGTAAGAAGGGAGCAAATGTACCACTGTGTGAATTTTCTTTATTTTTAATATAAAAATATACTTTTCCCACCCAGGAATCTTGTTGTTGTGCAGGCAGGCACGTTCAGGCTTTCACTCTGGACCTAAAAAGTTTAATTGGGAGCTCTTAAAAGCCTAAAATAAGGCTTAAAGTAAAAATCTGAAGTCAAATGCAGCCAGGGTAAGCACTATTACACTCCAGCCCAATTGTTTTTCATTAAAAAAGCAGGGTGAAAGGGAGGGTTTCAAAGCCATATTTCAACCCTAGGCTGACACTACAGCAGTAAAATCTGATTTTGTTATGCTAGTTGGCTGTGGGTTTGGGAGCAGACCCTACATATGCGGTGTAATGTTATGATATGAATGCGTGCACACAGGATATTTTCAGAAGCCTCCTGCAGAATTCAGAGAAAAGTGCCCCTGGGTTGCCACGGTCCCACTTGCAGGAGCCAACTCCTCTCCTGCCCCTGGGAGCCAAGCAGGCTCAGACATTGCATGTGATGCATAAAGACAATTTAAATTACAAGGTGCTGTGTATTCAGGCAAGTGGAGGAACTTCTATGCGAATGCCAGAACTGATTTCCAGGGTGTGTTTAGCCAGCAATGAAGTAAAGAATGGGTAAGTCTGTCAGGGAGAGGAAATTCACTGTTTCTTTCACTTGCCTGTAAGATAAAAAAAAGACTGACAAATGTGACCTTTTCAAACATAGCTACTTCCATCCGCTGCGTGGGATGTACACAATTCTTGTGTCCAAATACTAAACTCCAGGTATACCTAGGTTATGTCCAGACTTACTGTGCTCTGTGCAATCACAAGCATAAAAAATCAAGCAGCTTGTAAGGAAATGCATAAGCACATGCAGGGCTCCAAAAGACAAAGAACCATAAAACTGACTGTAAGCTGCAGAAGAGCCTTGCAGTAACCCCAGAGAAGTGTTGCACAAGAGATCCTACAAACCATACACACATATCTGTATCTGCTTCTGCGTTATGTGTGCATAAAAACTGGGATGCCTAAGCAGTCTGCCTTGGCACTAAACATATTGTGAGATACAGCAGTACAGTCACGTGGTATTGTCTGTGGTCACCATCTCCCTGAAGTCACAGAACAGACCTGCACCAGGCTCAGCCCTGGAGGAAAGCCCCAGTAAGTAACATCTTTCCCTACACAACCTCAGAGCCATGGCACATCAGCTCTGAGGCTGTTGCAGGAGGGGAGTACAAGAAGATAAAAGATATTCAGATGGGTTTAACACCACCAAGCAAATTATGTTAGTGACTGATAGTCCCTCTCCTTGTGCTACATGTTTGTGTGGGGCCCAATAAGCTGTTCTAAACAACCTGTTCACAGATGCCATGGTACAGGTTCCCAGTCTCTGAACTCTGACTCAGAGCCTAGGCTCTTACCTTTGGCAGTGCTGGTAGGTGCAAGTGATGTCAACAAGAGCTGTGCTTTGAATGTATCAAGAGCTGTGGAATCATGAGCATTCACAAGGTCTCAGCCACCTAATATTACTGAAAATTGTAATTGTCTGGGGCCTCAGTCCTCTAGATGGGAAGCCCTGCAGACATCTTATGAAAACAGTTTCATTAAAGTTTGCAAAGGACAGATGGAACTTAAGCAGTGGCACTGAAGAGTACATCATAAAATTAATTATCCTGTCCTCAGAGATGTTCAGCTGCATTCATGTTAGTGCTTTGCTGGTGGAGAAGCAGCAAAGAGCACCCAGTGAGGATGTGAGATGAGTTTTGAGGCTTCTTACTAACTGGACCCGCTTAAATATGTCAGAAGAGTGTCTCTTTTCTCATCTAGATAGAATGTGATGGGAAACCCTTTCTTCAGCATCCTGAGGAATTAAAAGAACCAGTACAGAAAACTTAAGTCACACCCCACCCTGACCTTATGCAGAATAACTAGCAGAAACAGACATTGCTGAGTTAGCCACAGGGGGAATAGTTGCCTGTGGATTATTCTCACCTCCAGTTGCATAAAAATAATTTTAGTGTTTGATTGCATCATTTTTGAGGCAAATTTTTAGTTCTGCTCCCTTTGCTTTCCCTTGAGAAACTATTGCAGTATTCATGCTCCTGCTCACCTCAACTTGCACTGTTATTATTTCCATTACAGAATTTCTTCCCAAACCTAAATATTCCTAGACACTTGTGAACAGGCCCTCAGAGATTCTAGTAAACTGGGAGGTATCTCAAGAAAGGCTGTGTTTTCAGTTTTGCTATTCACCAAATATGTGAGACAGTGAAGCAAACCAGGCAAAAAGGGGGGAGGCTCTTGTAACAGAAGAATCTCCTGCCAGATTTATTCAGGAAGATGTACCTATTTGCCAAGAGGTCTTAGAGAAGGAGAAACACCTCCTTCTTATGAAAACACCATTTAAAATAGTTTGAGCCCTTGAGCAGTGCAATTTCAGGGACTCTGCAGAAGAACTGTACTTAGAAGAGCTCAGAGACTATCCTGGCTATCATGGAGATGGGTGCAGTGTAATAAATCAGCCAGACTGAGCTTGAATCCACAAGGAATAGCAAAACCTTAACACTGCAGATGCTCACTAATTGAAAGTTACAAGGGCCCTACACACCAGAGGCTTTGTGTAAGACATTTGAGGCTCCTGCACTCCAAAGGAGCATGTGTGGGAGGTCCTGAAACAGTAGTACTCCGGTATTTAACATCGCAAAGGCCTTGGATGAGAACAGCTTTGCGGAAGATGGAATTGCTTTTTTGGCAAAACACGTGAAACTGTCTGTGATAACAGGAATGGGAGCAAGGATGACTGAACAAATATTTGCACTGAATGCCTTGTCAGGACAGGGGAATTGCTACTGATATGATCTTTACTTTCAACTTTACTGCTTCTGACAGTCTTACAGACTTTGCAGATGTTTATTGGACACTAAATCATTCTTCAAGAATGTTGGCTCCGTTCCCAAACCTGAAGAGTCTGAATGTGGAGGGGTTTGTTATTCAACACACACTGCTGCTTTTGGAGACAGTGATTTTCAAGAAACCAGCAGGGCAGCATCGTTACTGATAACAACTGAATTCAGACTTCTCAGCACTCGGGGCCTCAGACACCGAGACAGGGTTGAGTAAAAAGTACACCACGTAGCAGGGCACCGTGTATCCACGTGGCATAGCACACTGCCTGCTCTGTGACAGCAACGCTAAGCCACATCAGTGGACCTGTATCATAGCAAAGATTGCTGTGGGGAGACAGGGCTTACTAACTTGTCCTGACCTCAACATGCTGCTTGCAGTTCTTGGTATAGCACAACTGGGTGAATTTGGGGGCCTCTGTAAAACTCATTCCATGAGGTTGCAGAGATCAGCTCCTCTAACTGTAGGACACGCTGAGTAACAATGAGGGGTATTCAAATCCTCTGCCATTCCCCCCAGAAAAAGCAATTTGCAAAGATGCAATTGCTGAGCTGTAGAGGAAACTAAGCCACAATATTTCAAGCCAAACAGATTTGCTTTCAAATAGAAAATACCCAAACCACAGGCAAAATGCCCAGGCTGTTTCTCTGAGTGAAGCTGCTGACTTTCCCAGATCATTGCAGTGATCACCTGAAAAAGCAACACTGACCACTGGAAACTATACCTAAACAGCAACTACACCAAAGCAGTAGTAGTAACAATTGTAATAGTAACAACGCATAGTTTTTAAATACCAAGTGATAAAAAGTAATCCGTGTCTTTGTACTAATTACAAATTATTGAAGCACAATGTATTATTACCACAGGGGAAAAAAAGTATTTTCCAGAACTATTAAATATATTTCTCCCAATAAGACATTGATTACCTTGACCAGTGTGGCCTGAGTCACAATCCTGTATATGATCTAACAGCAGCTAAAGCCAATAGTGTCCTATAAAAGTTAATTGAATGGCTGGCTATTAGCCTCCAGCATCAAAGAAGCTATTAACTAAAGAAGCCCCTCGTAACATTTCCCCCCCAAATAGGGTGAGTATCTTTTATTTAAAAATAACAGGTTGGTGTAGAGAAAGGGTGCTTCAAAAATATGTAAGACAGATGCAGAAGGCAATAATGTCATATTTACTACATATTTGTTTTACATTAGTTCATACATGTTTTCCTGGAAGTTAGAAGATTTTTGTTAGGGAATTGTCTCCTACAACAGTTTGCTGTATCAGACTTAGAGCACACATACAATGTTATGGTAAGCCCATATGGTATTTATGGTTTAATCAACTGACATACTTTAAAAAAATATTAATTTTGAATAATTTGAAAGATCAAAAACAACTCAGAAACTTTATTGGTACGTGTAACTAACCAGTCTTCCCTTCTGTTACCATAAATCAAACCAGAAGTGTTTTATTCACCCAGCAGGGTTTGCAATCAGGAGAAACTGGACTAGATATATATGCATAAAAATTACGAAAATTTCTGCATTTATAGAATGTAACTCCTTGCACAGATACAGCTGGAAATCACTATGGACTTTTTGCTCAAGAAGCAATCAAATTACCTTAATCTCAGAGTAGCTCATGCGTTTGTAACTTGCTTACGTGTTTTCCCGGAGCTGCTTAGATTCTTCCCTAAGAGCAAACAGTACCTGCAACAATCACGTTTTTATAAAGATAGCCTTGTGTCCTCATCTCTCTTTTAAGAATTCAGATCCTGAATTTCCACTTCTATAGAGAAGAGCAATGAGATGGTAAGCCATAGTTCCCAACATTAACAACATTTATATTTTTTAGGGAGTAACTGTGGTGAAGAAACTGATCCCTTTGATCCCTCCAACAGAATCCAACTGTAGGCTTGAAGCCTTTTTGATGTTGGTGAGAGGAGGATTCTGGGCAGCCATGCAAACCAGCTACTACAGAAAGACTTGAAGCTCTGTGAACTTAAATGTTGAGTATTCTCTAATGATCTTGCTGCTATTACTAGTAGTAGTTCTGTTTCCATTTTTAAAACAGTGAGAGCTTTTTCTTTCATTGTGCTAGAGTTTTTGCTTTTGCCTGTGAGCCAAACCCTTCCTGTAGAGTGACAGCCTATACATCAGTTTGTGAAGCTGCTGGAGACCTGCACGGAATCAGCAAATCCCCTGTGCAGACAATGCCTGCTCTCCTCACCAGTGTCCTTCTGCAGCAGTGGGCAAACGCACTGTGCACCACCACCAAACCTTCTATTTGAGGATACAGGTTCCTCAGGGCACACAAAGCACTCACACAAGCTGGCTGCCAACAACCGTTTTACTCCAGATAAACAAACTAGAAAAGTGTTGGCAAAACCATCCCTGGGAGCACTCCTGAGAGTGGCTCACTCACATACACCACCAACCCCAAATGCAAAGCAAGTCCTGCCCAATGATCCTAAGCTCTGCAATTAGTGCCTCTTTGGCACCCTCTGAACACTCAAAGGTCTTAGTGTTACACATACATGGGCTTAGATGACACCTGGCATATTCTGGTTTTCATTTATCTTTACAAGCCTCGTGGATTTTTGTGGTGAAGGAGAAATCCCACAATAAGAATTTGGACACCAATAACACCAGCATCTGTACCCTTAGTCTACAAGGAGAGCTAGCTGTCCAGTGAAAACAACAAAGTTGTCTAAAATCCCTGGCACCATGTCCTTTTTCAGATGATCTTGGTATAACAATAAAAGCAGCATCACTCAGCCAGGCCTGGGAGTGCCCTCTCTTGCTTGTTTTCTAAAATCTGTGTTTTGGTACAAAGTATAGCAAAATATAGGAATGTGTGGGCATATCCACTATTTGCAATCTCAAGTAAAATATCTTCTCAGTCATATCATCCTCATTTCTATCATCTTCCTCCTCTTCCTCCTCCTACCCATTTCCAACTGCATCCTCATTTTTCATTTGCTGCAATGATATCAGAAAAAAAATCACAGAGTGTTAGGGGTTGAAAGGGACTTTGAGAGATCATCAAGTCCCCCTGCCAGAGCTGGACCACCTAGTGTAGGTCACAGAAACATGTCCAGGTGGGTTTTGAATGTTTCCAGGGAAGGAGACTGGGCAGCCTGTTCCAGTGTTCTGTCACCCAGCTGAAGTAAGAAGAGATTTCTGCTGCTGTTCATTTGTAAATCACCCAAGAGCTGCTGGGATGGTACCTGGCTTGCAATGTCAGAGCCATACTGTAACAACCCCTGAAATACAAGGTGCTCTGTAAGTTTGGCTGCTGGCATCAAACTGTTGTCAAGGTAAGGATTTGTTAGAAATATTTAAATGATAATCACTGCCCCCCCAAAAAGGCATATTGGAAAATATGACTTAGGAATAAAGGGCACAAGGGCTTTAGGAAAGGATCCCCTGGCCACAAAGCTGTTGACAGATGTCCTGCTCCTGAATTTGGTACATAAGCTGGTTTATACACAGCACTTGCAACAACAACAAAATAATCTTTCAAAGAAGAGCCTTGAAATGGAGATACTGGCAATGGACAAGACTCACATGGTGTAATTACTGAAAGACAAATTTCTGAGCTAGACTCCTATTTGACTACTATCCAAAGCCTCCCTGAGAGTCCAAATGCTGTGGCCTTTAAAATCACGAGAGCAAAATGTGTTGTGTTCTAACTATTTGTAATGTAAAAACAGAATATTAGCATATTAAAACTAAGGTTTAAATTGCACTCCTGTTATAAACAGAAGCATCACTTTTTCAAGAATGATAAAACAGTCTCTGGATATATAGCAGTATAAAATCCACCTAAATGCTACGTTTACTTGCACAGCGAAATAAAAAAGGGCATTTACATTTTAATTAAACAGTAGAAAACTTTATCTGACTATATAATGAAGACTCAGATGAGTTTACAGCTTCTTTCTCTGTTCTTTTTCTCATAGATACATGCAAGAAACATTCCTTTACAAAACATTCCAGTTTTCTAAGCAGCAGAAAGGATGTCCTCCTTTGGGCAAATGCACACTTTCAAAGAAAAAAAAAAAAAAAAAAAAAAAAAAAAAAAAAAAAAAAAAAAAATTAACGCAGCAAATTTCCAATCAACACTTGTTAATTTGAAACACTGAAAATTTTTTCATATTGAAAGAGACTGCAAAGAGATTGCTCTAAAGAAACGCTCATTTTCAAGGTCATAACAGTGCTGGCAAAGTTTAAAAAGGTTATGGTCCAACTTGCTTGTGTTCAGCTGTGTTTACTTAGTCTCAATTTGACAAAAGTCTGCCTCTGATTATACATAGCAGTCATCTGCCCACAAATAAATAGATATTACACAAACGTTTGGAGGGAATGACATTTGGCTACCATTATTTTTGGAATAATTTACTCTGCATCCTGAACTTAAAACACCAAAATGATTCATAATGTTTTTTGGACCCAAGTATTTCCATTTAATAAGTAAATTGACCTCTATGACCTTTGTGGACTTTATATTGTACACGTTAGAGGATTTAAAAAAAAAAAAGTGTTCTATTGTTAAATATTCTGTATACTTGGGAAAGGTGGATTTATACATAATTGAGACCAAAGCCAGTGCCATCTGGTGAACTCACTGCAGCAGGTCAGAGCCCAGAGCCTGCACAGCAAAGGGGTCAGGGTGCTGCTGGACAGGGGGCTCCAACTCAGCTCCACAGACATCCCATCCCATCCCATCCCATCCCATCCCATCCCATCCCATCCCATCCCATCCCATCCCATCCCATCAGAACCTGCAAGCCAACACATACTGCTAAGCTCTCCACAGAGCATCAACCTGCAGAGTTAAACCAACACTAGCAGAAAACCTAATGGCAGTGCCTGAAATACAAATGCAGTTTTTGTTTCAAATGAACCTATTTCAGATGTAAAGTTAATAGTTTTCTGCCATTACTTGTATGAGGAAAAGTTAATACTTATTGTTCATGCTCCTGGATGCCAAACTGAATTTTTGCCTTATCTGAGGTAGGTAGTTACTTGACATTTATAAAACAGCTTGTATCTTAAAGCAGGCCTGCAGTATTTCTCTGATGTGTATAGAGATTTTGTCCAGTTAAAGACATTAATTAGTATAGGGCATTTTGTGTTATAAGTTATCCAAGAAAAAGGTAAAAACTTCTGAACAACTTACAGTCCCTACTCTCATTCCTTCCCCTTTTCTAATTCTCTCCCCTTTAAGCCACAGCCAGCTTCTCAACATAACTAACCTCAAACAGTGCTTCCACATCAAGCACTGGAAGTATCGAGAGCAATTCAAAATCCGTGAGGGATACTGTTACTGCTGTACATTTAAAGTAGATGATGTTTCCAGAGTATGGTGATAGATGGAAGAATAAAACCTAGACCAGACAGACGGTCTGATAGATTTGTTTCTGTAAAGTTAGCATGCTTTCAAAAATGTCTTTTCAATTAGAATACTAAAATTAAGAAAGCCTCTGATGCAATAGGAACCATATGTGTTTGACATATCCAGCTTCTCTATCTTTGACATCTAAGTATGCAGTTTAAAGAAAATTAAGACATTTGTTTACAAAGAACTAGTTTATATGTTTACAAGACTAAGCTGAATGTTTTTAGATGGAACAATTATATACCAGTAAATTCCCCTCATTTTGCCTAGTTTCAGGAAGGAATATTACTGTGAAGAAGGAATGTGTTTCTGATGGGGACAGCTGGAGGTACAGAAAACACATTTCTGTCACTGGGAACAAATACAGCTAATTCCTTCTTTACAGGCTGTGCTCTCACAGAGACTGAGTATTAGGAGCCCATTACACTATGATGCAAAACCCCATTCATGCAGAAGTGTGCTAACAATCATGACCCAAAGAAGAGTTAATTCAGATGGAATCCAAGAAAATGAGGCAGCACAGAATCCTCATCAGCAGTCCAATCACATGACAAAATGTGAGGCATCTCCAAAGCCACTGCCTGCCAAAAAAAGAAAGGCTGCTGCAAGGAAAATACTTTCACAGCTTGATATCTGGGTCCTGTGACTGCTATCCAAACAAGGAGTAAAAGTGGTACTATATAATGTGGCAGGGTAAACAGAACCACCCACTCGTCATCACCAATCATGTTTTTAATTCAGATAAGTTCTGTTTCTCTAAAAAATTATAGGGGGAAAAAGAAACAAAACCTTTTGTTGAACTTGAAAATTATATGTATAATCTGATCTGGCATGACATATTTTAGGTTCGTATATATCAAGAACTACATAGGAATGCATGATTTGCCATGAAGGGTCAGACTATTGGTCCATCCCAAGTGATGTCTCTGCTATGCTACTGACTGATACTCATCTCAGAGAAGCACAGAGATGTCACCCCCAGCTAACTATGCAATAGTTTAAGAAGAGTTAGAGTTTTCAAAACATGTTTTGGTGTGGGGACAGATTTCACCAGAGTTTGGGTTGGGTGGGTTGGGTATGATTAAGCCAAAGCATGAAAACTCTTCTACACTTTTGTGTCCAGTTTATCCATCGATTGTGGAAGTAACAAGAAAATGGGAAATTAATAACATGACGCTCATGCTAACAAACACCCCCTCACCATCACCGCTGCCACCACCAAAACGAAAGTATTTCCCAGCCTTGGACTAAGTATTGGGTTTTTTCCCCTGGGCTGTGAGAAACAGTTTGGATTGATTTGATTTGCTTTCTATTCTAAGCAATGTCTAGAAGTGTACTGCTCTCAGTTGTGTAACATGGAAAAAAATACCAAGACATAATAATTAGATTCAAAGATGCCTTCCAAGAAGACTGGCAATATCTCAAATGCTTATCTATCCTTGTTTGTCAAACACTTAGAAAAGGAAAATGTAATTCTCAGTCCAAATTTCTCATTTTGGACTGTGAAAAATGCTACTGTATCTTATGCTCCCTACAGTAGTCTAGAGCCTTCCCCTGTTATGCTCCAGATTCCTACCAGTACTACCCTCCCCCTCCAGTGCTTCTCCCTTTCCTCTTCTTTTTCACCTTGTCTTCAGTTCTGCATTTGCCTTTCCCCATCCTCTTCCAGCACTCTCCTCTCTCTCCAATCTTCCAAAAGTTTCTGTTCTTTATTTTCCCACCTGTGTTTATTTCCTGGTTGTAAGTTTTCCTTTTCTCTTCATTCTCTATCATTTACTCAATCTTTTGCCTCCTAGAATTAAAATGATACTCCAGTCGTAACCTACCTGAAAAGCAAAGTACACCTTTTAAGTCCATTATCAGTGCTAAAGAGATGGAAAGTGTATCAAAAATTGGTTAATGACTATTCCAGTCACTGCTCCGGACAAACAAGTGTAGCTTCCACTGACAGCTGGAGGAGTTCAGAGCCTGAGTCAAGTTATTCCCCATTGCTACCAGTCACTGTCTGGTGTGAGAGTCCTGCTATAGCAATCTGTCCCCACACCAGGGCATGGAGAGACAGAGAGAATTTCTTGCAGTGGCCACAGAGTTTTGGTGATGAGAAAAACAACACAGTTAATACAAGCCCCTTTTTCACTCTTAACTGAAATGGCACTAAAGTAAGTTAAAATGTTGTTGAAACTTAATAGACTAAGGAAGAGGACTGTACAAACATAGAGACAGTTATGCACTGCTTCATCCTCTATGTTATCCTGGATCCTTCAGAAATCCAAAACACCACAAGAAAAGTTCCTTGTATGGGATACACAGGGTAATTAATATCACAGCTAATGAAAGTCTCTGTCTTGGCTTCAAGTGAAGTGTTTAACATCCTGTGAAGGGCCAGAATTATACCATAGATGTAATTAAGTCAAGAGGATAAAAGAGTAAGAACCACTGCTTCCCTGAAGTTCTTGGTATCTGCCCATCTAAGCAGAAAATGTTTGCTTTCCAAGATGAAACAAGCTCATAGAAACATGCACTAGCAATCATCTTTATGGCCAAAGCTGCTGTGGAAATACTGGGGAATGCTTTTGCTTTTCATGGTCAATGTATCACCCCTGCAACACCCCCAGTCAAAAGCCCAGCTCCTTCCTCCAGTTGGTGCTGCCTGGGGCAAGCTAGAACTGCCTACGCATGGCCCAATCCAACTCGCACACTTAATCTCTCAAACTTTTCTCTGTTTTCTTTGTCTCACTCTTTTTATATTGCTTCTGGTGGTTTTGTGTGTGTGTTTTTGCTGCTGCTTGCTTCCCACCCTCACCGCACTCCAACTGCTTGCTGGGCAGGCACAGCCATTCCATGTAAGGAATGCAGGGAAGAGAAGCATTCCTTGATTTTTCTGTGCACAGTAACTTGCACGACATTTGATCATACACAGAGATTAAGTCATTCATGAACAGGGCCCAAAGGGAGGAACAGCTCCAGAAAAACAACCTTCCTTGCTGGTAGCTCAGCGTCCAGGACTCCGCAGTCATTGCTGCCACACTCACAGTTCGCAGCCGATCTGGCAAAGCAAGGAATCCAACTGCAGGCTCTGTGGTTTAAATGAAATGTATCTACAGCAGCTTGGATCAATGTTTAAAAATGTTCCATGTTATTTTAGTCCAAGGACAAGCTTTTAAAATTAAAAGAAAACTTTGGCTTTAATTACAGATTAAAAGTGAAAGTTGTTTAAAAAGAATGTATATTCTGAGAATAACAGTAATAGAAGTGATTTAAAATTTAAAAATCATGCTTCTCTCCCCCACATGTGACAAGTCTCCTTGCAGATATTTAAAACAAACGTTTGAAAGCAATTAATTTATGGACAGTACTCCGGCTGCTTCTGCCTTGCTGTCACGGATCTTTGGCATAGCTTGCCTTTTTCCTACATTTACATTTTCAGGCTGAAATAAGTGTCAGATTTTGATGCACATTGCAATGGCCAAAAAAGAACCACAACTGTAACTTCCACCTCCTTTTCCCCTAAATTTTGTTACTACATATGTGTGATGCAGCAAATGTCACCACTCTAAACCCAAAGGGTTGCTGTTTTAGATCAGCCACAAGCAATGTGATCCCAAAGTGGTTAGGTGCCACAATGGAGAAGCTGCTGCTCTTGGGATAATTTTCAGCAACAATTGCCCATCTGAAAATCATTAGTGCATAGCAGTGGATTTTCCACATGTTCATGTGCTGGACAAGCAGGTTGCCCTTGAAGTATGGTTCCCTGGAGGGAGAAGGAAAACCCAGAGAAAAGTATCCTATTGTCAGATCACGGTTTCGCTAGAGCCAGACAAAAATATGGTCAAGCATTCACTTGGCTGTTCTGCTGGCAAAACTATAGGGTACTGAAATGGAGACAACTAATGAAGAAGGCAAGGAATGAAGCTCAGGAAGATCTTAAAGGAGTACAGGTATTTTTTTCTTTAAAAAAAAAATCAGAAATAGGGAAGTCTGCAAATTCCATGACTTTCAGATTACTGACCTTTATATTTTTAAAAGGTCAAAAAGGTTTAGAACGGGTAATCTTTTCCCAGTAGAGTATCTCATCTTTTAATTCATCTGTGTTTGAAGCACCAAAGACAAAGTACTGAAGGAACAGAAATAAGAAAGGGTGTGAATATAACTAGGTAGTTATTTGATATTTAATGCCCCATTAATTGATAATTTGGCTTGGAGGAAAAAAGTTGGCAAAAGGGAATGGAATTCTTTAGCTCCTTGTTATACTTAAGAAAAACTCCCAAAGGCCTTCGCTTAAACAAAGAACTTTAGTTTTCCACTGGAAAGACAAAAAGAAAATCTTGGTCTAGCATGTCTTGCCACATGCTTTAACTACACAGTAAAAGAGTATGTGCTTGGATCCCAGGCACATTTCAAGAGTGTAGTATTTATTAGCTGCTCTGTTGCCAAGTTCCACTATTATCATTTTATTATAACTAAGGTATATTTTTACTAACTAAATTATATTTAGATCTTTAGTTTAAGCAGCTGAAGGTCTTGGAGTGTCACGTACAGATGACATACAATATATCACAGGAATTTGTTGATTTTCTCCCTCCTTCTCTCCTCTATTAACAGCTACCCAGTATCTGTAATCTCAGGGCATTTGACTTTCCTAAACCCCTAACAGAGCTGTAAAGATGTGCAAGGGCTGAGAAACAAAATCCTCAGATGGAGAAGAGCTCACCAAGGACAAAGGTGAGTCCTATTACCAGATGACCCATCGCATGGAAGGCCCTTGCACCCCAGCAGTGCAAACCCCATTCTCCCCACTTCCTCTTTCAGACACCCTACTCCAACCTCCCTCTGCTGCCCTTGGCCCAGCTCACCCAGACCTGGCTTTTTGCTGAGACCTCCTGTTCCCAGATGGGGCCACAGGCTGTTTTTTGTATGTAGGAGGTGTTGCATGGTTGGATGCAGGCTCTCCATGGGCAAGAGTGGCCAAGACCAAGTGGCTCATGCCGAGTTTGCCCCAGGAGAATCATGTCCCACATCCCCCATTACAGGATTTTTGGTCCTGTGGGGAGTGTGGGGCTACTGCCAGGACACTTTTGGGATGGGGCAGAGAAAGGATGTGGTCATGAAGCAGGAGAGGAGTCTGGTGAGCTCACATCAGGCTAGATGTTGCTGCTGCTGTGTGCAGGGAAGGGGTGTCTCCAAGAAGACACAACACCTGCAGAGAGATGACAGAGCTCATCAAACCTCAGCAAGTGCAGCAGTACCACGGCCCTGAACACCTGTTTTATTTGTCCTGTTCTGTGCAAGGGATGAAGGAAGAGCAGTACCCAAATATGAGCACTTACATTCTCCAATGGTCACAGTCTTTGATCTGTCAGCAAAGATCCCCCTGAAAGCAGCTGGAGTTCACCAAATGAAGCTTTGAGAAGCTTTGCAAAGCTTCATGGTCATGAGCCAGGTCATGAGCATTTTGTGTCAAACCATGTAGTGTGCTCTGGGGAAAAAATACTCAAAAACCAGACCAGATCTTGACCCAGTGGTCTTTTGCTTTGTCCAATGTAAAGAACTTCCAAAAGCTTGGTCTGAAAACATCTGAGTCCACCACTTATCAGGTGGAACTGAAGGCACTTTGTGCCAGACATTAGATGTAATTATTAGCTCCTTTTGAAATTAGAGAGCAGAGATTCAGGGACACGAATCTGAGAGCTGAATAAGGTACAGAGGACTGAGAAATGCTGATGACCTTTTCTCTATGTAGATCCACAATAAGTGTAACAAACACAAATTAAAGCTTAGGTGCACTTGTAGCCAAGAGCAGTTACTGCTCCTCAGACTGTCATTAGACAAGGAGTGAAAACAGCAGCAGCAGGAATGCTGGGAGACAGCACTAAAAGGAAAAAAAGGCTGAAAAACATGTCTGCCATTTTTACTCATTTAAAATTTTTAAGGAAGCGTTTATTTTCTTTGGTTCAGCCAGCAAAAAAGGCCTTTGCATAAAACAAAGGATCAGTGGGATCAATACCGGCAGATTAGCCTCACCTTCTCTGCTGCTGTCTGTGAATAGGATTTTGGGATTTGCTGAGGTATGAGATATGAATGGGAGATATCTCGTAATTTGTGGGTAATACAGTTAGGAGCCTCTTTTCTTCTGCTCACTGCCCTGGTTAACTATTGCACAGGTCTGAGCTGGAGGCATGAGCACTGCAGAGGCACAGCAGCAGGCTTGAATTCCACAGATATCTTTGTCATAATAGAGCACTGAGGAAATATATGTATGTGCATGTATGTCTTTGAAAGATTGTATGGTTTACAAACACCACTGCAGCCTTCAGAGATGGCCAGAGCAGGAGAGATTTTTTTTGCGTTCTCCCTTCTTCAACAAGTATCTCTAAACATCCAGTACTACTGAGATCCAATACTGAGAAGCCCAGAACTACTGTAACTCTGATATTGCATACGGGGAAGCACCTCAGGCATCACCCAGCACCCACACTCCCCCATGTCCACCCAGCTGACACCAGACTTACAGGCTACACTGGGTTCTTACTGACACTGCTTTTAGTGCTGGAACAGGCAAAACAGTGGTACAACCACCCAGAGTTTTCTCTGATAAAGGCACAAAGGCTGCTGTTTGCTGCAGGAAGCTCCTATTTGAAGACAAACTGGATTAGTGATGCAGTAATCAACAGCTATATCAGCTAAACAGCAGGAAAGGGAGAAAAGCAGGACAATGAACTTTGGTGTGTCTCTGTAATGGGCAATTCATCACCTCTCCTGTGCAAAGCTGTCATAAATAGCAGATGTGTAATTTGTACACCAGCTCCAGGATCTGCTCCTCCAGCAGCCGCCTGTCCAGGCTCTCCACAGCTTAGCCCACAGCAGGACAAACCCAGATCCTATTCCCTGGGATGGGAAGAGCAATTAAAAGTGCAGGGACCCAGTATGAAAGTCTCCCTGAAGTCAACAGCTAAGATAAACTCTCCGGCACACCAAGATCTCATTAAAACTGCCCGCAGTGTCCAGCCCACAAAGTACATCTAGTGCAAGGAGAGCAATCCTGCTGCTGTTTTGCAATGCATTACAAAATACCTTGGCTAGCAGAAAGAATTTGAGGCAATTTGCTCCTGAAGAGCCAGGTCATGAAGAGCCTTCATTTTTCCAGCAAACTGGATTTAAGTTGACAAATAGTAATTGAGAAAAAAAAAAAAAAAAAAAAGTCTGACAAAGTAAAGGGGAGACGGAGAAACCGACAACATTTAACTTGATCTTCAATGGTGTAAATCTGTCAATACCCACAAATGACCACGAGGCCACATGCCAGTTTTCACTCTGAGATACCGTAACTAAGACATTTGGCTGGTACCTCACACTGGAAAGAAAGTTTTTACATTTAGAAATGTAAAACATTGTAACATTTAAGGAATTTTGGCTACAGCCCACTAGCCAGCCTTCCCCCAGCTTCAGCTAAGGGATTATTTTGAATGTTGCTTTACTTTTCATGCATCTGTTGCCTGAATCAATGTGGAGGCATGAGGGAGGGACTGAAAATTGGCCCTAGAAATAGCGGTATATTTTAGTGTCATAACTGAGAGTCTTGGCAGTCTCGGTTAACTTGAAATGTCAGTGCCATACCAAACTATCTGGTCATCATAACCTCAACTTCTGGCCATCAGTGAAAGAACAGAGATAGAGCCTCCAACATCAGGTTTCAAGGCCACTGAAATTAAGGAAAACAAATTTCATGGCTTGCTGGAATTTCGCTTTACGTATTTTAGTGCATTTCTTTTCAGCTGTTCCAGCTCTAGTTGTTTATCTGTTCTTTTTGTTTGAATTGTTTTTACTTTTTTCCAGATTTTCTACAAGGCAGTTTACTTCTCCAGCTTACTTTCTTACTTCACACTCCAGCTCCTTTTTTGGTACCTCACATAAAACTCCCCTATATTAGACAAGCCTTCTGTGTGCTTTGACTGTTAGGACATATTTCTCCTATAATAGGATTAAAGTGGATAACTGATGCCAGTTTAATGCCACAAAGTGTAAAAGATCCTAAGTGGACTTCAGTAATGACTGACAATTTCTAGATCTACCTGTTGTATCTCATGCCCAATTTTTAAAGTCTGTAATGAAGTGAACAAAATAAAACATAATCCAACTCTGCTTTTCTGCTTCTGGATAATCAGAAATTAGAAATCGAACTTTAGAGATGAAGGGATGTTTTCCCAGAACAGGTGTTTTTATAAGCACTCCCCTTCCTCCATCAAGATAGCAAAAATCTCATAAAGAAACAATAGCCACAGGTTCCCCACATATTCTGAATACAATCAGAGTTTTCCAAGTAGCCAAGTATAAACTCATCCCCAGTCTGGTGTTAGTCCACGTAGAGACTCCAGGTTCCCCCTTCAATCCACTTCTCATATTGTGCCAAAACCCTCCCGAAAGATCCTGTGAATACACACGGAAGATCAGAAGTCTGGTTTTGCTAAACTGCTTTCATCATTATGTTTCTGGTATTCACATTATGAACAAATGACCTAAAAAAAATTCAGTTAAACACATAAAGGAGTTTTTTTAAGTTACAGAATGACTTTCAAAAACCACAAACCTACAAAGGGAAATAGGATTTGCTGGATCAGACACGATTACCAGTCTATCTGGTTAGGCACGTTCATTGTGTAGCTTTTTAGAGAAGAAAATTAAAATGGGAGGAAGTGATGGCGAATAAAACTAACTTTGCAGTTCAATATGGAAAGTTTTGAAGATATTTTAAGAGAAATCCAATCAAAAATTCCACTCAAAGGAAAACAATCTGGTCTTTTGATTTCCCTATTATTTTATATTATGGTCAATAGATAAATTCTACTGTTCACACCAATGTGAATACAATTTCTTACACTAGCTGGGAGTGATAAACCCTGCTTTGAAGCAAGACACAGCAGAGTTTCAAGCACTGACACCCACATCAAGATATTGCTATGGTAAGAAAAATGCATGTGTTTGTGCATGTAAGAAAATGCAGAAAACCCCAGAACATTTTATTTATACCTACACGACTGAATACAAACAAGCTGCTTTACACTAATCTTGACACAGGCATAGAATATTTCAAACTCCAGGACTACTCAGAAGCTCACAGTTTTATCCAGCAGTCATCAGTCTCCAAATTTACAAGCCTAACTCAGATGGTTATTACTGGGATGTACCTGCTTAAATCCCTTCCACAGATGGGAGAATGAACACTGCCCATGCCAAGTTTCAGTCTGGATTGAATTTTTACAGCTGGGTCATAAATTTGTGAATTAAAAGGGTTCTAATGGAAACACAGATACAGCCCTAACTACAGCAACATGAACAGCAGCACTGTAACACTGCATGGGGGACAGTCTGCACCATAAACAGAATCTACCAGGACATTACCCAAAGTCATACTATTTCTCCCCAGCAGTGGAAGGAGGCTGGGATATACAGGAACCTCATGCCAGGTATGAAGTTTCAATTCAGACATTTTTCCAGAGAGAAGTGAAATTTTTATGGGCTTGCTATTCCTTTAATTTTACTTGCCATTCCTTTAATTTTACGACTGCAAAATGCAAAAAGTCCAGCTCTCATTCTTCCTCCTGCCACTGCCCCAACCCACCTGCCCTGACTGCACCCCAAACCCTCCTGGTCACACCTTGCTGCACCTAGGTTACTGTACTCATAAGAGTCACCAAAGGCAGCTGTTACTCATGAAGGAAATTACAGATTTCACATGTAAAAGTAACTCCCTGCTTCTAGTCCCTGCTGTCTCTCTCTCTTCTCCACACAGGCTGATGGCTGGGTGCAGGGGGTAGAGCCCACTGTTGACCCAGGTGAGCCCTGAGGGGCAGAACAGACACAATTTGGCACTGGAGCCTGTGGCATTTGTGCTTGTGACTTAGCACTGAGGCGACCTCCACTCAAAAGCACTTTCTAATCAGTGATTATATATAAAGTTAAGTGTGTGATTTCAAAGCCACTCCTGATGCGGTGACAGCACACACCTCTGCATTTCTGTCTTTGCAAACACTCTATTTTTTTCCCCCCTCTTTTTCTATCTTTCACATTTAAAACCGTGCCATATTTTCCAGCGTTCATCTGCACACCTCCCCTCTTCGGCACCAACAGCTGATAACTGCGTTTTTCTGCCAAGCTTCCCAGGTAGGGAAGAGACCATCCCTCTGCTCCCTGGTGCCCCCAGAAGTCTATCAGGTGAAAGCCTCAGCAGCCACCTTGACCCGTGTGTGTCTAAGCAGCGCAGGGCACGCAGGCTCTGGGGACAGCACACGGGATGCAAAACCACGGCCCTGACGGATGCTGCACCCCTGCATCCCCACCCCACCTGCTGCACTGGGGCTGCAGCACCCAGGGCTTCTGCTGCTCCCCTCCAGCTGGTGCCTTTCCCTGTTATCCCACCTCATTATCTCTTCCCAAACCCCTCGGCCCTCCTCCTTTGAGTAGTGCTTACTTCTGCAACATATGCTGCTGCTCCCCATGGCTGCAGCCAGACGCTGCTTGCAAGGCTGAGGATCCCCCTAACTCGGTGGAAAAGCCAGGCCAGCTGACCCACTGTGGGGCAGCCAGGAAGCCTGATGTTTCTGGTGTAAGAGAACTGCACATAAATTTGGCTACTGGGGAAAATCCTGCTCAGGCATGGAAGTGGAATCACATCCATTTCACTAAATCAGTTTTCCCAAGCTGTAGTTTCACACACTCTTTAAATACTCCTTAAATTAACTGCTAATTTTCTTACTAATTTGCCCATTATATTCATTACTAGCCACGCAGTCTACAGCTAAAATTGGAAAACAGTCTGATTTATGAGCATGTCCTTTTCCCTGCACATAATTTCCTGAAACATTCACATTTGGGCTGGCCCCAGTTTTTAAGACTGAGCGTAATTCTGAAGACATTTTTAAACAATAGGAAAATGGGAGTAAGTATTTCTTTCTCTTTGAACACACACCTCCACTAAATGAATGAGGCCTGAGGCTTGCCAGTGAACAGGCCTCACTAGAGCACTGGCTAACTCTGAAGAGCAGTATTAAAATATATAGTTGTTAGCAATTGGTGACAGCACCATACATTTTTCCTGCTGTGTCTTGGGCAAGCACAGGGGTCTGCTGCTTTTTTGGCCACTGCTGAAAATATTTGCACTGGGGAAATTTTAATGGTCTTGGAGAAACACGGGCAGGCTGCTTTAGCCCTGTTTTTTTTAATCTCTGATTTTTTGGACAGATGTTGTCACCTTTTCCATTTCAAATCATTTATGCAAGAACATCTCCGTGATGATAAAGCTGTCAGGAGTCCTGAGATGTGCTGCCCTGAAGCAAGCTGACTCGAAGGAAATCCTTTGTGGCAAAACAAAAGGCTTGAGATAAATTTTACTGAAGTACGTGGAAAACTTGCCATGACATCAACTGAAACAAAAGTAGCAGCAGAGGTACACACGGACCTCCTCTGATCCCTGGGGTATTCACAGCAATTATATCTGAATTATATCCAGAAACATGCTGCTATTGGGAGCACATCTGACCCACACATAGCCTGTATCTTCAAAATCTTTAACATTTGGGGTTAAAAAAACCCAACCCAACCCAACCCAACAAATCAAAGCCCATTACATTCACAGCCATTTGCATCTGAAAACAACAGCTAAAACAAGGATACACAGTGTTGGCACCCAGCACCTGAGAGAAAACAAGTACTCTCATTTCCCACAAAACTGACCATTAAAAACAGGGAGTGGAGAGAAATGGCTCAGAAATGCTGACACTGCCAGGATTGCTGCTTCTCCTCCTGCTGGGGCTGGATCTCAGCAAAGCTCTTCCCTGCCAGCAGGCAGCCCCTGGGTGCCCATGATTTTGGGACGGTGCTCTGCCCTCAGTGCCACCAATGTTGCCAGCCCACCCAGCACTCCCTCCCTCTATTACTCCATCTGAGACTTTCTGGTTGAAAATGCTACCTTTCCCCAAATAGGATTCTGTTTGGATGAAGCACCATTCTCCAGGTTCATGTGGAAATAATCCTTACCCATATTCTTTGCAGCTCAAATACTGAGAAACCAAGAAGCTCAAACGAATTAGAAAGAAAAAAACCAACTTATTTGACTTCTGCTGTTCAAACTGAAAGAAACACAACACATGAACAACCAACTTAACTAGGAGGGAATGGGCAGGATCTTTAAAATTCTCAAGTTTGGGCTGTCACATCTGGTATATTAAACTTGACACTGTCCCTATAGTAAAGCCGTTTCCTTTTAATCTTTCTTTCGAAAAAACAACAGAACGGCAAATTAAACACAATCCTCTCCTCAGTTCTCAATGCCATGCTATTTCAGTGTTGATGAATCAGGTCATGTAATAATAAAATTCCTGCAGAAATATGATCTTAACTGTGTAACCTTCAAATTGCAGTTATGCTGCTGTGTGGATTTAATCCGGTACTTGACATTCCCCTTTTTCATTTCACTTCTGGATGACATTAGGATCTGCAACAAGGACCTCCTTCAGCTCTCCCAGGTTACCCTTTATTTTAAAGTATCCCCAAGGTCTCCAGCACTGTATAGATCAAACTTGCAAAAGCCAATGGTAGTAGTGGTTTTTGCAGGTCCCTTGAGTTGTTTCTGAAAACAGGTTCCATTGTGTTCATATTATGCTTTTAAATTTTATAGCTCATTTTTAAATTACATGTTAATTTCTAAAAATGTTGAATTGCGAGGAGAAGTTGGCAAAGACCACACTAAATCACAGCACAGTCCTGCAGCTTGTGCATGTCTCTGTATAGTACTTATGTGCACACCTATACCCTCACATTTAAGTGCTCTGTGTGAATGTGGGCCTTATCCTGCAGTGTGCAGAGTCTCATCAGAGATGCTCAGTGTGATGCTATAAACAACACAGGAAATTCACAAATTTTGCAGCATTCATATGAAAAAAAGAAAGGAAGGTGAGAGGAAAGAAGAAGGCAGCAGAATTTAAAACACCAGAAACTGAACACACTTCTGAGTGTAAATGTCTAAAAATAGAGATCAAACATCTTCAAAAATCAACCAGTCATTGAGGAGTTGGTTTTTTTTAAAGCCACTCTCCTTCCCAGTCTGCAAGTATTTAGTTTCCTCACTATTTTTGTTTGTTCTGGCTTTTTTTCTGTGCTAAGTAAAGTACTACACGAAAATAATGAAAATCTGCCTACAGGAAAAAGTTTGAAAACTCCCTGTCATTTCATTTCTCTTTCTTGTTTTGATTTTTGCTTTCGTTCATCAACCACAGCTCACCAGACAGCAGTATCTCAGAAAATTGAGATTTTTCATTTCCTTGGGCTATAATGATGCAGAACATTTTGTTCTGGCAGGTGACTGATGACAGGGCACTCGCAGAGCAGTGCTGCCTGATTACAAAGTCAGCATTTTAGTGACCCACAAAACGAAGCCTGAAGCCGCTTTAGGTTTCCAGCCTCACTACAAACATTATTAAATCTTTTCCTCACAGATTTCTGGAGTGCTTGCTGCAGTCAGACTGTTGATTCTGTGTGCATTTGTACAACAACTAGAGAGGGGCAAGTCTGGGTTTAGTTATTCCTGTCACACTGCGAGCCTGTCACACTGCTGCGAATAACAGCATGCCAAGGAGTGAATGAAAACTGCTTCTCCAATCTGGATTTTTAACTAAACAGAAACACACAACCAAGCCTCTCAGTGGCCAGTTTAAGACACATATTTGACCAGTTCTATATATTTATATATTATACCTGCAATAGGATTAATACAAACTAAAATTTTCTAACTAAAGTAAACACATTCATGTATGCCACATTATATCCATAAACACATCAGCTTGCAACGGAAACGCTTACATACGTGACATATCCCAATGTCTTCCCCAGCCTTCCCCAGCAGCCCTGTCCCCCACTCCTGCCACCCACACAGCTCCCTGGCTCCCCAGACAGGGATGGAGCAGCATGGGCACCACGGCTGCTGGGGGCCTGGCTCGGGGCTCTGTGCTCCTGCCCCAGCACTAAAGCTGCTTCCCAGGAGCTCGAAATAATTGTGCAAAGGTATAAAGTGAGGCTGCCCTCCTGACAGTCGGCTGCAGTGCCTGTCCTTGATCTGCATGCAGGATTTCCCATCTGCATGAAGGAGGGGCCCAGTGTTTATAAGCATGTTAATGACTGAAGTGGGAAACTGCTTTCCGTAACACCCGTTTTCCTTACAAACTTTGACCTGTAATTTATTGTTTTTGTCACCGGATGCTGCACTCATACCCTGTTAATCTGGCGTGGGCAGTCAAGATGCACGTGGCCATGCTGACCCCAGGCACTGAGCAAAGTCACCCTGGAGATGCTGATGCACCTGGATTCAGGGTCCAGCCCATAACACAAAACACACGTGGTGAGTAAGCTTTCCTCTCATGATAATGCTACAAGTTGCATTTCCAGGAAAGCACAATAAAGAATCTGCTTCAACACCAGTGACTGCCTGCTCTCAGGAGCACAGCAACCCTGCCAAACTTTTCTCAAATATAAGATGTTTTCACTATGCTTTTTGAAATACTACTTAAAATGTTGTCATAAACTTAAAACATCTAGTGGGGACTTCACAATTCTGCTTCAACCTCCTGGTGTTAAAAAATAGCTGTTTCACTTAACAAAAAAATCACAGCGTGGAGCTCCTTACGAATGGTGATATCTCACTTAAATATACACTCCCTGCTTCCAGGAAGGTGTGAGTGGTATACTCAGACATACCTTGGTATTTTGTATAGCCAAAAGGGACTACAGCTATTTTTGACAATGCAGATACAGGTCTCCTACACAACTGCACTGGAAACTGCCATCCCAGGTATCCAAATTGCAGACAAAAGACACAAAAATGTTAAAAAGTCCTTATCTATCTCTTCCTATTTAACAATCATTTGAATAATTTATTCTCTTTTCTTGATTTATAAATTTCATTAATGGATGATAACTTGAAAATATCTGCTTTGTTTGTGACAGACTCAATTCCTGCATGTTATAATAATTAACAGGACTGTAAACCAGCAGCTGATAAAACCCTATCTGTACCTGTTATTTTCTGATTGCACACACATACATAGGAAAGATACAAAAAATAATACAGTGTGTGCACATGATCTTTTTATTTCTATCAGCAGGTTAATGCTTGTCTCCTTTGGAAATGTAAAAAGAATAAAACTATACCCTGAGAGCTTCTGGTGTGTTCTCAAAGGCCATAGCACTCCAAAATATTAAAAAAGATATTTAAGAACTGACTTAAATATGATCTCAAGAGAAGTTTGAGGAATGTCACTCACAAACTTTAAGGACAAATATATCAGCTTTTAGTTATTCCAGCCCAGCTTGTAATCTCACACAGTTACAGTGTGAGTATCTCATCCTTCTGATTAAAACCCATACTTTTCAGAGCAACTTGGCAGGAAGAACTTAATTCAGTAGCAAATTTATTACAATTTTTAAAAAGTCACTGTGTCCATTTTTAAGTTATTGTATAAATGTACAGAAAACCAGAAGTTTACATATCTGAGCTGCTGCATCTGTTCTTGAGTGACTCTTTACTTAAAAATAAAACTTGGCAGACAATATGCCCATAATGCAAACCAAATGCACTTGGTATATTTAAAAAAAAGAGTTAAATGAACAGTGAAAGTTAATTTTGAAACTTATTCATTGGGCAAGCATTGTTCTTGCTCCTCACAAGATCCTGTTTCTTTATAGAGTCCCCATTCCTCCCTCAGTTATCCCCTGACAACCTGCACACACCAGCATCCTCCTACACCCACCAGAGATCCCATCCTTCTGAAATACTTGTGGCCCCTCCACAGGGACAAAAAAACCCCAAAAAACCAAACCCACACAAACTGTGCCAGGAAAGAGAAGGCAAAGGCTGCAAACTTGAGAGGCTGCAAAAGCATGGGGCACTCAAACCTGCCTGCCAGGGAAGCCAAGGGGAATCAAGTACAACATCTAAATCTATATTCATTTTAGTGCAAGCCTTCCAGTACTTTTTCATCAATATTCATTTACCCCAAAATTGATGCTGCCTGCAGAGTGGTCCCTGTCCAAATAACCCCCCCAGTAAAGGCCCCAGGACAACAAAAAGGGCTGCTGTAATGAGTGGAAACCCTGAGATGCTAGCAGAGACCCCCTGAGCCTGGGATGCAAAACTTCATTTTTTTTCAAGGACAAGGGGACAAGCCTTTGCCTTATGTGTCCTAAGAAATACAGAAGAAACTTCTCAAGGGGAGCCTTCTAGCATTCCCTGCCCCAGAGGGACCTGAGCAAGTCCTGATCTTGTCCTGATCTATAGCCATTTACTGGCATAAACCAGTCCCATGTGCCTTCTTCTGACTGGTAACACAGCAGATGCACAAATCATGCATATATCTTTTTATTGATAAGATTAATATAATAAATTATGTACAACCCTTCCAAAAAACATTAAGACAAGATATTTAATGGCCAAGTCTGTGGCCCCTGAGTTCAGTGCACTGTGTCTGGAAAGTGATGCAGAAATTGGTATAAACTAATCCATGTACTCATAAGAGATGCATGAGGACCAAAGGGCCATATACTGCAGAAAGCACTGTGAGGACAGAAAAGATGCTGTACAACGGGGGATGATGTTGGTGTGCACTCCATTACAGGGCACATGATTCATGTATGTGACACACAGTCACCTTGAAAATTCAAAGCCCTCCTCTTCCTTCCAGTGGGGGACACAAAGTAGATGGGGCCTCCCCTAGTCCTCCTCTATTGTAATAGAATGCTCAAGAGTTTTCTTCTTCTTTAGGAGTGTCTTAGTGCCAATAAAAACACAAGCCTGTGTCATTCCAAAAGTCAGCCTCATAGTTCTACTCAAAAAGCAAAGCTTCATTAGAAATCAACAATAGCACTTAACTTCAATACTGCTGATGGAACTCCAGTTAATGAGAGGATGGACTTTAGTGATCCATTCATATGAGAGGGTGGACAGGAGTTATCCATCTTCATATTAGAGGATGGAAAGGAGTTATCCACTTTCACAAAAGACACAATCAGGCGACACCATCCACCAAAGCTGGTTGTATTAGAAATGGTGCAAAAAAGAATCCCTTACCTGTCCGGTAGACAAAATTTCCTTCTGTCTCTGATGATGATGGAGACACCAATTCCTCCTCAAATTCATTGGAACTAAATGAGCCAGAGTGATTCCTTTGCCTTGTTTTCTCCATCATAGCTGCATTAGTAGCCATGACATGTCTCAGTGAGTCATTTAGGTAACGATTCAATAAGCTGCTTTTGTATTTGGGGGGTGACACATAATCCTCATTGGCACTTGTTTCTGGTCTCACTCCTGTTTTTATTACTGAACTTTCAGTTTTAATTACAGTGTGATGAACTGGTTTGTTATATCCCCCTTCGTTCATATGGTTTCTTGGAGGATTTTCTCCATCTGAAAACAAAAAAAGAAAAACACAGCAATGCATCAGATACCTAATATTTAACAAGAAGCTTCTACATGCTTTAAATTGCTACAAGAGAGAACTAGAACAAGACAAATAATTTTAGTCTTCAGCATTAGACAATGATTTTCATTTTCTTCTGTTTACACATTATTCACAGTAGTTCCCAGGGTTCTCAGATGTTCCAGCTATCCCAAATTAATTAACTGTAGAAACAGTGGGTCTAATTTCTTCGTGAACAACACAAGACAGGTAAAAAAAACCAACAACTGAGAAGTGCCCTAAAGCAGTTCCAAACATTTAAAAATCTGGGTAAATAAGCTGAATTCTAACTATCATAATTTGAAATTTGCTTCCCCTGAATACTATTGACTTTGGGCTTTGGAACAACACTGACATAGTTAGTCATGGTATGTCTATTTACTTAAAATGTTCTCTCTTCATTGTCCCATAATGAATCTTTTAAAGGGAAGTGCTAACCAAAGAAGTGGGCTTACAAACTGGAATTGGAAGAAACAGAATTCAAACTTAATACAAATTGAAACATAGTCTCCTAAGAACACACCTACACATTTTTGACAATGTCCTGCATTAATTATGTCTGTGGGATACTTTTTTCTGTCAGCATAAGTCCATGTCACAACTGACTAAAAAAGCACCCGCAGACATAACCCATACAAATCTTCCATTAAAAAATTATGGATGCTATTAAAATAAAAATCCTACATCTGTTAATTTGGTAAGACAGAGAATTTCAGTGCACCTTTTAAGGAAAATTTTTGCTGGTAAATTACATAAAATACAGTAATAGTCAGTTTAGCATATAGAAAAGCCCCACTGAATTTAATCAGATACTCAGATACTTGTTAATCAGATTCTCTTGTTAATGATGTGATATTGCTATAGCCCTTCCATCAAGAAACAGTCGAGATATTCCTCATTTTCTTAAATAAAAAAATTTAAGACTTTTTTGTCCTTTAATGCAGATTAAGGCAACAGCCTTGTAGAATTCAATGAACTAACATTTATCCTTCAAGTTACAATGCTATACAAACCAGGCAAATAACATGTAACCAAATTGCCACCCTGATTAATCTACACAAACATGCTCTGCAAGCCTCCATTGTAGCTGGGAGCAAAAAATGGCATCTAGTTCACAAAAAGTAAAGGTGAAGCCACTGAGGGTGTTTTATGATAAATCAGAACTAACTTAGGGTATGTGACATTTTTCTAAACCTATTTTAATTCGTTTAAAATGGCTAAAAAGAGTGTCAACCAACCTTCAGAGCATGAGTCATCGCTGCTCACACTGAGCCGTTCAGCATTTCCTTGAACATATTTGTTGTACAGTTTTATTCGTAAAGCCCAGCTAAGATCTGGCTGCCTGACAGTGTTCTTCAGGCGACGTCTTGCATTGGCAAACCAGTTTGATACCTGCATGCAAAAGAACAAATTAGTTTATCCTCAAAACAATGCAAATAAACAAAACTAGCCCATAGAGATTTAATGAGTTTTATGTACACTCTAAGGAAATAGATAACAAAGGAAACATGGACAGGAGTCCAGGAAACTACCACTGAGCAGAGCAAGAGCCTCAGACAAGATGGCAACTTCCACCTTTCCCAAGTGTTAGCAAACCCTCATTATTACAGAGATTTTAAATAAGGTGTCCCAAAAGTCATCTTCCTTTAATTATTTTTTTAAGATAATGCCCTGAACTTTCAATGTGAACCTCTGATATATTACTAACATCCTAAATTAAAACAAATAGTTGATGTTCAGTTATTTGCCTTTGACATTTCTGTAGACTAGAGTAAGGCTGGTGATCAGAAAAACCCGTTCTGAATTTGGCCATATAAAAGCCCATATTCTCATTTGTACCTTATCAGTACTCTGACAGCTATTGGCTATCAGCAAAGTCTTATGCAGTATGTGACCTGCTTTGAGTCACTGCAGAAATGAACTATTTGCTCTACAGAACAGCAGCTTGTATCAACTTTTTGTTATGGAAATCAAAAAAAGCAGTGAAGGTGCAAATTTCTCATAGAGTACTAAACAAGAACCTGGGTTGTCTTCCTCCTCAGCTGCAGAGCATTTTCTGGATCTAGATTTTTCTAGTCTGTCATTGCAAAATGGATACAAGTTAGTATTCTTCCAGCATACACAGAGTCAAGCTCAAACACAAGGACTTCACAGTGCTTTAGATACCAAAGGAGCAAAAGGGCATGGTACAGTCTTCTGTGCCAGCAGTGTTAAACCATCAAATGGGATGCATGCTCTTGCAGTGACTATGCATTAAGCATACCTGAGAAAATGCTGGTCTTGACTCTACTGTCCATTAAAAATATATAAAACAAGAAATTCTGACACTGGAAATGACCTTACCATAACCTTACTACAAGCAACAGCACAGGCAAGCTACCTACACTCTAACAATATTTATTTAATGATAAATCAGGTCTTAAAAATGCTATTTACTCCTTGCAGGAATAAGTGTATTTTGACATGACCTCTGCAAGAGGGAGGCAGAGTAGCATTACTTGCAAAGAAGAATGTAAAGAATGCTGGAGAGCCTACAGCCCCACTCACACCTTTTTGCTGTCAAAGTGCAGACAGACAAAGTCAAGACTACTGAAGTCATATTCTGACCTGGGAACCATCATACCATTTAATTTACATTAACCTTCAAAGCAAGTTAACACATGCTTCACCAATACATGCTGCCCCACTTACTGGAGAGCCAAACTGTAGACCTCACTGTTGGATTTTGGCCCTAGTGTTATCATTCATCTATTGTAGCTAAGGTATAATCACACAGGAGCATTTGGCTAATTGTTCTGGATTGATAATCCCTTCTAGAGTAATTACAAAAAAGACCAAAACACTGTTTGCTTAAAGGAAAATCAAAACTTTGCTTAAGAACTTCGTAGTGGTGCCTTAAGCCTGCCACTTCAGTTGAACTTCAAATCATGTTTACATTAGACAGGGTTCCACCAAAAATGCAGTGACCCCTGTATCAGTGCTGAGATGCCAAACACATAACTATACAAATCATGTAGTTTACTCTGACAAATCAGAAGACCAAAACTGTTGCTGGCAGAGAACAGTAAGTAATCTTCATTCTCTTCCAAGGCTACTTGTTTATATCCATCATATTGACACAGCAATCCTTACAGTAAACCTGAAACTGTGGGCTGGAATCTATCCACCTTCTAACACCGTGAACAAACACTCCAGGCTGCTCAGCTGAAGCAGCAGTCACCTGGCTGCTGCATGATTTAGTGTAACTCTGAAATCAAGTATGCAATGATACAGATGGCTCAATTCAGGGTCCCACTGAGTATTACAGCAGTTACTGCAGCATCTTACAAAACTGACAGCCTTCTAACAACTCACTAGAAAGAGGCTCATTATGCTCCATTTCATTATATATTGAAAAATTTCATCAGTGAAGTGCCAGGCACAAAAAGAAAGATAGGGGAGTATTAGTATGACTCATTCATAAAAGCAATTACATTTAGCAGGAGTGATTTTTGCACAGCACTCTTGGTTTATTTTGGGCTCACTCTCCCCATTCCAACACTTTGCTTTCTGTGTATCAATACAAAAAGATGAGTCATATTTTAAGTCTTCTATTATGAGAGGAGAAAACAGTAGTATCATGTCATAATTAGAGAACCTGCAGTCAGTGTTTACAAGAGGAGCTTTCAGCTAAAGCAAAAAGTCATAAACAAACTTCAGAAACTCCTATCCCAAATGCAGTTACAGCCAGGCCTGTTAAAGCTGAAAGCAAGTCCATTTAAGAGATTTTTGAGCTAGATCAATGGTGTTGTACCTCAGGGTGTTTTCCTGCTTTGCACACTGGTGTATGAATGGCATATGCTACTGGAAAATCCAGATCTCTAAGATATCAAGAGATCCAACATCTCTCCCACTCTTCAGTCTTGGACAGGCTCCAGGTATGTGGCCTGGAAGAGGCTGCATGGCCACAGGCTACCCAGGACAATATACTCACCCTCAGCTCTGGCCACAGCCTGGGTTATTACAGGCTGTTCCTGGCTTCTTTAAAGCCAAGGGCATTTTTGTCACTAATTTCAGCCAGCCCCATATGTTACCTTGTGTACCCATGCAGCTTCGAAAAGCTGTATGACTGATGCTCTAGGCCTCACTCACTGAAGTGCCTGTCTGCACCACACTTACTTCAGCTACTACAAAAAGAAACCTAAGCTGTCAAAACCTGTCCAAATTTTACCATGGTCCCAAGTTACTGTGAGCACCAAAAATAATTTCAAAACCCAAACCAGTAATTTACATACAAGCCAGTAGGAAAATCTTTGTCTCAGAAACCTCCCAAAGAACCACATATCTTGAAAAACTGCATGATGAAACTCACTGTTCTTGTAAAGTAACAATCACGTAGTTCTTCATGAGGTCAGAAGACAAAACCCAAAACGGCAATAGATGTGCTTTCTAGCATTCGTATTTTACAGGAGCCCACTCATTCCAAAAGAGCATCAGGTACTTACAACAGCATCATGAAATACTGACCCTCTGGCTTTATCTCTGATAGAGGCTCTTAAATTTTATTGTAATTTGTTCTGTTTCACTGCCTATGAGTGGCCAAATTTTCAGAAAGGGAAAAGAAATCAAGTGATTCTCTTCCTTCAGTAATCCAGATATGCCTTTATGAATCTGAATACTATTAAATCCATAGCAGCCTGTGACCAGTATACTAATCCTACTATTGCAAAAAACATCTCTTCAACAATACAGCCATTCATGTTTCTTTCTGGAAGGAATACACACCCATTTTTCTTTTTTATTTCACAAGAATATCTAAACCAAAATTTAAAACAAAATAAATCAAACACTGTGGTAATAACACAAATGAAAATGTAGCATATTAACAGCACATTAGAAGGACAACTTATTGGATTCTGAATTGGAATCTAATTAGGGTAAAACATAAAATGCCTTTTCAAAATATATTGCTTTTTTGGTTTCCTGCTTTGGCAGTTGAGGAAATAGAGAACTTTGGACTGTTACACTGAAAGCTGCAATAACATTTGCCTTGAGGACTCTTGAAGACCTTGTTGCACTGCTCAGGAATAAAGCAGCCCAGAATTTGCCCGAAGTTTTGCTACTACTTATTATAAAGCAAGATAATTTATGATTCCTGCAAAATTCTAGCTCTTTGAAAGAATCTGACTTTTCTTCTGCTGTCAGAGGTGCAGCTGTCACAGTCCCTTTACTGTCCCACTGCACCCAAGAACAGGGGGTTACACCAAAGTACTAGTGAAGTAGAATACATTATTTTAAAATCAGCCAAGAGGGTGAGAGTAGAACTAATGAAAAGGAAGTTATGGAAGATCTGACATATAGATACTGCCCTAAAAAGAACAGTAGAAAACAGGGTTGGATGTCTACCTCCTCAGAGAAGGATCAGTTCGATCCATGCCAGAGTCCTGCATAAACTCCTTTGTATAGACAGTACATATTGGAATAAGGCTTATTAGATAAAAAAAAACAACAACAAAACAGTGGAAGCTGTGGGGGAAAATGTATGTGCCCACCAAGAGCAAACACCATGAGACAGCACGGAGAAATGGAGGAAGAGCAGGGAACAGGAGACAGGTCAGAGAAAACGAAGGCATGTAACCCGGATAAAACATTACACACTGATTCCTCCTTCTCCAGTGATGTCTGGTGTTACCAGATCAGAAAAGCAATCACAAGAGTCCCTGGTGGGTGCTATCGTTAAGTGCCCCTCCTGGGACAGAATCAAAGCTTTTCAACAGATACTGAAGCTGTCCTGAGCCCAGCCAAAAACACACAGCCTTTGGGGAAGCTATTTCAGATGTGCCCAGTGTGACTGAGATCACAGCCTGGCACTTTCCACCTCACTCTCAGAGAACAAGAATTTTGATCTGGATTACAGTCTTGTTCTTTCTGGGCATCCAAAACGTAGATGTGGTGTGTGTGCTGTTTTGTTCTAGGCTCAGGAATTACTGCTGGTGCCAGACATATGTATTTACCTCTCGTACAGACGCTATTGTATTCCTGGACTATAAGAGCACTGCACCCAACTGATGGAAGAAACATCTGGGGGTTCTTTTTGATGGTGTGCTTCTGTAAATGAAGATAGATGTGCTGGTTTGCATTGCTCTTCCAAATACTACAGTTCAAAGAATAAAGGCTGGTCAAATTCAGCTTCGGTGTAAATCCACGAGAGTCATGTGGGTATAGCACAGATAAATGCAGCCCTCCATGGTTCTTTTTGCTTTTATTCTACACCTTACAGAGATCACAAAACTCCGTGGTGCAGCAGCCATGGTTCACTTGACGCTTTCATAAAGGCTAACACAGCATTTCCCCATCAGAATTTATCACAGCTGTCATGAGAGAAATACTGCAAAACCCCACAAGCCTTTTCTTTGCTTGTCTGTTCATTCTGAGGCATTTATAAAAAAACAAGAGAACTCCTCAAGATGTCTATAATTTGAAAGTCTCCTGGCATGTATTCTGGATGTATGTTTTAAGCCATGTAAAAACACAGGAAGATTCTAAAAGCCATAGTCCAATAAACTACTCTTGTTGAACTGTAGAACTGAATGGATATTGTTTATGCAACTGTATTTTTTAAAGTCTGAGTAAATCTTTCATCTATATTTTTAAAAGTAAAAAAATTAATTATAAATGTCAGGTATAACTGGCATATTCTGAGACATTTATATTATTTTTGTCATACTATAGGATTTTTTCTAGTGCAATAGTTTTTCAGTGAGGTACTAAAGTGTAAAAAGTTTCCCATTTTGCTGTTACTAGGACAAAAAATCATAGCACTGGCTTTTTTGAAGAAGCACACAAAACAATAAAGCTGAATTACCACCTTTTTGCCTCTAATACTACATGTTGTTTGGATATTTTCATGTCCTTTGCGAAGTGACACTTAATGTGTCAGGTAGAGTGCTAAGGACCCAATCCTTCAAGCACATCTGCTTCATTTTATGCACCTAGCAGTAGCTCCCAGTAAGGAAATTAGATTGTTTACAAAGGAAAAGTCTTTGCAGCATCCAGATCCGAGATAACATCACTCAGCAACCAACAGCATTTAACCACATATTCCAACAGAGTGCCAGATGGCAAAGAGAACAAAGAAGTAAGATTTATAAACATTTGCAGACAATTCTATACCTCTTACTGCAACACAGCTGGCAGTCATTTCAGGGGAGTTTTACCTGAGAGCAAAACAATTGTGCTCCATATCTAATTGCACTGTAATGGTAATTCCTGTAACACTGTGAAGCACAATCACTTGATGCTGAGCTGCTGAAAACAATGTGTACGCCAGCACTAAAGTCTGTGCAACAGGTGATGATCATTATCAGAACAATGTAACTGTTTCAATTCTAGCATATTCACAAAAGAGAAGAGTAACTCCCTACAACTTCCCCAACAAGGTATATTTCTGTGGCAAAATCTCCCACTACTTATTTTCTTTCACGTTATATTTTTAAAGACTTAGCACAAATATTTCCACAATATCTATAAATGAGGTTAAAGGATGAACGCATCTTTTCCTAGGAGAGGAAGCACACACCTTCTACCGATTGCCTTTAGCACTTCCCTGCCCAGGACAGCCCAGACGTGGGAATCCCTATTTGGGGGATACAGTCCTGCGGGAGGGGGAACCTTGGGAAGGGCAGCAGGAAGGATGTGAGCAGGACCCTGTCTGCACTGATGCCTTCCCTGACACCCAGCGCTGCCTCTTGCGCAGCTCACAAGGGGGGCTTTGGGTGATGCTATTTCCACCCCTCCCGCACACGAAACGCCTCAAAGGAGCAGCCGGAGGTGGGAGTAGAAGGGTCCCTTACCTGCACCAAGGTCATCTGGGAGCCGAGGGCCAGCAGGATCTTCTCGGTCTTGGTGGGGTAGGGGTTGTCGCGGTGTTTATAGAGCCACTGCTTGAGCGGTCGCGCCATGTCCTGCAGCGCCTGCCGCTTGTGCCGCACCTTCCCGCCGCTCTGCCGCGCCCTGCCGCGGAGAAGGGGCTCTGAGGGCCGCAGCCGGAGCCATGGGCACCTTCCCGACCCCACACCCGGCCCCGATCCCGGCGCCGAATTTCACCTGCGCGGCCGCCGCGGCAGGAGGCGCGCAGGGTGCGCACCCGCTCGCGGAGGGACCTGCTCAGGGTGCTGCCCCAGCCCCGGGGTGCATCCTGCTTGGGAGTAGCAGAGCAGTGTCCCCGCGGGGCATTCGGGCACTTTCGGGCAAACTTCGCTCCGGCCAGGCGGCCCAGGGGAAGATGATGTCCGCGGCTCCCCCAGACGGGACCTAGCGGACTTCGGCTCCCTCAAGGTGGACCTAGAAGGGAGGGCTCGGGATCGGCTTCGCCGCCTGTGATCTGTCGGCGTTGATGCTAGGAGCCCGGGCGGCTCAACCGCGGGGATTTTAGCGGGGTTAGGATTGTTCCGATGTTTTCGGTGCCCGGCATTTGCGGTCGGACCGTTGCGGTCGGTCCGTTTTCAGTGGGGCTTTCCGGAGGAGCCAGAGCTCGACTCCCACAGCCCTGGCCGTGCACCCTAGTGCGGTGCGGGCTGCCCAGGGACCAACCGAGCCTGTCCCCCCGCCCAGATTTGTTTTCAAGTTATATTCAGAGACAACCGCGGCATCGAGCACCTCCGGGGTCACTTCCCTGCTCGGAGCTGGCAGCAACGAGCGCTGTCAGGGGAGCCAGCGTGCTGCTCCCCTTTAGCCGGCAGCGAAACAGCCCCCAAAACCCCACACCTGCCGGGGGAGAAACGTGAAACCTGGGGAGATCAAACGCAGCTCCCGTTAAAACAAAACAAAAGAAAACCGAGAAAACCCACCAAAAAACCCCAAACCAAAACAACAACAACAAAAAAACTAAACAAAAAAACTACAAAAAAAGGGGTGTTCATTTATTTAAAATGGTCTACAATAAAAAGCGAGTGAAAAAAACGGGGCCATCAGAAGAAAACCCCAGCGGCGGCCTGAGGCCGGCGGTGGGAGCCGCCGCGCAGCGCGGGTCCGGTCCCGCTGCCGGCCTCAGGCCGCCGCTGGGGNGGCGCCACGGGGCCGCGACTGGCAGGGCCGGGCCCTTCTATGCCGGGTCCAGTGGGGTTGGATACGGCCGGGCCGAACCGAACAGACCCGGGCCATGACGACCTGTGCCGGGCCGAGCGGCCGCGGGAGCGGTTTCCTCGGCAGCCCCGTTCCGCCGCGATCGGCAGCTAATAACATTTCGATGCAGCATAACCTGCGTCCTACCAACCAGCACCGCCGTTAAAAGTACGAGCTGATGCAATCATTAAGGTGGAAATTCGTCAGTAAAAACAGCTTCTAGGGATTTCTAGGTTTCGGAGGCTTCTGACTGTGCTTTTTAATCTTTACTTTCTAAACCTGACCCGAAATGTCTGGTCTGCGCTCGACAGCTCAGCCCTTCGAGTTACAGAGCGAATACGTCCTCTGACCACCTATTTCACCTGTTCCAGCGCAAAATAAATCAGCAGCAGACGGCTCTGCCTCTGATGCCTTTTTAGAAAAACCGATCCTAACATCACCGTGCCCAGGCCCTGACTAGCAGCGACTTAATCTGTTTTAAATCCCATCACAGGGAATGCACCGACATTCCTTTCCGTCCTCTGCTCAGCTCGCTGCAAACCAACCGGGACGGCGGAACAAGTGCTGGGGGCTGCGCCCTGCCCGGCCGCCTCAGCCCCGTTCGGGGACCGGCTGCGCCGTCATTGCCGATGGGGACGGCCCAGCAGCTGCCCGGTCCCGCAGGTTTCACGCGTTCCGCCGCGCCTCTGTTCTGGGAGCTTTAATTACATGAAGCGCCTGACTAAACCGGAGAGCCCCCCGTTTCCCGCTATGTTTTTGTTTGGAGGCAGAGAAGGGGAGGTCACACGCGGCAGGACAGGAGAGCTCTGTCTGGCTCATTCCAGCCCAACGGGACGCCCCAGCATCACCTATTACCGGAATTTCCCACCGCAGCTGTGGAACGAGAGCCCCGAGAGAACGGACCCGGGGCAGTGATGGAGAACCCATCCAGAAACCCATCTCGCAACCCCAACCCTCAAGGAGAGCCTCAGCCTGCGGAACCGGCGGACGGGGTATGCCGTGCGCTCCTCTCCGCGCCGCGGCTCCGCGTGGCCCTGCGTGCCGCTGCCGGAGCTCCTTGCCGCCGCGNCGGGGGGGGGGACGACACCGCCAGGGAGGGGAGCCCGGCAGCCCCGGCAAAGGCACAGCCCCGCCCGGACAGTGCGGCGTCGGGGGGCGGTGCGTGGAGGAGCGGCAGGGTCCCGGCTAGGGACAGCCGAGGGGACGGAAGGGCACGAGTGGCAGTCCCCGTGACGGTATGTCCCCCGGGTAAGGCTGCTGAGGACACCGGCTGGGATCACGCTGACCACGGGGTAGACCCTCGTCGGGGACAAGGGACACAGCCGTCACGGCGGCGGCCGTGCTGGCACCGCAGCTGTGTGCCGCTCATTAACGGCAACGTTTAATGAAGCCGCCCCCCCTTGCTTCCCCTTTTTTCAAGGCTTATAAATTAGACCGCAGCCCAATCCACCAGACAGCCTGCTCTCTTTAGCATCCTTGTTGCGGCTGGCGCGATCCCGCGGAGTCGCCGGCGAGGTCTGTGGGAGCCCCGGCCCCCCCTGCCCCTGCCGCTCCACACTCCCCGCCTTGAGGCACAGTCAGCCCAGCCCTGGCCCCGCCGAGCTTAACATTTCTGTTACTGTGCGCAGAAACGAAGATGGCCACAGTCAATATTTACAAGGATGTAATTCAGACGTTATTAGACCGCCGCGGACGAACGCGGAGCAGCCGTCTGCGCCTGCGGACCCGGAGGGACGTGCGGGGGGCGGACCCCCTGTGCGCGTACCCCAAGCCCTCCTCGGCACCTCGCTTCCCCGTGAGCTCCCTGTCACGTCCTTGTCCCCGCAAGCCTGACTCCAAAGGACCTGAGACCGCACAGTCGCTAAGGGATTTATCCCTTTCGTCTCCGCCACCCTGGGCCTCGTTCTCTCCTTCCTCCTGGGCCGGAGCAGCCACCGCAAAAGGGCTACGCGGTTCTCCGTGGCCCCCGACACTGGAGTGGCGGGGACAGGCGGGCCGAGGGCCGCCGCCTTCCTGGCCCCGGAGCCTGGGCGGGGACTGGTACCTGCTGCGGGCGTGGCCGCTCTAGTCCGCGGCGGGGCAGGGCGAGGGCTCCTGCCCCCGGGCACCCCTGCCCGCCCGCAGCATCCCTCTCCCTGGCTCTGCCGTAGCCATTCTACCTGCCATGGGGTGCCTGCTGCCACCTACCCCCCACTCCGCACCTTTCCGTCACGGGCGCGTTCTGTGACGTCACACAGCCACATGTGTTGGGGACGGGGCTCTCCGGAAAGAAGGCGCCACAGACCAGAATGTCATTTATCCGGTTGCTGAAGGGAACCAGGCTGGGGAAGGGCAGTGCATTGAAGATGCATTGAGAATCATCTCAATCCCCAGGGTGGGAATAAACCCCCCCACACAATTTGCTGCTGGTCCCCGGCAGAGAAAATAGAGGGTACAAACGGGGGTAAAGGAGTGGTTGTGCACAGCCCAGGCACCCTGCGCTTCCACGGGCCTCTGGTCAAAGCCCTGTTAGAG